>OY998183.1:85593044-86115544 GCA_963921935.1 Galeruca laticollis
AGAGAATGACTATTTAATATATCGAATACATTATTTATGATGTTAATAAATCTGACGGTTCCATGACAATTTTTAAACTCACTTAGACCTAATTGCTCCTCACAGTAGCTCAAAGCATCAGCAACAGATTTACTTAAAAGCTGCACTGCCAAACGCACCTTCATTTTCTGTTTAAAGAAATTAAGATGTGCTTTTCGAAGTTTGTTGCCTAAATGTAACCCTTCAGTCTCTTGTAATGTCTCTAATTGTTGAATATAGTCCCACTTAATAAGATTACCCTCACCATCCTTTAGATATTTTTTTTCACCAAAAGTGTTTCTTATTAGCTTCACCATATGACATGGGTCAAAAAAGATAAATACATTTTTACCATTTAACTGAAAATATGGCTTCATATTGAAAACATCTATATTACAACCTAGCGTACGAGCCATTGTAATATTCGATGGCGCTCCATCAAAAGTTAACGAGAGTAAATGAGCCCCTGCATCTGATATTAAATTTGCACAATGAGTTACAATTGCAGTTTTTTGATTTCCACTTAAACCGTTAGCAAAAAAATAACCTAGTGGTAGCTTCCATGCCCCATTCAAACAAACCGCCATCACAACAAATGCTTCTCTGGCTACTTCATTTAGGTCGTTATCAAAATCAAACCCACAATTTACATAGCCATGAAATTTTGCCCCATCCCACTCAATTTGTTTTCGTATAGAGATTTCGTCAACAATTAGACAAATAATGACAGGCTTGTCAGACTGACCAATATATTTTTTTAAAGTATTAAATGACTCTTTTGTGAAACCAGGCTCAGCATCAACATTTCTAAACCACTTTCCGATAGTACTAATATGAGGTAAGCATGTGTCAAAAACTCGCCTGACATAATTGTATGCTTTTGGCGAAAAGAAACTAAGAGTGATGGCAAATTTTCGCAATTCCGGTGAATACTTAACATTTTTTTTCAATTTACGTTCATTTAGTTCTTTGGCGATATTGGGCATATTTTCCAAAAGCAATAAATTTTCTGAAGATATTAAATTTTTCTTCTCTAACTCTTTTACAAGTCTTTGCAATGTAGTGACTTTCTTTTTTAAACGTTTAAGTTTTTGATTCAAAACTCTGATTTTTTTAGTTTTTTCATTAGATCTCACTTCTTGCTGAAATAACTTCCTCCGTAAACGTTTTTTACGAGGAGTGTCGTCTTGGAGCTCGTTATAAGAACGTTTCTTGCTAGGAGTTCTTTCTTCTTGTGGCTGACCACTCTGCAAGGCTTGACATTCTTCCAAGGCAGTAGAAGTAGATGCCAGAGTACTCTTGAAAGTCTACAAAAAAATATAAAACTTTTATGTGCTGTATAAAACACTCAATTTCAATATAAGCTAATCAATTTCTATGTCATTTATTGGTGGTAGTAGAAATAAAAAATATAAACAAATATTTATAATTATAGTTTTAGTGGTTATTATCTACATTATCTAGTGAACCTACCTTCTCTTGTTGCATATACTTTGGAAATTCATGAAATATTGTGGGAACTGCTCCATTCAATAGGCGAGTCTTTTCACCAGACTGATAAAAATAGTGTTGTCCAAAATGTTTAGAACAAATTCTATCATTTTTCGTGGGGCTCCAACCTTTAATTTTCATTTGTTCCACCCAGTGACTCCTTCTTTCCAGGTCAACAGGAAACCTGAAGTATGTAAAAAGGATTTATGATAGCATTTAATATATTTAGATTAATCACTAAAACATTTTTAATAAAATTGCCATCTTGCATGAAATAATAACTGGTATAAGGTAATTTACTAACATTATCAAAAAAAATATGTCTACGCCTATGGAGTAAATGGCTTCTCTAGGCGTAGCCTTGTCAATAATTTACAAATTTATGAATTAAAACTTAAATAAACTGTTTTCAACTGTCATCATTTTTATCTTTACTATGTAGCACACATCATATTCAAATATCAAATGATAACATTAGCATATATGGCAAAAAAGAGCGAAAAAGATAAGCTTGCCTAACAAAGAGTATATTTATTTACCTGTGAAACGTAACTCCTGGTTCTTTTCTTTCACTACGGCTTTTACAGTTAAATACTGAACAAATCACCATTATAACAAAGTCAAAAAATCAAAGTTATTATTCACAAAAAACAGAAAAACCACTAAAATCAATCTTGGTTCCACACTCGTTGTTTGTCACCGTAATAATGGCGTCGTACAATTTATGGTAACACCTACTGCGCTTGAGCTTATATATGCGTTACTCGTCCTCTGTATTATTTAGTCATTGTTTACCTCCTTCTACTTCTACAATTATTTCTTGAGAGTCATTGTCATGAAGAATATCATTGTCATCCACATCGAAATCCATTCTTCACAAAGCACAAATTATCAAATCAACAAAAATAAATCTTAATCAACGTAACACAGCTTTTAATAACATATTTAAGGTTATGCTAAACCCACTAAACCCGATTCTTGTCTGGCTTTTGATTGGTTAATATGCGAACAGCGAACTGCAAAACTTAACTTCGTTATGTCTGAACATAAAGGCCGATTTATAAACTTGCAGTTGCCGTTTCCGCTCGCAGTTTCCGTTGAAAGTTAAAAAGCTACTTTCACATTTACGCATTTATATTCTCCGTTGCTGTTAACGTTCGACGTTGAGCGTGACGTTCCCTGACATTCAGACATAACGAAGTTCTAAGTTTTGCAGTTCGCTGATCGTGCCGTTCGCATATTAACTAATCAAAAGCCTGGTCGTTTGGCAAAAAAATCGAGTTTAGTGGGTTTAACATAACCTTAGATGTGTTATTAGGCAATCCATCAATCCAAACCACGTGACTTTTTTGCTGTCAATATGGCGGCGGCGGTCAAACATTGGATTCAGTACATTCATTTATGTTTAGAAGCTGCAGAGTTTTATAGTTATAAAAAGGTTTATTTTCTATTTTGTGGGGTTTTAAGGTGTTTTGTAGTGTTTCAGGACAATTTTCTAATTAGCTAATAGATATATTATGTGTAACCTTCTACTATTAAATCAGTGTTGTATTTTATTTTTTGTAAATAAATGTAGAACTAAGTTAGCCTTTAATTGATTGTAAGGAATTATATATGTATTTGTAGTTATAGCTTATAAATGATTGTTTTTTGTCATGTTGGCTTGTGAAAAAAACCCTAGGGGTTTTATTATCTAGTTTTTTTTGTTTTTGGAAAAAAAAAACTTATATAAGGGTTTTTTTTTATTGTCCCTAAAGTGTGTGACAATTAATGCAAACAATTATTTTACACTGCAAAATGTAAATTTTATTTCATTTTGACATGTATACATTACAATACATATTTCTAATATAATCGAAACTTCATCACGATTAGAACGGCTTCCACAACCAACTATAATGCATATCGAAGACAAACACTACACTATTTAAAAACCACAATTTACAGCCAATAAACAGAGAGAAAACCAATTTAACGTGGGTTAAACAATCACACTCTACACTAACTTTATTATTTATTTGACCGTCACCGCCATATTGAATTTATTTTGACAGGTAGTTGGATTGCCTAATTAAAACCTGGGTAGCTGATTTACGTTGATTAAGATTTATTTTTAATGATTTGTGCTTTGTTAAGAATGAATTTCGATGTGGATGACAATACTGTTCTTCATGACACTGACTCAAGAAATCATTGTAGAAGTAGAAAGAGGTAATAATGATTATCTACCCTGAACACAACGGCGGCGAATATCAAATGTCAGGTTTATAAATTGACACTAAAGGCCGATTTATAAACTTGCAGTTGCCGTTCCCGCTCGCAGTTGCCGTTTCCGTTTAAACTTAAAAGGCTACTTTTACATTTGCGCATTTATATTCTCCGTTGCTGTTACCGTTAGCCGTTGAGCGTGACGTTCAGACATAACGAAGTTTTGCAGTTCGCTGCTCGTGCCGTTCGCATATTAACCAATCAAAAGCCTGGTCGTTTGGCAAGAATCGAGTTTAGTGGGTTTAACATAACCTTAAATGTGTTATTAAAACCTGGGTAGCTGATTTACGTTGATTAAGATTTATTTTTATTGATTTGATGATTTGTGCTTTGTGAAGAATGAATTTCGATATGGATGAGAATAATGTTCTTCATGACATTGGTTCAAGAAATCATTGTAGAAGTAGAAAGAGGTAATAATGATAAAGATTATCTATCCTGCACACAACGGCGATGAACATCAAACGTCAGGTTTATAAATTGACACTAACAACGGCAACTGCAACGTCAAACAACAACGGGAGCGGGAACGGTAACGGCGACTGCAACTGCAAGTTTATAAATAGACCTTAACAACTGCAACGGCAACTGCAAGTTTATAAATAGACCTTAACGTCACGCTTAACGGCGAACGGTAGCAGCAACGGATAATATAAATGCGCAAACACAGCTTAATGAACAGCGCAAATGTGAAAGTAGCTTTTTAACTTTCAACGGGAACGGCTACTGTGAGCTGAAACGGCAATTACAAGTTTATAAATCGGCCTTCACTGCTGGAAACAAGCATCGTGCGACTGCATGAGACCCATCGACAAATCGAATATATTACTTTCTCTATGGCCGCACCTTTAAAGCAGTGACCGAAGTACAAAAGAGACCAAAAAATAAAAGAAGTGATGGTTGACGTTAAAGGGAGTAATGAAAAACAAAAACTTATAAAATTTTAAAAATGTAATTTATTGCTTTTATTTCATAAAGTTTAATAGGAATTAACATCTAAAATTAAAAGTCCTACCTCAAATATTTTTAAAAATGGTTTGAAATGTTTGATGCTTTTAAGGAAATTGGAATACCCAAAAAGTATTTGAAAAAAACTAATAAAGAAGACAGATTTGTTGCTTTTGTTAGTAAATTATGGCTTAAGTAAGTATATTTCATATACTATGAATATAACAACCATCATCAAACTATAGATGTATGACTAAAGCTGTCCAGAGTTTAAAATCCATTTTTAGCTGTGTATTTTTTATGTTTTTTTAAATGTTCATCATGGGATTTGGCAGATTTAGTCATATCCTCGCTTTTGCTACTGATTAGAGTTTATCATTCTTCTAGAGTATTCTTGTTATTTAATCTTCCGTTTCCTTGTTTCCATGGTTTTCTCTGTATTATTACTCTATTCAGACACTTAATATAATATTAGTCATTATTTTGTAAATTATCTATATATTCTTATTCGTTATTATAATCATAGCTTATTACTTATCGTTTTTATTCAATTGTCATTCAAATTTTGGATATTTTTTTATCAGTGGATGGCTGTAACAAAATTACTACATCATGGAAGAAAGCGCTTTTGTAATAATGCTTTTAAGGTTCTGAATTTTATAGAGGCTTTTTGTTGTTATTAATTAATTTTTTATACTTGCTTTTATTATATTGTTTTGTATATTCTGTTATTCTTATTTTCAAATGTTTATACATACTTACATATATATTTAAGTATGCATAAAATAATATCTAGATTGGCTTTTGCTATATAGAGCTGACGATATTTGTTTTTTGTTAACGGTTCTTAACCTCTTCATAGCTTTAAATTCTTCTCCCTTTTTCTTTTTCGTTAAGTTTGCCTTTCCACATTTTGTCCTATTTTCTTTTGTTAACTTGTAGTACCACAATGTGAGGAGTGTTGACTTCGATATGCTTTTTATATAAAATGTTATTCATGTGAATACACCGAGAAATCATAAGAGCACATTGACTGTAGGTGTTTTATATTTTCTTCAAGAAAATGAACCAACAGTCATGAGATCCCCTAGAAACCCACTTTCAATTGTCTCTCTGGACTATTTTCTCTTAAGTGATTTGTTAGATCTATTAAGATCTTCATTTAATAAACTTCTCTTCACTCTTTGGTTGTTTCCTGTGTTCCTTTTGTCATTATATGTAAAATCTTCATTTGTAGTTTTTTTCTGTTTTGAGCACTATCTTTCTTTCTAAAAGCAACATACAAAGCTGGGTTAGCTTTGACATGCTCTCCATTCATTCACAATTAAGTTTTTGTTGCCATATCTAATCCACAGATAAATAAATGGAGCAAGCATTGCTCATACTCTACCCATCTGTCATTCCATTCATGAATAACATTTTACCCATGGATCCTTGGAAGTAACATCCATTTTCATTCAAGTCCTAGGAGTATAACTTCTAAATCAAGTATGAATAATCAAATTTATCAGGGGTTTTTGATACATAAGTACAAGTCAATCACCAAAATAAAGTTCTTAATTGAAATGTATATACCTTTTAGTAAATCACCAATTTTAGATTTTACATAAAATTGAGTATTAAATGAGGTAGCTTGGGAAAACTTGTGTTTTTTACTATTTTATGAGGTTGCACAACAAGCAAAACTTTTTGTAGTGGCCATTTTTCACTATAAAACTAAAAATAAAAAAGTTTTGGCTTTTTGGTACCCCATCTGTGGACACTGTACAGGTTGGCAAATTAATTTTAGCAGTTGACGATGCGCGAGAAACCTATACAACTTGACAACGTTGTAAACGCAGTTACCAGGAAGAGCAGGCAACGTACATTCCGCGTGCAAAGTACGAGGGTAACACAATATTTTAAATTTGGATTTAAAAATAATAAATTGTGGCACATGTATAATGCTATATAAAATCGAGTTTACAAAACAAAATAACATTAATGTGCTCTTTATTATTGATTAAATGAATAAGGAAATAAAAACCATTGGATTTTTCTATGAAAATTGTTTTTTTTTGTACAGACATAATTATTTATTGCTTCAAAAACCATACGGAGAATTCTATTATTGCCCTTTATTATTTTATGTGATGTACTGTTTTAACCCTTTAAGGCGCAATATATTTTTGGTGGAAATATAAAATTTTTGATAGTGCATATTGTTAAAAGCCACGTCAGAAGTTAGGCAAAAATGTTTAAAAAAATCTCAAAATAGCTGTAGGTAAATATAGCTACCACTGAGCATTAATACAAAACACTAATATATGTTGAGCAGTGGTAACTATAGCAACCAAATTTTTTATATTTGTTCACATGTCATTTCAATCAAAAATTAAAAGTTGCAAGTTTTACATATAATATTACACCGAGTATGCTTCTTTTTGGACGAGCTACAGAGGGCACAGCGTCGGTAGGTTCCTTTGATGGGTAAATGAGAGCCGACGTTTGCAATTGAGGACTTCTTCGGTGGCGGTCCCCTTTTTTTCCTTTGTTAAAAAGTTCCAATCAACTGATCTGCTAGTTCACTTCTAAACTGCAGAGCTGTCATCGGTTTAGCTTTGGGATTTTGTTTTTTTACTGACTCTTTATAGAGCACATAGCTATTGACTATTACAGCATCTACCAGATAATAAAAAATTTTCAGCCACCACGGTCGAGATTTCCAAGCGATCGAGTAATTGGCATGATATTGATCATAAAGATCTACCCCTCCCATATGCCTATTATAATCGGCAATAGCTTTGTGGCACGGAACATTGTCTCTCTGTCTTGTCTTATTTGTTCGTAGGACTTTCATTTTTTCTTTGAAATCGTGTCTATTACTTGTAAGAGATACGCATTTTGTTCCACGATCTTTCCATTTATATACTGACAAATCACCAGCAGCAACTGATTGTGATTAATTATGAGAATAATCCTTATCAATGCCCAGCAGGTGTTTCGGAAAATGCTTTCTATTTTGCCTCAATGTACCACAAGCAAAGATATCTCTGTCTAAAAGTTTTCTCAAAAGTGGAATTGTAGTAAAAAAATTATCGAAATATAAGCAGTAACCACGGTTTTGGAATTTTTCAGACACCTCTAGTACTACACGTTCACCCAACGTATTTTCTTCTGTTGATTCCGCTTTTCCCTGATAAATTTGAAAATCAAGAAGATATTCTGTTCTAGAACATGCCAATGCCCAAATTTTAAAACCCCTTTTGATGGGTTTCATAGGCATATATTGTTTGAGCGATGTACGCCCTTTAAAAGCACACATACTTTCGTTTTAAGATGATTTATTAATGGTCTCAGTTTGTATAACCTATCGAAAATAGGGGTTTTCGGTTGAGGCATGCTTTCATTGTCGTTAAGATGCAGGTATCTAAGGATTTTTTAAAATCTTTTTAGACTAAACACTTTTGCAACACGTTCTACGGAAAAGTTCATATTTGTGGACCAATATGATTTTATTGTGGGAAGACTGTGAAAGCCCATTACTATCAGTATACCTAAGAATGCATCGAGTTCTTCTAAACTCAATCCCAACTCAATTTTTTGTTGATTTGCATATCGATTTGATTCATCAACTATTTTTAGACATGTTACGTCGTTGAAATAAAGCTTGAAAAAATCTATTGGTTTACAGGAATCGACTGTAATGTTTACTGATGAGGACTTGGCATAATTGAATGAATTGAATTTCAAATTCTGAACATTTATCCTTGACCAAGAATAAATTTGTTCACTTGTAGAATTGCTTTGTAATGCAGAAACTATTTTTTGTGAAGCACCTTATTCTTCTGGCTGTTCTTCATCGCAAGACGGTTCACTATATGCAGAAAATAGCTTTCTAAGCTTGTTCGGTGGATTAACAAACTAATCAGTTGGTTCAAAGTCGGGGTCAGCATCTGAGTCATGAAAAACTTCTTCGTCATCACTCTCATCACGTAAAGTAGCATTTAGGACTCTTTTTCTCAACGTAAAATTTGAGGAGGTGTTGGGCTCAGCGTCATCAACTGATGAGGGTGAAGATGCAATAGATGTGTTTCTTGACAATAAAGGTAGAGAGTCCAAAGGTAGATCATCGTCATTTGCGAATTCTGAATCGCAATAGTCTATATCTCTAAGATTTGTGGCTATGTCATCTAACTCGGCTTGAGTTAGCGGTTTTTGGTTAGACATGCTGAAAAGAAGCAAAACACCCTCATGAAATATACTAACTATATGGACTGCGATCATCTAATACGACTATAAAATACATTTAATTTTGTTAGTAAAAAAATATCTTTCAAATATAATGGTAATTTTCCGATCGGACACCCGGTATTTTCGTAGCGCCAAAAATATTTGCGAAAATTTTGTTAGGAACGTAAGTATACATGTTTTTTCATTACTTTGCAACCAACATAACCTTTATAAAACGAAGTTTGAAATTTTGGCGAAACAAAAATAAACACTTTGTTTTTGTGGTTATGTTTCAGTAACAAAATAAATCTAAAATTTTTAAATGTTAGAGATCCAAAAATTTGAAGATATAATTATTACAATACTAGCAAAAAACATTTATAAATAACTTACCTAATTCAAACTGCCAATATACAGACGTAAACAATAAAATTTTAACAATCAAAACACAAAAATTTCACTGAAATCCGACACGATGGTATCGGTAATGGACACTGGTATCTAATGATACCACAGCAATTCCAAATCGCAATGCGCGCGATAGTAGTAGGTAGTTGGCATCTATACCTACCAGTAACCATTCTAACTAACGACTAATTTCATAAAATTGAGAATTGCGTGACCGCCCTTTGAATTATGCGCTTTAATGGCTTCTGGTATATATAGCTACCAGAGACACTTAAAGGGTTAAAAGAAACTTACTGTCTCCACAGTAAGTTTCATTTAAAACAGTAAAATGAGTAGATTCCACGAAGTAAGGGTCGAGACAGTTAATTTCATTATGTGATGTAAATAATAAATAATAAATCGATTCCAAGAGACATAAACTTTTACCTTTACTTCAAATTAATGTCTTTTAAGCAGTCCCTTCATAATATTCGTCATTGAGGTTTATTTGTATATAAATTGGAAGTCAGGTAGATTTTGTAGATAAAGCGTACAATATTATAAGGATTGTTAAACGACTTTCTAAATTTAACAATGGCCAACAATTTTTCCTATCTGTTCGTAGTAATAGTTAATGACATACCTACCTGTTAAGCTTTCTAAAATTGTTATTCCTAATAATATGTAGTAGATAATAATGTAAAAATTCGGGTTTATACATAAAATTTGTAAAACAAATTGGGGTAATCGCCTTTAGAGATGGTCTAATAAGTATACTAAAAATATAAATAAAACATTAAAGCTTTTTTATGGTAGGTATTTCTACTTTCAAATGTAAATTTTTGGGTTTATTGTAAATATTTACTATGAAATTAGAACATCCCTTCACACGTTTTACAGAGTTAGGACTGGCAAAACAAAAAAATCTTGGTTCTGGGTGCCGTCAATTATTGTTTATCTATAACTATGTACAGATGTGCTACAAATATTATATTACTCTAGTGGAATTCGTCTCTAATATCTACAATTTTATAACACCTATTTACATTTTTACATTTGTTGTGTTTAATGTATTCAGTCATACCACCTACAAACAAACACCATAATGAAAAATATGTTTTATATGTACAGGGATCATCCACAGTAAAATAATGATGTGCATCTACAAATGATTCTTCAAAATCACTTTCTATATCAACTTCATCATCCTCGCTATCTCCGTCTTCGGCCAAATTAATAATAATATATACAACAATATCTAAAACTGGTTCATTGTTCATAAATTCATCTTCAATCTTTTTAATATGGTCACATCTAACTTTCTAATCATTTGCAGAAAATGTGTCAAAAAATTCATTACAGAATTCTTTAACCTTTGTAAAATTGAAGGTAACATTTCGTTTGGCCACATATTCTTTAAGTGCCGCCCAAACACTTTCGATCGGATTTAAGTCCGGGTGATAAGGGGGTAGCCTTGAAACTTGCAATCCATGTCGAATAAACAATTCATCAATTTTATAAGTTTTATATTGCGGTTTGTACATTTTTGCAACGTTATAAAGATCCGGTTAAACATTTGTTCACTGTAATATATGTTTCTTTCAGAAAGCCAGTTTTTTAATTGTTGTTTAGAACATTATGATATGGAGCGTTATCAATTACCACAACAGCGTTTTTTGGTAGATTTGGAATAAGTTTTTCTTGTACCCACTTCTCATAATTTTCGTACATCATTTCATTATGATAATCTCTTGTTTTTGACTGGGAGTTCCACATAATACCAGCATTAGGTACAAAACCATATTCACTTCCTGCATGCACAATGATGAGCCTATTACCTTTTGCAACGGGTTTTCTTAATCCTTCGTTACTCTTCTCGCTCCATCCTTTAAGGTGCGTGTGACACGAATGAATGTATGTTTCATCCATGTAAATGATAGGTTTGTTCTGTTCTCTGCACTTTTTTATGTTTTCTTAAATATTGTAGGCGTAAATGTTTGATTTCGTGACGTTCTATTAACAAACTTCTGTTGTTTTTCATGTTGGTCGAACGAAAACCCAAAGAACGTATTTGTTTCCACAGAGATTCATGACTTCCTGCGAAGCCATAACTATCTGCATAGGTTTGGTGTACATTTCTTAACGTGGGTACTTTTTTCCTGAATATGTGATAATTTATTATGCACCTTCTACGCACAGTTTTGTCGAATTGATACATAGGATACTGGACGTTCTTTGTTTTTTAGTAGGCACATCAGTGTCAGCATTACTCCCTGCCAGAGCTTCTTTTTTAATACGGGAAAGCATTCTTTGGCTAACTTTCGTAGCAGCAGAAACTCGTTCAATGACCTGACAATAAAATAAGTCGATATAAATGTTTTATTAAAAGTTTTACTCATGTGTATTTTTATACAAATAAAATGAGGAAGTAGTTAAATTTGTTTTCAGTGACCGTTTTTTGAAATAAAAATGTTTGTCGTGGTTTTCGGCCATTTAATAGAAGTATTAAATTCAAAAATAGTATATTACGTTTCAGTTCATTAGTTGTTTTAAATGATCTTTAGATTTTAGTTCAAACATATTTTAATATGACCAATCCGCAATTGTAACTGAAATCGGAAGATGGTTCAAAACAAATAATAAAACCGAAACATAATAGAGATAAGTATGAAATGAGTATAATAATTATAATTAAAAGCTAAAAAACCTATTACATTTAAATAAGTAACTTACACAAAATAAACATGTGCCCTTATATGTACTCCTGTAGACAGGAACAGAATAGTTATTTATGCCACAAGTACATAAAGTGGTGCTTTTTTCACAAATGGAAAAATTGACGCATGAGCCGCAGGCATGCAAAAACCAAAAAATATCTCATTTAGGTTGCTCTAAATGGACTAACAATGGCGTCGATTTGTTTGTCATGATGACATAACGATGCATAAAATTGACACATGAGCGCATAAAATACTTTTTATAATTCGCTCTTTAAAAGAGACTTCATTATAACATTGTTTACAGTGTCACAATGAAGCTCTTTGAACACTGTTATAGTAATTTTTAGTGTACAGTTGGTTATTGAATTTAGTTATATTTTTATTTGACATTTGACTTTAACCTTGACACAAATTATAAAGAAAATGGTCTAGCGTTGTTCTAGCAAGCAAATTATTGTACTAAAGGTAAATTAGAATGATTTATATATTAAAAATATTAATGAATAAAGTACGCTAACGTTTATTTATCAATGATTTGTCAACTGTTTATTTTTATATTGTATAGGATAAATATATAGGTATACAAAACGTTCGATTTTTGGGATAAATTACCAAATATCTATGTGAAGATGTATTACAGAAATTATTCTGTTCATGATATAATATAAATAGATCGCAAGAGCATATACGAAGAAGCTCTTTTTTAAACAAATAATCATCCTCTTTTTGCTTAAATGAAAGTTTGTTTACAATTTACACAATTATTCGTTTTTAATATGTCAAAAGTCAGAATTGCTGAATAAAACCATCTATGATCTGACCAATCAGGAATCTACAGAATTGCCAACTTAAATTCAAACCACTCCTCCTAGTTTAAAAACAGGGATTATATGAAATTCTATTTTATTTAAATAATTAAATAAAAGCGAATTATAAAAAATATTGTGTAAAACTTGTGCCACAATGACTTTCTGTAGTACTCGTGATTTGCACAACTCCCCGCTTCGCGGTTCGTTGTGCAAACATCACTCGTACTACAAAACGAGTCATTGTGACACTTGTTTTACAAATAACTATTGTCTCACCCTAATGTGACTTTTTTAAATCGTTTAACAAATAAATATTTTAAGTATGAAAATCGATTTAAAAAATTTAAAATCGATTTACAAAATTTACTATCGAGTGTAAATTTAATTACTTTGGTTTAAAAATTTTATTGAAATAATTAAAACTTACCATTCTCGACTTGCCCTTGTTTGCCTCTTCGGTCATGAAATTTAAAACGTTTATAATTATTTCACGACACTGCTCACTCAACTTTTTATGAATAACTTTACTTTCTGGAGTCGCCATAACAAGTTAGTATTGCACAACCCCGGTAATCACACTTTTCTCTGAACTGTACTGTCGAAACGAAACTTACGAATTCTGCCAGCGAAGTGAGCTCTTGCAATCCGCATACGTCTTAGCTACGGCGCATCGGACGTTGTCAAACGTCCGACTGCCAAAACTAATTTGCCAACCTGTATATATGTCTAAATAAACATCATATTAAATTTTTTTAACGAGAATTATTATTTTTTATTTATAATTATAATTGAAATAGTGCATGATACATTAATATTTTTTTCTACTGCACTTATTGATGATATTGACATGATGATTTGAAAGTTTAATCTTATTTGAAATATGTCAGTTCAATATATTTTTGAGCCATCTGCAAAAAGATGTTTATTTTTTGATTTTTACATAATATAATTCAATGGTATTCTCTATTACAGGAATCTAATCAAGCATTTAAAGTTAACAGAATTTATTGAAAAACCGAACTTTCAAGCATGGCCTACAGCAGAAGAAGAACTTGGTCCCTCTTGGGTAAAAGTATTGATCTCTTGTGTTGTAAAAAGAGATTGCAAAATATTTCCTCTCCCAAAGATTCGTTCATCACAAGATGAAAATCCCCTATTATTTTCGCTACTGATGGAATACGTCAGTCAAACAAACTTTATCAACTTATGGAAAAAGGCTTATAAAAAATATGTTTCCACTGACTCCCATCGTGAAACCAAGATTATACTAACTGATTATAACATTGTGTTAAGAGAAATAATAACAAGAATATATGGGTGTCCTATAATTAATACATATGATGAAAGTCTAAATGTAAGCCAGTCTGCTCAATTTGATGTACATCTCAATATTTTTCCTGCAGTTTGTGCTGTAGAAACTCCAAAAGCAATGTTTGTATTCCATTTACCTTATATGGAACATAATATTAATGATTGTGTAACATTTTCGCCTGCAATACTAGAAAAAAGTCATACTAAATCTCTCTTTATTGTTTATCAGTTACTTAATGTGTTGAAAACTTTACATGCGAGGAGTCTAACTCTTGGAGAAATAACATTAAATGATATGTTTGTGAGTGAAGATATGTGGATATATATTTTTCCTCAAATAACCTCTAATTTCCATTCTGATGAAAATTTATATAAAGCGAGTGAAACATATGCTGCAAATAAATTGAAGAGTTCTGGATACGTTAGCAATTCTACGAATTATGGTTATTACAGTTCTCATATGTATGATATGGTACAAGTTAAAGATGAAAGTTTGAACGATTTGTGCCAGTTATGGATAACTGGATTAATTTCTAATTTTACTTACATATCAGCATTGAATAAATTATCAGGTAGGTGTAAACGTTTTCCAAATTCAAAGTTTGATTAGGCTGAATTGATATCGCTTTTTTCAAGCCCGCGCCGTACATAAGGGCAAAGTCTGAGGTGTACAACAGCGTTTTTTATTTATTATTTTATTTTTACTCTTTGAGACGAGAGAACAGAATTTCTCCAAAATAATATATGTTCTAATTTCATTCATGTTTGAGCTTGAAATTTGGCTTGCAACGAACGAACAAGTGTTTGTTTCCTGTCTGAGCTTGCAACGTATGAAACTTTCAGTATTAAGTGCTGCATCAGTTGCGATTTCATTTGTTGCCAGATGCCTGATCGATAATTAACTTAACTAAGGGAAAAGGTGCATTGGGTAAAAGATATCTGTTATTCAAACTTTAGTTTTTTGTAGTTTTACAGACTTGTGTTTTGTGTTGTGAATTAAGGTGAGTTCATCTTAAATTTATTTTTTATTTTAGATTTATTGAAACATTAAGGTAAATTGCCAGTTATTGACACTATTAGAGCTAATTTTTCCATTAAAGATATATATTTCACTTAAATAAAGTAGAAACCACATCTTATCTATTTCATGCTAATTTTGGAGGGCTTATTAATTGGAAATTAAATAGAAACAGGCATTAAAATGCTATTTTTTGCATAAAATTTATTTTGACATGCAAATAAAAGAAAATTCCAATGATTGACATGCCAGGTATTGACAGAAAAAATATACATACACTTAATGCAGGCAAACGTATAATTATTGTTGTTTACATTGAAAATAACAACATAGAGAAGAAAATAGAGAAGATAATTAGTAAAATATTAATTGCTAATTAAACACTTATAATATCCCATCGTACTTAAATATTGAACGAAAATTAACCAAACATCTAAACTAAATCAAAATAGGATATTTTCACATCAGACGGCTCAGAAAATTCGTATTTAAGTCTGTCACCAGCAATACTCATTTTTGGAAATGGCATTTTTTTAATTATCTGAGGTAATTTAATGACAGAAACATAATTTTCATTTAATTTGGATAGTGTCTTTTTTTCGTTGCAACATATCCCTACAACCTCAGCATCTGTATTGTCAATTATTTCCTGAATCACACACATATAGTTCTTGTAACTATTATTTTCACAAGGAAATGCAACTACAACATAGTCACCTTCTCTAACTGGCTTCTCCTGCTCATCTTCCTCATGCAAGATTTCATTTAATTCGTTGTCTGCAAATTCATCAAGGCCTTCAATACTGCTTCCACTTGGCGTCCATTCTTCCTCATCGGATTCAGACTCACTCAATGTATTGCATTTCTTTTTGTTTAAAAACTTTTGTTTCTTAACTTTTCCATTTTCATTAAAAACTTGCTTCTTGGCACCTTCGACTTTTGTGTATTTTTTCTTAGTTTATTTTGTTCTCTCAATATGGAACTCTTTTTTTTTCTCTTCCATCATTCGTAATTTTTTTTCTTCTTTTTGTCTGTGGTAATTCTGCCATGCTGCCGATGTCACCACTGACGGTATTTTTTCTTTAGTTTTTCTTTTTTGGCACTAGCAGTGTTCTCGGGCCAAAACAACGCCCCTTTAAATGGCGATGGTACATCAAATGGCAAGTTAGATTTAGACAAAGATGGCAAAGATACTGCACCAGAATATGCGCTACTAGAAGTCGAAGGTACAGCGAGATCGCAAGAAACTACAGTTGAAAGATCTTCATTGCTGTTTTTCTCAATTTCCGGAATTGTTTTTTCTTGTTTTCTTCTTGAGTATTGTCATGTCTTGTTTCCTGGTTATTTGTCCAGAGTCGTTCTTGAATATTTTCCTGTGTTGTTGTTTTATTATTGTCTTGTGCTGTTTCTTCCGAGGTTTCTTCGCTATTTTCTTGGGATGCATATTGGACATTTTCTTGTCCTTGGTTTCTTCCTTCGGTTTCTTTAAAAAGATGTTGCCGCAATAGAAAAAGGGATGTATCCTCAATTTTACACTGATTGCCATGATTAAAAAGTTGTTCAAATTCAGTTACCTTTACCTTGCTTATTTTATTTTCAATTGTCTATAATGTTATTAAGGCATTAATGTCATGCTGCTTTGGTCCTGATCTTTTATTACCAGAAATTTTGTTAAATTTAATATTCTTTACATTAAAAGGACACAAACCAGGGACTCTGAATCCATTTTTTATTGTATTGATGGTAATGCAGTCAGGGCATTCTTCAAAACAGAAGCAAAGTTCTGTTTTTGTAGTTTTCGTCCATCATTCTGAACCCTCCAATTGCGCATCTCCTTCTTCCAAGCAGTTTTCAATGGACGAAAA
Source organism: Galeruca laticollis (assembly GCA_963921935.1). NCBI lineage: Eukaryota > Metazoa > Arthropoda > Insecta > Coleoptera > Chrysomelidae > Galeruca > Galeruca laticollis. The sequence goes on from OY998183.1 coordinate 85,610,092, forward strand.
ACCGACACATCCATTGGTTGCAGAAGATGAGTGGAATTTGGAAAAATGGCTATAAGAATTATGCCATTTGCAGAACAAAATTCGGACAAATGAAGTGTCATGTGTGACACATGTCCATCCATAAAAAGCAAAACTGGACATTCTATATGTTCCCTGTCGAGCCAAGGTACAAATATATTCGTAATATAACAATAAAATGTGGAACCACACATCCATCCATTTTCAGAAGTACCAATTCCCCACTCCTTAGGAATACTTTCCGAAATGTAGCTTGGAACCCTGACATAGGAAAATACTATCATGGGTGGAGGTAGCTTTCCTGCAGCATTGGCGGTAACGAGGACTGTCACATTTTCCTTTTCGTCTCCGGACACATTGTAGACATTCTTTTCGCCTTTTCTAGTAATAACCCTGTCGCCTTTTGGATTTTAAAAAAAGCACTTTCGTCGGGGTTAAATACATGATGTGGTTCTTCAGTAATGTGTAGCACGTCTTGGGTGGTCATAAATTCTTTTATTTCCGAAAACCAGTCTCTAATTTGTCTCTCAGATATAGCTTCTCTGGATGTAGCTAAATTTTGAGAGATTTGAGTGCTTAGATCAGGATGCCTTTTCAAAAAACTTTTGAACCATTTATCTCCTGGTCTTCCATCCTTGAAATAATGTTTCCTAGATCTTTTCTTGATAATGTATTCAACACTGTCGAACAACTGTACTTTTGTTATTGGGTAGTGAATTTTTGCTAACTCTAGTATCCAGTGAACAAGGATATCTTCTTCTGCTAGGCTAAGACTTCTAGCTGGTCCCATTCAACATACTCGTGGGGATTCGCCCGACACTTTGTACATTAATGTTATTCGAGGAATACCAGCTCGTTTGGCAGCTGTAGCCACAGGCGTTCCCTTCTGGACGAGATCCAACGCTTGAGCCATTTGATCTGGTGTATAATTTATTTATGGTGCCATGTCCAATCTGGAAGAAAATATTAAATGTTTTAATCATCCCAGTTATTGACACCCTAGTGATTGTCCGTCCCTGTGCCAATAAATGGCCAGAAACGGTTTTACGTGAAAATTTTTGTATTCCCAACACTGTCTGTCAATGGAGAAACCGTTAAGCTACAAAACAGAATATTTCTTACCAGCCAGTGATCGACATAGGTGTCAATTACTAGATTCACTAGGGTTTCACATTCCAGTAATTGACACTATTTTACTATCATTACCTCTACTGTTTGGACTTCCCTACATTATGGAATGTGCTGTTTATGCGTTTATTACATAATATAAGTGCTTTAAAATATAAATCTGATGAAACATGATTTGTATAATAAAAGTTTACCTACCTTAATAATTTGATTAAACACTAAGAACTCTTACAAACACGTCCGACTAATATCCGCACTTTTCTCAAAATGGCGGCATATGAATATTTGGAAGTATGTCACGCTGTTGCCAAATTGTATAAGGATAAATTAGCGACGATCGCTCTATATTTAATTCAATTTGTTTTCTTATAAAAATAGATAATATAAGAAAGTGTCGATCATTGGGAAGGTGTCAATAACTGGCAAGTTACCTTATAAGCTAAAAACTTGCATCTCAAAAATAATTTTATATTGGATTATATAAACATCATTGTTAATTGAAGTAAATTCAAACAGAATAATTGATAAGCACTAATATTATTATTTATAAAAATTTATAAATTTTGAATTAAGTTATCTTGAGAAAATACTTTCGAGTTTGAGACGTCGAAACATTTCCATTTTTCATGAATAATTTGTCAATTTGTTTACTTACGTATTAATTTATTTACAGTATACAGGATGTCAGAAAAAAAGAATATATTGTCTGGATACCAAAATTTGCTGAATAAAAGAAAAAGAGAGGAAGAACTGGAAAACTATGTCAAAATTACTAATTTTTTTCATAACCCAAGTCTATTTTGCCAAATATTATTAACAACAATAATACAGCTGAATCCCAATATTCTGAACCTATACTTGAAACAAGTATCAGCAGCAGACAAGAAACTGATCTAGAAAGCAAACCATCAACATCTTCAAGTACCTCTGATAATGAGAAATCAACACCTTCAAAAATTACCAGAACGGAAAATAAGAGTCAACGTTCGAAAGATGCTGCACTATGGCCAAAGAAATTAAGTTCTAATAATATTCAGGAATTAGTAGAACGTGGCCATGCTCATTATCAGAACAACAAGTATATTTATCCGAGAGAAAGTTCGGAGTTGTGGTAAGTTTTCCAATAGTTTTATGGTTGTAGTATTCCAAAACAAAAAATTCACTTTACTGCTTCTGTTGTAAAATTTTTAATGACAGTGATTTGAAATCTGTTCGCCGTAGTGACGAATCTGGTTACAATGACTGGCAGCATTTAAGTGAACATTTAAACATTCAAGAAAAGAGCAAGTTACAAATCGAAAATGTTCTAAAATTGCCAGATCTTTCTAACAGCTTTAATAAAAATTGAATAATTGATTCTGAAATTCAAATTGTAATAAACAGAGAAACTAAATACTGGCAAGCTGTTATAGAAATAATTTTGTATGTGTTTTTAGGTGAGCAAAATTTAACTTTTCGTGGAAGTAGTAATAAGTTGTTTGAGAAAAATAATGGTAACTTTTTAAAATGCACAGAAATGATTTCCAAATTCGACCCGATTATGTCAGAACATACAAAATGAAGTACGTAACTTGATTGGTGTAAATATCAAATCCTATCATTACTATGCTAATTCTCAAGCTAGATAATTTGATCATTGGATTGCCTTTGCAAATAAAACTGTTTTTTAAATTTTATAAATTTCTTAAAAGTTACAGTGTTTTGTATAAGGGATCAATAGAGACAGTTTTCATTGATACCCTAACCCAGTGGTTTCCAACCTTTTTGTACCTGCGCTCCCCTTTTAAATAATTGTTGCACCCTCTTAATTTTTTTAACAATCTAATTTCATAAATATTCAACTGATATTATAATTTATTTAATGGGCTACAAAATAATATTACAATATTATGTATATCATACATAAAAAAATGATTATTTATTGTAAGAAATAATAATTTTAAATGTAATAAAAACAAATCTTCCAAAAATACAAAAAAAGAATATATAATTATTACAAAATTATAAAAATTTAATGCGACGGTTGAGCTGCATGCCCCCCTTGCAACACTCTCGCCCCACAGGTTGAAAACCACTGCCGTAACCATACCGTCACCTCCAACAACGGAGACCACTCTTTTCCAAACTGAATATACCCGTAGACTCAAAGCCAAACTTCAGAACCTCAATGCAATAAAACCCTAACTCTTTGCTAGTGAAAACCTTATAAATAACGAGATAGTGTGTGTTAAAAAATCAATAGCTTCGGTCAAAACACAAAAGACAGTCGAAAACTTTCCACAGAGAAAAAAATTATCATAAGTAAAAAAAGTGACGCAAAATCCGGTGAAAGCGGTGAACGAGGGCATTCAGCCCACACATTAGACAATTCTAACTCTTCCAATTCCTCTAAATACACATAGGAATTAACAAGAATCAAAAATAAAACTCTTGAACTCAAAAATAAAAACAAAAATGATTTATTTGGTATATATAGAAGACTAAACACTAAACTCGGGCAACTTAGATAAATTAATAAATCCGTCACAAACAATACCGGATAAAATTAATATCCCAAAAAAGTGCTTTGACGCGATTGACATTGACACTTTAATTAAAGCCATATCTATCACAAATAAGATTCATGAACACAATTGTATAGAAGAAAAAGAAAAGTGTATAGGAGAAACTAAAAACCTTCAGGAAAGTGATAAATCATTCAATCCGGAACTGTCCATCCCAGTGTGCCGAGGCAACGATATCAACACTAGTTCTACTCCAATAAAACTCAAAATAAATAGTAAAAACACGTCAAATATGGAAGAAGACACTATTGGACCGAATAGTAATCAAAACACAGCAGACGACGAAGAAACCTCACAAAAATCATCTATTAATATCCCAAAGACAACAGTTACTCAAGCCATTATACATAAACCGGCCAACCTGTCGTGTGCAGATGAACAAGAAAATGAAGAAAAAATTACTAAAGACAATTTTACCTCACAATACGAGGAAATTAATAAAGGCAAACAAATAAATGCCAGGCAACTACAACCAGGAACAAATTCCTCTAAAATAGAAAACTTAAACCAAATAATTATCGAACCTATGGATGTAAGAGAATCCACGCCCCGGGGTTTTGAATTCCCAAAGAAATTCAACACTTTTAGTTAAAATATTAAGCCGAACTTCAAAAAAACCAACTTAAATTGTTACACAAAATAGCTATGAATCACTGTCTGACATGTCAGAAGATGAGACACAAAAAAAGAACAGAACATGTCAACAACAAAAAAAAAACGAAAAATAATACATTTTAAAAAATTTAACCAATCAGACTACTCCTCCGACGATGAAGAGAACATGACAAAACAGGATGAAAAAAGAGCAAAATCAACACCAACAACAACAAAAAAAACCAATATAAACTGCCCTCCGATGGTCATCGATGGCAATGTATCACACCATCGTGATATGGTTAATAAACCCAAAGATCAAATCAAACACCCATTTGAGATTAAATATACCAACAATTCCTCAATAGTATTCACGAAAGCCGTCGATGACTTCGAGAAATTAAACCTTCAAGCAAGAAAAAGTCCAATTTCATACATATACAAGGCGCGAGGAGAAATCTCACGCCTTCGTACTTCGAGGCCTCGCTAAGGGTCTACAGATCATAGATATAAAAGAAGGCATTGAAAAAATCTACAAAATACAAGTAAAATATATTTACAGGATGACCACCAAAGGCAGACCGCTATACTTAGTCGTAACAGATTCCAAAGTTACTATCGATTACCTTAACAAAAATGTTAAGGTTATCGAACACACAAGAGTGCTCTGGGAGCACCGAACACAAAACAAGCCAATCATACAATGTCATGTCTGCCAATTATGGGGACATGCAACCTCCAATTGCGGCAGGGTTCCCAGATACCTGAAGTGTGCCGGCCCCCACTTAACGCCGAAATGCGCCATGGAAAGAACTACCACAGCCAGATGCACCAACTGCGAAGGAGACCATCCAACGAATGCGGAAATATGTCCAGAGTTTATAAAACGCAAAATATGGTTAGATGAAAAACGAACCCTAACCCAAAAATCCAACAAACCCACCCCTCAGAAATTCATCCCCGCATCCCTACCTAAACATAATCCATGGACACAAAAGAACAACGACAATAATGAAAACCCAAGTCTCCCATCGAAAACACACCCTCCAACCACCCCTCAAAATACCCACCCTCAACCCCAATCATATAAAACCACACATCCTAGTAGCTAAAGTAAAAACTCTGACATAAATAAATTCAACGAAATTAATTGTAATATGTTCCAGGAGCTGCATTCGCTGGTTAACTTCGACGAATTAGCGAGAGCAGTTGGCGATCTTCTACGCGGGATGAAGAAAGCGTCCTCAAACATGGAGAAATTCACTATTTACAACAACTTTGGAACTGGACTAGACAACTATGGCATATAGGCAGGTAGGTGATAAAACAGAATTTCAAAAACGATATAATCTCAAAATAATTTTCTGCAAAATAAACCATTAATCAGACATTTTCTCGACATCCACAAACCAGATATTTTCTTTTCAATCGAGAAGTTTCTCAAATCATTTAAAACAATAATTTAAGAAACCCATAATATCGTCTATACAGACAAGACCGCCTCGGTGATGCTGGCGGTGGCGGTATCGCATTATTAATCAAAAAGGCATACATTTCAAAATCCTGCAACAAAATAACACATCAATTGAGCATATTGCGATCCTTTTTGATAATAAAACTAAAATAGTCGGAGCTTACAACCCTCTCGGCAGTAAACTCAAATACACAGATCTACACAACATTTTTAACAAAGTTTTGGTAGTTGGTGATCTCAACTGTAAACATCCCCAGTGGGATCAGTATACCAACTACCCTAACACAAATGGGAATACTCTCGTGAAGTTCTGCGATAACTCGGGCTGTAATATATTTCACACTATAGAACCAACCTACTTCCCATATGCTGCGAATCACACCCCCAGCATATTGGACTTAGCGATTGGTAAAAATATAAAAACCTAACTAAAATAAAAACACTCTCAGACCTCAATTCAGACCACGATGCCGTTCTCGTCCACTTAAACTTTTTTTTTCTTATCCCGAGACTCTGAAGCGAAGACGTCGACCCGTAAGCTGTAGCATCACTGGAAATTCGGTCCCTGTTGCAAACCGGATCACTCCAGTAGCGACTTGCCGGCGCATTCGCCATAAGAATCGAGATTTTTATTTCGATCTGTCCTTTATAGGACAATCCTATTTATGAAAAACTGCTCTTTCTAGAGCAAAAATTTATGAAAATTGCTTTTTTTTACAACAACGTTGTGAAGAAGCTGCAAATAAGAAAACCACCGCCATCCAGTAGAAGGAGGAAGGGTTTATCAGGTAAATATAAAAACTAACCGGCAGATAATAGGGTCAGGAAACCTTTAACCGGGGAGGAAACTCCCTCCGGCAGTGAGTCCGCTGTCCGGCTTTTGTCTGCTACCCCTATATTAACAACGGCCCACAAAACGGAACAACCTTCTGTTTCGTCCCCTTCCGCCCCATAACCAACAGCAATGGCTTCCGCCCAACGCTCCCCATACAACACCCGCAGCCAAAACGGCCAACAATACCCTCCATTTCATCTCTCGATGAATTCCCACCTATGGGTTCACGCCCAAACTCCAACCGGTCAACCCCAATCGAAGAATTAATGCTCGATAGCAAATCTCTAATGGCCCAGGTGTCCGAGTTGCAACAAACTGTCAAAGACTACCGACGTTCCCAACAACAACTCGAATTAAAAAACCAACAACTCTTCTCCCAAAACCAACAACTCACATTACAACTCTCACAAATCAACTGCCAAACCTCCCGCAGCTCCTCATCTATCATTCACTCTGTCAAATCCCACACTTCTCGTCCCCGCTCTCACACTTCTGTAATCGAAACTCCAAATAGTATTCTCCAATATCCAGAGGATAACTTCACTCTGTTGGGAGCCATACCCAAGAGACCCCTTATACCCCGTACCCCACCCCCTCAACAAACTCGACCAACTCAACCACCAACTAACCCACCAACTCCACAACCTCAACAACCAACAACGAGACAGCCCCGGCCTACTCAACAACCACAAACCACCCAACAAACCCTACCTCCCCAACCTACACCCTCACTCCAAACCCTGAATATTCGGAACCTTCCCTCAAAATACACCTCCCAAAGATAATTATTCAATTTACTCAATACCAACGAGCTCCTGAGGGGACAAATCACCCACCTGAAGGCAAACTCAGAAATGCCATCGGTGACCCCCAGGTCACCATCATCCGCCTAAACTCAACCCCCCGAGCCCGCTCGCAATCGAGAACCCGCACACCCACCTTCTCCTTTGTCTGCAGAAATGTAGACACGTCTCTATCCGAGAAAGATTTCGAGGACTTCCTTCGCAATGAAGTGAACTTCAACTTCACCAGATCCTGGCGCATTACCTCCCGCCGTCTAAACAAGGCCACCTCTATGTTTCGAATCCTTACGGACTCCGAAATATCCTACTACCACGCTCTCTCTAACGGCATCCAATTTCACGGTCTCGTACATCAGTGTGAGGCCTCAAACTCTTCTAATCCACTTCCTGCAGTATCCAGATACTGCAACAGGTGCTCCACCACAGGCCACCTTGTTGAAACATGCAAGGCTAAACCAGTTTGCCCCCCCCCGTGGGGCATCAGACCACAAATCAAACAACTGCCCTAAGGCAAACGCCCCCACCTGCAAAAACTGCGGCGGCGTCCACCCTGCCTTCCATCCTCGTTGTCCAAAGCGGATGGAAACTCCACGGAACCCTCAGGAAATCGCACCTATCACCATCGAAAAACCCCAGACCCCTTAGGACCTCTCGACAGACACCAAAATCTTGATCGAGATTTTGCAACGACAATAATGAACGCTGTCCCGACAGCCCATGGCCTCGTAGCCGACACCCTTACTCACCTCGGCCCCCCTCTTTTTACGGGTACAACTGTACTGTCACCAGTGGCGTGGGCAACCGCGTGAATTGCCAAGGTCTAGCCAGAAAGCGACATCTTCGTAAACACCTTCTACACTCCCAAAATATACAAATACTATCTGTCACCGACAATCTCTTAAAAAATTCCCCTCGCTTTTCTGGCTACACCACATTCCACTTAGACAGGAACTTCTACTGTCACGGCAACGGACTCCTCGTCCGCAACGGACTCCCCGCTTCCCCACACCCTCTCCTAGCTTTTCTATCGCAACAGAACCTGGATTGCACAGCCATCGACATATCGTGGAATAATACCACCTTCTTTTCCTACTATAATCATCCCATCCAAGTACTATCAATCGACCTCCTCGAATATATATCCTCTCTACCGCGAGCCGTCATAATGGGCGACTTAAACTCTCGAAACATTCTCTTTGGTGATACACACACCAACCCAAGCGGCAGATCACTCGCCGACCAATTAGTCTCCCTCCCCATCTCTCGGATTAAAAACAATAATCCAACCCTAATAAGTCACATCGGCTCCTCCATTGTCGGCCACATAATCTGCACGGACAGATTAATCACCCGCCTCGACGACGAATGCTCTATAGGCGACCCAATCACATCTGACCACGTTCCACTTCTGGTCAATACCTCTTTACACAATCCGTTACCACCACCTTCAACAACTTTCACATACCGCGATTTCAAAAAAGCCGACTGGGACTCTTTCGCAAACCACATCTCCTCTAACTTACCACAACCCATCATTCATCAGACGACTGATGACATAGATAATCACGCAGAGGAATTCCAGTCCCTCCTAATCGATGCACAAGACATCGCCGTCCCTCTCACCACCATAAACACCAACTTCTATGCACTTCCGCAACGAATTCTTCTTAAAATCCGTCAGAAAAGACAGTTATACAGGTTATACGTCCGCGCTCGAGATCCCGCAGTCAAAACACAATGGAACCGTCTAAACGCCCAGGTCCGGTACTAAATCAATGCTGAAAAGCAGAGGAAATGGAAGGCCGACACAGCCGGACTGGACTTTAGACAAGGGCGAGTGTTTTGGCAAACATTCTACCGCCTCGTCGGCCTCAAGAGGAAGGCGGAATCACATCTCGAAGTGCAAGGATAGAAGATCTACACTCCTGAAGATAAAGCCACTGCCTTTAAAAACAACCTGCAAACTGTCTTTACACCACCTGACAATCCAAGATTTCTCAGGGACTTTTTCATCGAAACAGACCTCCTCACCCGTAATATAACTCGTCCACATTCCACTGAATGAGAACTCTCCTCTTCTTGCATCCTTTACAATCGAAGGAGTTCAGCAGGCGTGCCGAGCGGGGAGAAACAGTGCCCCCGGGCACGACGGAATCTCGAGACAGGCACTCAAAAACCTGCCAGAAGGGATTCTCCCTCCGCTCTGCTCACTGTTGAACGCCTGCTTGGCATACTCTTACTTCCCTCGTTGTTGGAAATCTGCCAACGTAGTTCTCATCCCCAAACCCGGCAAAGACCCCACAAAGCCTGAATCCTACCGCCCAATTTCATTGATCAGCATAGGTAAAATCTTTGAACGTTTGTTAAAAGAGAGACTTCTGGGACTTCTGTACCGAAAATAATATCATTCCGGCATTTCAATTCGGATTCAGGCCAGACCACTCCTGTCAGAACGCCACCACCAACTTTCAAACCATCGTCACCCGAGCTTTAAATCAACGACGCTGTTCAGCCGCCATTTTCATGGATGTTCAAAAAGCTTTTGACTAAGTCTGGCACGCCGGACTAGTGAGAAAGCTACTGAGCATCCGATTGTCAAACCAAATCGTAAAATTATTATATTCCTACCTCACAGACCAATCGATCAGCGTCAAAGTTGGTTACAGCCTATCCGATTCATTCACACCCCAAACTGGCGTGCCGCAAGGCTCGATACTCGCTCCACTATTATACTTAATCCATACGTATGACACACCAATTTCACGACATCCCCAAGACAATATCCAACTATATCCGGACGACACCGCACTAATCATTTCCGCCACTGACATTCGCTCTCTCAATATTCGATCCCAAAATCTACTGACCCAATTTTCAAATTGGTGCAGGAAATGGCGGGCGACTCTCAACACCTAAAAAACCCAAGCCATCGTGTTCAAACACTCTCACACCTCGAGCGAACGACGTCTACCCACAAACTTCCGCCTCGAGCTCTGGGGAGATCGACTCGAAATCCGCTGGGAAGTCGTTTATTTGGGAGTGAGATTCACTCACACTCTCAACTTGATGGCCGACCTCATGGACACTTTGAATAAAGTCCGACGTCGAGTTAATCTCCTCAAGGCACTCGGCGGAAGCTTCGGACGAATTCATCCAACCACATTACTCCATACGTATAAGACATATATCCGTCTCATCATCGACTATAGAGCAAACGTCTATTGCTCCCTTCCCGACCACCTTGTAAAAAAGCTTCGATCTTGTGATCAATCAATTCTGAGATACTGCCAATACAAGGCACCCTACTCACCCAGTAACACCGTCTATACCAATATCGACATTGAGCCCATTCCGTCCCCCCGTCTAAACACCCTACAAGCCCGATACGTTAATCGCACTATCGAATCGGGCAACGAAATCTCGAAAAACACCCTCCTCACACCGTGGATCGCTAACAGACGGCCACTTGGCAGAATACCCAAGAGGAAGCTCACATTCCCCCCAGTACGGCTACTAGCCACGGCCTACGACGATCTCCCAGACATATACATCGACTACCTAGACCAATCACCAATTTCAATCCGATAACCAAACATTGCAACTATCAGACATATAATCGACATATAATCTTCTACATCTCTCTACACACATTCCTTTTCTCTATCTATAGAACCACACAACTCCTTACCCTTAAACACGCTCACACATCTCACAATAGTCAACACTTCTGACAAACCCTTCAACCACCCCCACCCACCCGTCGGGCTACAGGTTTTCTACGATTTCCCTGTAACACGGTGAATCTATTCAACAGGATGAATTTTTTCACTAGCCAAATGTTCCGACGAATCAACACTCAATCGACGTAGGGAACAATGCAGCCGCAGCTGTTATTTTTTAAGAATACTTAGGACCAAAATGCCTTTCCTCCGGTACACTTTCTAGCGAAAGGCCCACTTCTAAACCTCGATTCCAACCCCTCTAATCTCTTTAAGTCACTTACTGAAATCTCCCAAACTTCTTCAACCAACCACCTTTTCACAAACTCGCATAATCCCCCCCAATACACCCCCAATCCAGCCCTGCAAAGGAAACTAATCCTATATCAGGGCACACAACCAAAACAAACCATCCAAATTAAAACAATTATCATCCAACACATACTCTATTCGAATTTTTCTCTCTCTTTATCCACTTAAAATTATCCCACATTATCATTAACCCCAACAACACTAAAACATTTAACTATAAAGAAACAAATTCGAATAAATTTAGAAAATATATAAACGAAAACTTAAAAATAGCTGATAAAATAGATAACTCAATTCAAGTAACAAATATAATAGAAAACTTACAAAAAATAATCCTCAACGCTAGAGATCAGTCAACTTCAATTAAACAAAAAACTCATATTAATAACACTTTACCCGACAACATCATACAAATAATTGAGGAAGAAAATAAATTAAGAAAAAAATGGCAAATAACAAGAAATATTAACGATACTCAAGCATTAAAACGTCACCAACAATTAATAAACAATTTAGTAACTGAACATAAAAATAATGAATGGGTAAAATTCCTAGAAACCCTGAAACCGGACGACAATTCACTATGGAAAGTCGCCCGTCACTTCAGAAAAAACATAATGAAATTAATAAAATTAATAACAGCGGTCAAATATTCATCAACACCCCAGAAACCGCAGAACAGTTCGGATAGTATTTTCAAAGCACTCACAACATCATCAAAACAAAACACGTACAGTTCAACAATACATAAACTCACTCAATATACTAAACAAAAAAAATTTAACAACATGCACTGAAATATACAACAAAATACAACAAATAAAAAACAAAACAGCCCCTGGGTCAGACACTATACACAACAAACTACTCAAAAACATCTCCAAATAAACGGTTTTAAAGATTAAAACTAACTTTTGCGCGTCTGTGGCCCTGAACAATATTCTATGATAAAATTGTTACTTGTATACACTTCGGGGGATGTATCGTGCTAACAAACCTCTTCCAAAAATAACCAAAAATTTAGTATATCGGGATTTATAGGACCCGCTGTACTCGCTCTAGTCAACTGAAAATCAATAGGGTACATCTGTGAGACATCTTGAACAATATTCAATCATAAAATTCATCAATCGTATACTCTCTGGAGGCTGTACCGTGCTAACAAACTGAAAATTCTCAAAAAATTACAAAAATTTGATACCTCAAGTACCATAGCACCCGTTGTACTGGCTTTAGTGAGCTGAATATCAATAGGGTTCATCTTTGAGATGCTCTAAATAATATCCAATCATAAAATTGGTCACTTGTATATACTCCGGAGGCTGTATCGTGCAAACAAACTGAAACCTCCAAAAATGACAAAAATATCTGTAGCACCTGTTGTATTGGCTCTGGTGAGCTGAAAATCAATAGGGTTCATCAGTGACATGTCCTGAATAATATTCAATCATAAAATTGGTGACTTGTTGAACACTGGAGGGTGTATCGTACAAACAAACTGAAATTTCTCAAAAATGACAAAGTGTCGTACTTCAAGTACCATAGCACCCGTAGTACTGGCTTTGGTGAGCTGAAAATCAATAGGGTTCATCTGTGACATGTCCTTAACAACTTTCAATCATAAAATTGGTGACTTATTGCACTCAGGAGGCTGTATCGTGCTAACAAACGACAACGACGACGACATACACAGAGGATTTTTTTTCTAAAAACCGTTTTTTCGTGTTGTTGTTGATGGAAAACGTGAAAATAACTCAAAAAAAAATTTCAAAATTCCAACTTTTTTGGGGCAAACCAATACTTTTCTCGCATATAGATAGGTTGGGCGGAAAAGTAAAAAGCTATAGTACAACTTACGCATATAACTAATTATATTATCAAAATGGGACAATATCCCGATATGCTCAAGATAGCCAATGTCATCCCCATCATCAAAGCGAATAAACAACCTTGTTATGTAGATAGCTATAGACCAATATCCCTTCTAAATAATATAGCAAAGGTGATTGACAAAATTATTTTATACAGATTAAAACACTTGGTTGAAAAACAAAACATTATACCCTCCGAGCAATACGGATTCAGAAGCAGCCACAGCACTGTAGCTCTAGTAATCCGAGAAATAAATTACATTAGGGACGGTTTTCAAAAAAAACTAAAGCCGTCATGGTCACAATAGACATACAGAATGCCTTTGACTCCGTATGGCTCGAGGGTTTAATGAACACATGATAAAGCTCGAAATTCCTGATTATTTAATTGAAATATTAAATTCGTATTTATCTAACAGGAAATTATTTTCAAAAACTGATAATTACACAGCCGGACCTTACTCCATTCAAGCCGGAGTACCGCAAGGCTCTGTATTATCACTCTCGCTATATTCCCTATTTATCCACGATCTCCCAACATCCCCACAATTGTTATCTGCTATGTACGCTGACATTTGTTTTGTAGCCACAGCACAGAATCCAGATCACGCTTTGGAAACAGTACAAACTCACATTAATACAAAAGTCATACCATATTTACACTAACACAAATTAGTTATCAACACTTCCAAAACAGAGTATTTATTACTCCAGAGAATAGCTGAAATAAACACATCATTGCAATCTCAGCTTTGTGTAGATGGACATCTTATAAAACCCAGTAATACCCTAAATTATTTTTATAATTCGCGTATAAAAGAGACTTCATTATAACATTGTTTACAATGTCACAATGAGTCTCTTTGAACACGGTTTTAGTAATTTATTTTTAGTGTACAGTTGGTTATTGTATTTAATTATATTTTTATTTGACATTTGACTTTAACCTTGACACAAATTATAAATAAAATGGTCTAGCGTTGTTCTAGCTAGCAAATTATTGTATTAAAAATTCTCAAAGGTAAATTAGAATGATTTATATATTAAAAATATTAAGGAATAAAGTACGCTAACGTTAATTTATCAATGATTTGTCAATTGTTTATTTTTATATTATATAGGATCAATATATAGGCATACATAACGTTCGATTTTTGGGATAAATTACCAGATATCTGTGTGAAGATGTATTACAGAAATAATTCTTTTCATGATATAATATAAATAAATCGCTAGAGCATATAAGAAGAAGCTCTTTTTTAAACAAATGATCATCCTCTCTTTGCTTAAATGAAAGTGTGTTTACAATTTACACAATTATTCGGTTATATGTTAAAACTCGGGAGTGCTGAATAAAACCATCTGTGAACTGACCAATCACGAATCTACAGAATTGCCAACTTAAATTCAAATCACTCCTCCTAGTTTAAAAACAGGGAATATATGTAATTCTATTTCATTTAAAAAATTTAATAAATGCGAATTATAAAAAATATTGTGTAAAACTTGTGCCACAATGACTTTCTGTAGTACTCGTGATTTGCACAACTCACCGCGTCGCGGTTCGTTGTGCAAACTTCACTCGTACTACAAAACGAGTCATTGTGACACTTGTTTTACAAATAACTATTAGGGCATACTGTTAAAGGCAACACAAATGCCAATGCACATATTATGCAACAGATACGCAAAGCCAAGATTGCAATGAGCAAACTATACCCACTCATTTGCACACATAGTAACTTAACAACTCACAACAAAATACTTACGTACAAATACATCATTAGACCAATACTCATATACGCAGCCCCCGTTTACTACAACGGAACAAAACACAATTTCCACTCCCTGCAGTTGGTTCAAAACAAGTGTCTACGGATGGCAATCAAACATAACTGCTACCACAAATTACCAAAAAATACCTGGTTACATGACAAAGCCGATACGCCAACTATCAAAGACTTCATAACAAACATTTCGTCAAACTTTTATAATAATTGTCTGCCAGAAGATCTTCATAAAAATCTCATAGACGCAAATAGCGCAGGAGACATCCGAGATAGCGGGTGTAGGCTTCTGCATGGCACGTTAATTACATAACAAGGTTGATTAACTCCAAACCTATATCATCACCCAACGTGTAAATCAATCCAACCAAATAAAATCAACGTCAGTCATGTTGCCATCTCAAAAACTACGCCCCGTATCATTTTTGAAACCCTGTTTTTTAGCTCCTTTTCAGGGAAAACTCAGCCGAAGTATTCTAGAAGTCACAAACATTCAAGGAACAGAGTTATTGTAAATAGTGAAAACTTATGGATAATGCATACGAGCAAGGAGCCATGAACAGCAAACAGACATACACAATAAGAAGAGAAATGGCCCGGATATCGGCACACATCTAGCTATGTATGTTCTCTAATAATTGTAACAGGGATTTAAAACATGAAATAAAGAATATTTTTAGTAATAATCAAATCTAAATTTTTAGAACTAACTAAAAAGGCAAAATATTATTCCATATTATTAGACTGCACTCCTGACTCTAGTCACCAAGAACAAATTACAGTTTGTATAAGATTTGTTAATTTAAAGAGCACGGGAATTTTTTATTATTTTGTCCTAGAGATGATGTGTCGGGTGAAGGCTTGACAAAATTTATTTTGTTGGCGTTAGAGAAAGAAGGCTTAAATATCAACGATTTGTGGGGCCAGGGTTACGACAATAGGGCAAATATGCGTGGTAGGCACAATGGTCTAAAAAAACATTGGATTTGAATCCGCGAGCTTTCTTTGCTGCAATCACAGCCTAAATTTAGTCGTCGATTATGCCGCAAAACCGAATACTTTGAGCATCAATTTTTTTTCTTTCGTTCAAGAACTGTTTGAATTTTTTTCAGCTTCTATTAAATGCTAATAAATTCTGAAATCTAATTTATCTAATGTAACAAATTTTACTTTAAAACCTTTATCAGATACTCGATGGTCTATTAGAATAGATGCAATAACTCCTTTAAGGTATCATCAACAATAAGTGAAGGAAACTTGGCTACATCGTTGGCCACAAAATTGCAAAAGTTTGAGTTCATTTGCATTCTTATATTGTGGTATAATATTTTAAGTTAAGTTAACATTGTTAGTAAAATTATTCAAAAACCGAACTTTGATGTTGCTCAATGTTATAATCATTTTTTTTTGAAAGCTTACCGTTCCGATAAATGTTTTAATGATCTACAGATTGATGCTAAAGAAATAGCATCCAGCTTAGACATAGAACCTAAATTCAAAAATCAAAGAGGTCTAAAACCGCGAAAAAAAAACAAAGTTGATTGCTTTTTAACGCTCTAGATGTAATCATAACATCAGTGAATGAGAGATTCTAATTACTTTCTTCTTACTTTAATAATTTCGCGTTTTATGGAATATTGATAAATTTAAAAATTATTCTGAAAACGAACAATTATAATTATGTCAAAAAGTTGAAAATTTATTAAATGACAAAACTCGCAATGAACGAGACATATCTGCCGTGGAATTTGTTGAAGAATTGCAATATTTACAAAATTTTGATGAAGAAGAAGAAACTTTAAATTATATAACAATTAACAACTTAGTGGATTCTTTTTCTAATACGAGCCTAACACACCGATAACAAATACAATTTTAAAAGGGCTAATTTTAATTTATTATATGAACTAATGAGGGATTTGAAGTGGGAATGAGAATGATGTACATTTGTCTGTGGATAATTTTTATATGAATCTCAATAATATATTCAGTAGGGCAGTACTACTGTACAAAATGCATAAGTATTTTGGAAAATTTCCACGCTGGTTTGATGCTGAAATTGTTAATTTATTAAAAGCAAAAAATAACTACAGGAAAATGAAGCATGTCTCTACGTACTATAATGATAAATATTTTGAAGTTAGAAGGCAATTAAAGTCATTGATAAAGCGTAAACATAAGGAATATTTAAGTAATTTTGAACAGAATATAACAGCGGATATAAATAATTTCTGGAACTATATTGGGCAGAAAAAAGATAATGGATCGCAAATACATTCATATACTTTAGGTGGTGATATGGTGGCTGATGAAAATGCTGCGGAAAATTCTCAGAATTGCTTCTGTTCATTTATCTGAAAAATCTCATTATCGTACAGATTATGTAAATACAAATATATGTCAATTCAATACATATAACTTAAATGAAATAGATTCTGATGATTTTGACAAGGCCGTAAAAAGATTAAAACCAAAGAAATCAGCTGGTACCGATCATTTACCGCCCTATATTTTAAAGGGTTGTCAAGACTTACTTAAAAAACCTTTGCTGCAGATATTTAACTTAATTATTAAACAATCAGAATATCCTACACAATGGAAAGTGGCAAAATACACACCAATTTATAAGACAGGAAACAGAAATGAAATTGAGGATTACACAGGAATTGCAATTTTATGTACTCCCTCCATATTATTAGAATTTATAATTTACAGCAAATTATATAACCACATAGGAAATGTTATCGCAGAGGAACAGCATGGGTTCGTAAACGCTAGGTCGATAAATACAAATCTATTAATATATATTTGGAGCAGGCGAATAAAACTTTAAATGAGAAATTGTAGCTGGATACTCTCTATACAGACTTTAGTAAAGCATTCGATCGGGTGAACCATGACATTTTACTACGAAAATTATACAATTTTGGAATTTCAGCTAATTTGTTAGAATTACTTAAAAGTTACCTAGAAAATAGAAAGTTTCTGGTGCAGTATACCGGCAATATCTCCACAAAAAAAGATGCGAATTCTGGAGTGCCACAAGGCTCCAATCTTGGACCGTTGCTGTTTTTGATTTTTGTAAATGACATTCCGTCAAATGTGAATTATTCGATTTGTTTACTGTTTAGAAGAATCCAAACGGTGGGAGACTGTGTGCTACTCCAGAAGGATATTAATAGTCTATGTACGTGGAGTACTAATAAAAAATTGCATCTAAACATTAAAAAATGTTATGTCATGTCTATCACGAAAAAAAAGCCACTTATTTTTGATTATATCATACACACAGATACTTTAAGCCAAACTAATGAGGTGCGAGATCTAGGAGTCGTTTATAATAATCAACTATCATTTGCTACACATATAGAAAACACTGTAAATAGTTGCAATCGAATCTTAGGCTTCATTCTGAGACAAAGTTCAACATTCTCTAATTTGGATACAGTAAAATTACTGTATAATACCTTTGTTTTGCCAAAATTAGATTTTGCAGCTATTATTTGGGAACAACAACCACAAATTTACTTGAATTATCTTGAAAAAATACAGAATAAGTTTTTGAGCCATCTCTATTTTTAAAAAAATCATCACTGGCCCGATTACAACGTCATAAGAAGCGAAGTGCTAAGAAAAGAATTTAAAATAAAATAATTGCATGTTAGACGAAAGATAACAATGATGAAATTCATGTTTAAACTGATGACTAAGAAAGTCTCATCGAATAATCTACTGTCTCTTATACCTATAAATGTACCACCTAAACGCACTCGTTCTTCTTTGATGTTTAGAATACAACAATCATCGTCAAATTCCCCATTGCATGCAGTGCTACAACTAGCACATAATATAAACGCAATGCAAGGCCCTTGCATTTAACGAGTTTATGAGAAAAATAGAGAGCTATTTCGAGAATTTTCAGCTCTAACATTCCCAACTCACGAAAGTTCTTGTGTTTTTGTCTTCATGCCTTTACCTTTACTTTTCTTTACCTTCACTTTTCTTTTCCTTTAGTACAGTTGTATTAGTATATATTTAAGATGTCTATTGTCACCATATTAATTTTAAAAAACATATTTATATCCATGTAAAAAGCCACAGTGCCTGTTTGGATTTATTTTAGATAAATAAATAAATAATACTTCATATTTAATTAACAATGCCGGTTTCGGTTGCTACCGCAGAACGATCTTTTTCAAAACTCAAAATAAAAAAAAATATTTAAGATTGGCCATGGGGCAAAACTGACAAAGTAATTATACTATAATTTCAATAGAATCGGCCAAGATTTAATTAAACAATTTGCAAAAATTAAATCATGAAATGCTCAATTCACTTACATAAAATATTAATAACAATACCTAATACCTAGATATTAACCTTTAAAAGGTGACATGTTGCATTATTGAAATAACATATTGTTTTGTTTTTATTTGTGGATCAGTTTCGTCCTGTGATATATAAACGAGTATTTTTCAAGTTTTAAATATTTTTTTTCTTTCTTATGCTTTTTTATCACATTACATTTGAAACTAAAATACAAAAATATTGAGTTGTAATACTGTTAGAATATATTTCTGTTTTCTATAAGTTTATAATTATGTTATGTACTTCAATGAGAAAATACTTGTATGGCTTGTATTTGTAAAATATAAAAAGGAAAATAAATTTATGACAATACTTTTTAAAATTATTTTTCAATAGTTGATAATAATACCTAACTTAACCCGTATATGTACTCACATATGAACGTAATACAAATTTGTGGCGTTATTTTGAATAATTTGCACAAGGGTGCCAAAAATGCTAGGTGCGGGCCTGATTTTTTTTGCATTTGTGGTACAATTGCAAAATTCATTTTATTTCATTTCACAAGAACTTGCAACATTGTACCTATTTTCTCTCACTGAGGATATAAACATGCCCTTAATGTTTATTCATTGAATATGAAACAAGTCCTAGCAAGTGAATTTGTTTTAATTGCATTTGTACATAAAGAAAAAACAAAAAAAGATATTTTTTATTGATAATAGTCATTTCCCAGTAGCATTATTCCTAAATTGTTGTTCCCCTATTAGCATGCTTCAGGTATATTACTTTTAGGTAGAGTATTAGGAGATCCCAATTGCCATTATGTTTTTCCATGGGTTACCGATTTTTCATCGGCATGTGGAAGAAATTGGAGGGACTTGAAAAAATCTAAATACAGGTTAAATAAAGGAGATCACCAGCTTGATCTCACATTTGATACAAGCCAATCACAGGTTCCCCATCATGTTTCTGATGTACTTTCTCCAATCACTTACTATGTGTATATGGCTAGGAAAACACTTAAATCAGTACTGTGTAAAAATGTTAGAACAATATGGGTGCCTGCTGAATATCCCAGTTCTATTCAAAGGATACAAGAGTGGACTCCAGATGAGTGTATTCCAGAGTTTTATACGGATCCAAGTGTTTTTAGGAGTATACACGATGATTTGGATGATTTGGCAGTTCCTACTTGGGCATCAGATCCAGAAGAATTTATTGAGATTCATAGGAAGGCTTTAGAGAGTCCAAATGTGTCAGAGAAGTTACATTATTGGATTGATCTTACCTTTGGATATAAGTAAGTTCTGTATATAGAATAAATAATCTTGAAAAACATAGATAACACTACTGGCAGCACATAAACTTTAAAATATATATTTTTGATTATTGCATATTTATTAGTAATCACAACATAGTTACATAAGCTGATGTACTGGCTTTATAGCAGTGGTATGCATTTATCTGCTGTGATAAGATCTTTTCCAGAGAAAAGAGAGATTAGCTGATCAATTCTTGTGTTTTGAGGTTATAGGTGCGGATGAAGTAAGGTGTTGCAGTATTTCATACTTTGGTGTATATACTTTATTGGATTGTGGTTACGTTTGATTTGTTGGGACACATAGCTCGATACTATACATCCAAATGGGCTTTATGATGATTTTGATTCACTGCATTTTTCATTTCTCTTTTTTAAGTATACCTTCCTTACACAATATGTCATAGTAAAAAATATGAAAAATGGTTCATTATAAAATAGTTCTGTCGCCACGTTTTGTATCTGCCCATTTATTCCATTGTAACATGTATATCAATATAGAAAGCAACAATTTTTTTTATTATGAAGAGGATGGTGAAATGTATTATAATTGCCCTACTCTAACAGTTAATATACATATCTAGCTAACAACATATTTTGTTTTAGATTAAGTGGTAATCCGGCAATAAGATCCCGCAATGTTTGCCTAAATTTGGCTGATGAACACGAACATTTAACAAAGTCGGGATTAGTTCAACTATTTGCGCATCCTCATCCACCCAAAGCTATTGATTCTCAGTATTTTGCAAAAATTCCTCCAAGAGTACTTATCAATCAATATTGTAGACGTAGTAAGTAATTTGGTTTGTTATATTTTGCTTTAACTAACTGGCAAAATAATCAGAAGCAACACAAATAGTTGTCAAGATGTTATTTAAAAATGATATGTTTAAAATAGTTTTATTATAAATCAGGTAATTTGGATGATTATCTTCTTTCATCTAATAATTATACTTTCTAATTGAATTCTAATATTAAATATTGATTTCACAATTTCTAAAAAAATTTGGCCATTATTTCTATAAACCACCTTGCCAATACTATATTATTTGTTGCTATTTTGTCTTTTGTTATATCAGTCTATTTAGTTACAGTACTTATTTCTTACTCTACCTCATTTTGACATACCTTGCTGTGCTTTCTGAATCTCTCTCTTTGAGTCATGTGTTTTTCTGTATTATTCTATTTTTTGCTGGAAAAGTTATAATTAGCAACACTTTTTATCTTATCTTAACAATCTATTGTGTGGCTGTGGGCAACATTATTTGTAAATCTGCATAATAAATCAATTACAAGTTTACAATTAGTTCTTTTAGAATTATTTGAAAAGGGAAATTTACTCTGAGCAGCTGTCATTTCTGCGTTTTGACCTTGTAGATTTCCTAGTTGTAATTATAAAAATATGCTTTGAAAGAAAGTATGTATTCTAATATTTCATTTTTCGGGAACATGCAATTTTAATTACATTTGTTGTTGCAGGATCTAGAGTTCGCAGCAATTCCTCATTAACTACTCATGAACCAAATACTAGTGATGATGAAAGGTTAACATATGATATTTCAAATAACATGCTTTTTTGCAGTCGATCTTTTTTGTATGAAGATGCTACAAATAGAGCAATTCGAAGTTCGAGTACCCAACGAAATGAATTATTAAGCATTATTAATAAACCGGTTGAAGCACCTATTAATACATTGATATTATCCGAAACGATTAACTTGCCAAAAGAGTATAAACCTGAATTTTTATTAGATGCTTTGGAAAAAAAACATAATTTTTCCTCTAAGACGTTTTATCAAAACTACACTGGAAGCATTCAGAATATTAAAACTGATAAGCAATATTCTGTACTAACCAATGATGAAACATATCGACCAAAGTTGAAATTTCTTCAATCAAACCAAAAAGTCGACCAAAGTGATTGTATTGTAACATGCAATTATGTAGATATAATTACATCTAGACGTATTAATGAATTAAAAGTATTAGGTTGTCTAATATTAGAAATATTTATGGCTAAGCAATTGCGTCCAGTAGGCTCTATAAACTCCAATACTACCTTAGAAACCCGTTTAAAATGCTGTTTATCTATTTTGAACAGTTGTGATATACCCCCATGCATTTCATATATTGTCAATTTACTACTACAACCAGAGAAAGAAGAATATACGGGTGTGACTGACATGGGATTACCGCCACCCAGTGCTTATTTACTCTTAGAACCGCTTATGCACTGTACCATTCCATTCAGCAAACATTTTCCATATCTTTACGAACTCTTGCAAAATCTCAAGGAATTTAAAAATGTGTCTGTTGAATTAAGTATATTGTACCACTTTGATTGCGACGGCCAAATGTGTTCTGAGTATGAAAACTTGGAGAAAACAAAAATATTATTTGCTCAAAACATAGCTGAATGTAAAGTAAAGATGTGTGCCAAGCAATTAGATATTCTTCTTGATGATATAAATTATACGGACGATGAAATAGTCAACATAATTTTACCACACATTAAAGAATTGATCGAGGATCCTCCCACTTCAGTGTTGGCAGCATGGTACCTCTTTGAACCCATTTCAAGAGTACTAGGCCCTCAGAAAACAGCACAGTATTTGTTAGAGCCGATTTTAAAATTGTATGAAAATGAATGCATCGATACACATTTACCTTATATTAAAAAAATCGCCAAATTATACCACCACAGCTTTCTACTGTGTTTAATGGTGAGACTAGGTTTGAAAAAGTTTTTAGAAAATTTTGTAGTACCTTTAGTTGAGGCGGTTGGTGGTTATAAAGACTACGATTTGGTAGAATTCGTTTTACACAATCATTCAGAGAAGATTGCCAAAAGGAATTCTCATCTGAAGATAATAGAGTCTGAGCAAATGGATGTTAATAAAAGTGATATCGGTGACCCCAGAAATCAACAAAGTAAACATTTGCCGGAAAAAGATTACATTGTTAGGGAGGAGGTATTTGAAATAGAAGAAGAAAAGAATAATGAGGATCAAATGAAGTTTTTATTAGAACATCTTCAATTGAATGTTTCATCTGAATTACCATTTAATCATTCCAATGCAGAAGAAGCAATAGAAACAGCAGTTCATACTAATGCCGAGTTAGTCTTACATTTAGACGATGAAATTAGTGACTCTTCAGATAGTGAGTATCATCATTTTCTCTACATTAAAATCAATTTTTTTTTATTTTTACTAAATGTCAAATATCCACTTTAATTCAAAAATAATGTGTATACTTGGGTGGACTTCATTGCACCAAGACAAATTTGCAGATCTACATCTTGCAATATATCAACTTTTTTCAATATATTCTTACACCATATAGAACAATAAGGCTACTTAGATATCAGTTCAGAACAAGTTTTAGCAATCATCTTGCGGAAAAGACTTTTTGATTCTGAGTAGCAACCCGTTGTGCCAGACATTATCAAAATCCTAGCTTACATCTAGGAAAATTCCCGAACATTAGTTCTTTTCTTCTAGGGCTATATATATTTTGAGTATGATTTGATGGAACTGTCGAGTCATTGGAAGGGTTTTTCAAAAATCCGAATTGATACTGAGTAATTATATTTAAGCTCGAATTAATTATTTCTGCTAACAACTTCTTGAAGAGTTTTAAAATGATGGATAACCGCTTATTGGTCTATTGGATAGAGGGGTGGGCAACTTTCTCAAGTACGTGGGCTGGAAAAAAATTTCATGTGCTGAGACGGGCTCGACATTAATATCAAGAATAATAATAATAGTTCTCCACCACATACCCTGTAGCTGTAGAACACAGAATCTATTTAATTTCGAATTAAAAAAAAGAAAAGAACAATATTCGTAATACTCACAAATATATAATAATAATTAATCACAGAAACAATAAAACTAATACAAAAAACACTATATTTTTTAAAATTCTATCAATGAGAACATTGCGAATGCATATCTCTTACAAGTCAGTCCATATTTGACCTGAAGTTAGAAGTGGCAATGCGTAAATGGATGTCAGTAAGTCTTGTTCTTGTTTTGAACTTCACAAAATTCATTCTAGAAAAGAACTGTTCACAACAATATGTGCTTCCAAACTGCGCCATTACTTTAAGAATGATAGCCGACAATTGTGGATACTTCTGTTTTTGAAAATATTTTTGATAAAATTGCAGAAGTGATGTGTTTGTAAACTTGACTTTTGATTCCGTATTTTCTTGAGATTCAATTAATTCCTTTTGAAGGGTCAAAGGAAGTGTCTCCACATTGACATTAAAAGGAGAAGAAAATATATCCATATTAATTTCTTGTTTGCGGAAGTCTTCAAACCACTTGGCAAATTCTGTTCTTAAACTTTTTATTTAACTTTCACATAGTCTGTGATCAAAATTCTCGCAGTTTGCAAGTGTATTGGTAGGCTTTACCATTTCTCAATTGATCTTCCCAAAGTCTTAGTTTCTTTTGGAAATATTTAATGTGCTCATATAATTCATGAACTAGTTGCCTCTGAGTTTGTAAACGTGAGTTAAGTTCATTTAAATGGGTAGTTATATCCTCCAAAAATGCTAAATCACTTACCCATTTTTTGTCTTTTAACTTGGGGATTTGTTTTCCTATCATGTCCATAAATAAGTATATTTCTTCCTTCAGTTCAAAAAATCGTTTCAACCTTTTTTTTTTAATTTTAAATGACGTAACTGGTATTCTCGGGTCACCCACGACCCATTCAAAGTTTAAAGAACCTAATAAAGATTGTATTTTTCTCATATAACCAACTATTTATAGATAAATCTAACAGTAATAAAATTATTTATTTTTTTATAATGCTTGAAAGAAAAATTATTTCACAAAATTAATAGCTCTATTCATTGGCAAAAAAAACAAAAAAATATTAATATGACTCAAAACCAACAAAAAAATAACTTAAATCAATAACTTCTAGGAAACAAAAAACATTTGAACTATATTTGAAAATTCTACCAGATGCGTAACATTGGGACAGTCTAAGACTATCGATTGCGTATTATTGTGTCAGATTTGCATATTTTTTTATATTGTCAGTTAAATTTATCAATACAAATACACTCCATATGAATATTGACAAGTTTTAACTGACAATATAGATATAATATGAAAATCTGAAAAAATCATATACAAATTGACAGTCCTAGACTGCAGGCGAACAGTGTGTGAATCGACACATCACAAGCCTTCAGTGCATGAAGCACAATAATTTTTTATGAGCAAGTGTGGCTTACAAAATGTTTTTTTACACATTGAACAAAAAGGTTGAGTGCTTTCTATCGATTGTTGAAGGACATTCCATGCAGCGTCTGCGCTTGGTCGGTGGTTCTTCTTCATTGGCTAATTCTTCGATATTTAGACTACGTTTTATTTGTTGTCGTATTTGCCGTGAAAAACGCTGATTTTCGGATCGTCTTTTCATATGATCTTCAATCAGAGATAGTCCTAATTTTTTTAGAAACAATCGTCCCCTTGTTTTTACATTGTTTACATTTGCGAACGCGAATAAGATTCGACTGTTTACACCAGCTATATTTATAATAGCATAAAATATAGCAAGGGGCCACCTTCGTGTTCTTCGGTTACAAGAAAATACCGCACATTTTTGGTCCAGAGAGTCTACTCCACTTTTTGAAGAATTGTGAAATTCAATGATTTCAGGTTTATGTGTGACATCAGTAACCGATTTATCATGGTGAATGGAAGATACTAAAGTTACATTCTTATTCTTTTTTGGCACGAATGAAACCAAGGTATTCTCCTGAGTGAAACCAAATAAAGAAGAATTCACGTTACGAGTTTTATTGTGTAAAAACTGTGGAGGTAGTTCTCGCTTATTTTTTCGTATTATTCCTACATATGTCAGTCCTTTGCTTCTAAGCTCATTCAGCAGTTCCATGGATGAAAACCAATTGTCCGCAGTAACGTTTCTGTTGGTGTGCATAATTGGAGTTACCAATTCTAAGACTGAAAGTGGACAGCTTCTCAGGATTATCAGCATGTAATTTTTTTCCAGTGTAAACGAAAGCGTTCAGAAGGTAATGAGTTTTGGAGTCACACAAGCATAATATTTTTATTCCGTAACGTTTAGGTTTACTCTTGATATAAACACGAAAACTGCATTTACCTCGAAATCCAACCAACATCTCGTCAACAGTAGTGTAAAAGCATATGGTGTGTAATTGTCCTTGCAATTATCAATAAATTTCTGAAAGAGTTCAGATATAGTAGCCAGTTTATCACCCTCTGCTTTTCTTGCTTGCCGGGTTTTTGCATCATCAAAACGCAAAGCTGTTAACAGAAACAGAAAACGCTTCAAAGACGTAGTGAGACGAAATATATCTCGTTATGTGCCGTCGGTATCCCATAAGGAACTTGCGTCTTCGTGAGGCGATTTGAGAACACCGGTTAGATATAGTAATCCTAAAAATACCTTTAGCTCTATTTTATCAACATGCTTGGTAAAAAAAGTGGTACCTCCATAGATTGGTTGAAGTAGTGTAATTTTTTGATTGGTATACGTTATTATTATTTCAAGAATATCGTCTGTACAATGCAGAGACCATGCATCTAAAGGTAAACCTGGTTTGTTTACAGCAGCATTACCTTTGAGACCTGGTAGTTTCGTTATATTTTCTTTTCGTGTTCTAGAAGATGCCGGTGGATTTTTTGACCATTTGAAGTTATTACGACCATAAAAGTATTCTCTCATTTCATCCTGAATAGGTTCTTCATCACTGGATCCTTCAATTTCCGTGTCCGTTTCATGCTCTGAGTGCTCATTTTGCACTTCCACGTCACTAATATCGTCATCATTATCCTCAAAAGTGTTTTCGAGGTCCACCTCATTGACACTGAAGCTTTCCAAGTTATTAGCAATGTCTTCCAGTTCTTTATCACTAAGATATTTCGTCATTTTGATATAAACACCGTTTTGCTATTTACGTACTAAACTGGTATGGTTGAGTCAAAATTGACCCGCAACGACTACACAGCTTGAACGATAAACGGGAACTGAACCTCTAGTGTACTGCTCGGCAGAGCAATGAATAGTGGGGGAATACGTTCACGCGCGATATCGAGTGATTCCTACTCAGGAACAAATTACATGCTTGAAGTTGCTCTGGGTCATCATTCACCCAACCATACCAGTTGAGGGTTAACGTTATTTTTTTTCTTAACCATCTTACCTTATAGAATGAATATCCATATTCAGTTTCGAGTTCTTCCAAAAATTATTTAAATTGTGGATGATTCAGAGCCATTCATTTAATATAGTTAATGCAAAATACGACTGTCTTCATAATTACTTTAAATTTAATAGATTTTGCACACAAGTTCTGTTGGTGTAAAATACAGTGAAATACAAGTAAGTTTTCATTTTTGATATTTCTTGCAGACACTTCTGTTCGTATTTTAGTGACAACTCCTTAATATGATCCAAACATTGTTGGAGCTCCCTCCGTTGCTACGCCACTTAGTTTTTTCCAGTCAAGTTCAAACTTTTCAAAAGCCTTTTTAACTTCCTGAAATATATCTTTTCCTTTTGTTGTATCCTTTGTCGGTTGTGATGAAAGTTATTCTTCAATACAATTAAAATTAATATCAACCCCACGAATAAATATTGCTAGTTGTACGCTGGATGTACAGTCTGTACTTTCATCCAAAGCAATAGAAAAAAACATTCGAGTTGCTTTGTTGCATCAGTCAGATTTAATTTTAAATCGTCAGCAATTGAATCTGTACATCTAGCAATAGTTCTGCTAGACAAACTAATTTGTTCAAACTTCTTAGTCTTATCAGGACATAATATTTTAGAGACCTCAATCATGAAGTCAGTAACAAATTCTCCCTCAGAAAATGGTTTCGAATGTTTTGCCATTTTTTCACTGATAATAAAACTGGCTCGAACAATGGCATCCACTTCACTGTTACACTTATAGAATAATAGTTGTTAACTGACAAGACTTTTGTTTTAATTATTAATTTTGTCTTTTCTTAACTACCCCTCAAAATGGTCATATTGGTGATGTTTACTATTGTAATGTCTTTTTAAATCATATTCTTCTAACACCGAGACTGCTTCATTCCAAGTTAAACACAACGGGCTATTCTTCTGATTAATAAAAAATATTGTTCGGTCCATCTGTCTTGAAATATACAGCACTCACTATCAACTTTACGAACTTTACTTGTTGAAGCCATGTTCTTAAAATTATCAACAATTCAGTACTTAAAAAACTTTTCAGATATGTTACCGTTACCGCTTCTCTCAAGAAACTGGTGAAAATTTTCCCCTTCCTTATAATTTTTTAAGTTTAATGCACTTTACTTCCAAGGAAAATGTTTATAAACACGTTTTGTCAGTTTCGAACAGAACTGAATAAGTACCGATAAAAACTCGGTAGGACTATCATCTTCGAGTTAGTCTCCTCATATTTTTTTATACGTCTATTTATATTTATATACTGGCAAAAAACTTCAGAATTGGTTCAACTTGTATATCACGAATCTTAGATTTAAATTAAACATCTTCCATATTCAGTGGATATATTATTTTTAAATATTCATGTTAATAATGATCTGACAATAGATTGGACATTTTATCATCAACGAAAACTATTATTGTAAATTTACTATTGTGCTAAAAGCCATTTTTAAGAATATTTGTTTTCTTTAAAATCAATGAACCTTTATTATTTTAGCTATAAAATCTCCTACTATTCCCATTCCTCAAACTCGTCATAGTAGCGTGACAAATATAACCTGTGAAGTTGGTAGCAAAAAGAGTGAAACTGAATTCAGTGACCAATCAGTGACTCCAAATTTTCCAAAAGAGGAATTACAAAGATCAAAATCTAGTACAAAAATATCCGATATGAGTGCTGACAGTTTGATATGGTTATCACATCGCTTAGGGCCTTTATTGACAGCGAAATATTTATCTAGAAATTTGTTAAAAATGCTTACTCTTTGTTATATTGGAAAAGATAACATATCCTCTTATGTACCTGATAGTTTTTTTAAATTTAAGGATATTTCAATAACTTCACATTTTATTAGGGGAGATCAAGCAACTATTAAGATCCTTGAATGCTTAACAAACATTTCAGGTAAGTTATTTTAATATCTATTTGTCTTATAATATTTACTTAGAAAAGCTCTGAGTTGGATTCTTATATGCAGTATTATTATTTAATTAGAAATCATTTACACTATTAAATTTTTATTAAAAGTACGGTTTCTAGAAAGTTATTGAAACGTCGCATGCGCATTTCTTAAGTACATCTTTAATAATTTTATGTGAATAAAGGATATCCTATATTTAAATAATATATTGGAAAGTTTGACATACTCTTCACAGAGGTAGAATAGATAGTTTTAGTTCTGTGATTGTATTGAAAGTAACAACCAATGATAATATAAATATTAATATATTACTTTGTCAATACTAACAACTATATTAATTTTTATTTCGTTATTCAGTATATTTGGGGATTCTGCATCTACTCTGACAAAATTGGCCAGGAGAGTAATATAACTGTACAGATTAATGAAAAAATAATAACAGAATCTTAGATTGACCCATACAATTTAAAAAATAATTATATTATAATTTAAAGAATACCTATCACCTATGTAGTAAAAATGTGTATAATGTATAATTAATCATGAGTTTGTTCATATGTATTAAGGAACAGTTGCCTAATTAAAAGTATGCACACATTAATTTATTATAAATTTCAAAAGTTACACATAAAAGATTAATTATTGTAAAACAAAGAAAGACCTATTACAACCAGGTAGTGGTCATAAAAGAATGAAATCCCTCCAGTCTTCCAAACTTTTTTTGCAGTTTCAGGCACTTAACAAAATGAACTTTTTATATAAAAAGTTTATCATCACTTTAAGAATATTATAATAGTTCAATAAGACTTTAGTACTTTAGACAATAACAACAAAACCGTTCGTCTTATGGCAAAATGCTTTTAGAGCTTGCGGATGTACTTGCACTACTCTTTTTTAGTTTTGAGCATTCCCTCATACAGGGGAAAAACTTCTTTGGTATTTGTCTTTTATTTGTTTACTAACAACTTGTAGATTAGATTAGATTTTAACGGGGTTACAATGCACTGAAACCTAAGGTTTATTGTGCCCCCCTATCAGAGCTGTTCTCGCTACTACTATAGCTCGCCTTCTAGTTCCAGGGTTCTAATGAACTCTAGTATTTGGGACGGCTTCAACGAGGTTAGATTCTCACTCTTACAAGTTTCTTGTCCGAAGCATTTCTTGTGTTGGCTTGCAATGGCGAGGCATTCTAGAACTAGATGATCCGGAGTTTCATCCTCCTCCCCACAGAATCTACACTCGTCAAATTTCTGCAAGACCTATTCTCATTAGGTGCTTCCTAAGGCGGCAGTGGCCTGTAAGAATGCCCGGGAGGAGATGTAGCTTATTTTTCCAAATATTTTTTGGATCTAGCAGTGTCAAAGTTCCGCAGGAACTTTTTGGAATGTTCCAGCCAGGGAACGCACCGTCAGAGTGCTTCTCTCTCGGTTTCCTCTTTCTTCCGAAACTCTTTTTTGTGGGACACCACAGAAAGGCTCCGGGCCAATAAAGGGCGTTTGTGATCCTTTCCTGGCAAGTGCATTAGCCTCTTCATTTCCCGTGATTTCCGAGTAGCCAGGCACTCAGACTAAAGAAACCCTGTTATTTTTGCCTAATTCATCAAGTTTTCTTCGGCACTCCCATGCCAACTTTGAGTCAATGCTTTGATAGCTGCTGGACTATCAAAATGGATCGATATGTCACATTTCTGATAATTTCTTTCTAGGTACATTTCCACACATCTTTCGATCGCAAGTAGTTCTGCCTGAAATTCGCTTGGGAAGGAGCTTAACGATAATGAGTATCTGGTGCCAGGCCCAAATATTCCAGCGCCTGCTCCAGCGGTGGTTTTTTAACCATCCGTATACCATCTAATGATGTTTTCTTTGAGAGTTTGGGTGGTATATTCCCTTTCCCAATATCTCCTCTTATTTAGCATCGTAGTGCAATTCTTTTCGATACTTACTTTCTTGATCATTTCGTCACTGGGAAGATTCGCTAATGAGATGTATTTTGTTAGAGAGGACCAGGCTCCCTGATTTTTAATACTCTCATTGCCTGAACCTTCCTTAGATATTCTAAGAATTGCCTCTTTGGTAGATCTTTCTATCACCAGATGTAGAGGTGTGAGATCTGTAATGATCTCAAGTGCCCTAGTTGGACACGTTCTCATAGCTCCAGTGATGCACACACAGGCAAGCCTTTGAATTTTGTCGAGGGTCTTCCTCGTGCTGTACTGAATTGCTTTTTTTTGTATGCCAAACTATTGCCCCATGCGTAATTGCTGGTCTCACAATCATGGCGTACATCCATCGCAGTATTTTTGGGTTACAGCCCAAACTCTTACCAGCTAGATTTCTGCACGCGATCAAAGCTCTTATTGCTTTATTAGCAGTAATTTGAACATGCTTATTTCACAGAAGCTTACTGTTCAGGGTTATCCCTAGATATTTAACTTCTGATTTACATTCTATGATTTCCCCGTTTCATGGCTGGAAGTGTTCTTTTCCGGGTAAATGGAATGACTATGGTCTTGTTTGGGTTAATGTTTAGCCCCACTGACAAGCACCATTGCTCAATAATTCTGAGGCCCTTTTGTAATAAATCACACAAGGTACTCTCGAGCTTGCCTCTGACTATTAGAACTATGTCATCAGCATAGCCCATACATTCGAAGCCAAGCTCCGTTAGCCTATAGAGCAACTCATCTACTACAAGGCTCCACTCCCCCTTGAGGTGTATCGCGAGAGGCTTTAACTGAGGTGGTTTGATTCCCCACCTGTGTCTCAGTTATCCTCGTCGTCAACAACTCATACATCCATTTTACAATGGTTTCATTTACTCCTCGCATTTTTAGTGCTTCTTTGTCAGACACATGAGTTGTGTTGTCAAAGTCACCAGATATATCCAGGAATGCGCACATTGCGATTTCTTTGTTGTTCAGAGTTCTCTGGATGACTTCCGTCAGCTGATACAGAGCCGTCTCAGTTTATCGACACGCTCTGTAAGCATGCTGACATTTATGAAGTGGTATATTCTCCAGATTCTCTGTTCTTATATAGTTATCCACTAATTTCTCCATCGTCTTGAGTAGAAACTGTTAGGCAGATGGGTCTAAAAGATCGGGGATCAGTCCCATCTTTTTTCCTTATTTTTGGTATGAAGGTTACCCTTGCCCTTCTTCATTTTCTAGGTATTAGACCCACTGCTAGACTGCTTCTTATAATCATCAGCAGGTGAGGAATAATCTCCTCTATCCGTTGCTGCAGGAGTGCTGGAAATATTCCATCCGCTCCTGGTAATTTATATGGTTGGAAGGTACGTATTGCCCATTCCAATAAATATTTTCTTAGCAATGTCCCAATCTTCTTTGTGGGATTTTTTGGTGTAATTCATTGCTATTTCAGTGCTTGTTGCTGGGTCACTACCTGGAAAGTGGGTTCTAAGAAGAATCGATCGTTCCTCTTCACCTTCTGTGTATGATCCGTCTGGCTTTTTCAGCGACATTGTGGGATTAGTTCCCCCAAATGCCATGACTTTTTGTAGCCTGGCCGCTGTGCGAGTGGAAGTGATCTTTTCACAAAAAGCTTGCAAATTAAGCCTTTTGGCCTTCCTAATATCTTTATTGTACTGAGTAAGCTTCTTAGTGTACCCCTGCCAATTACCGTCACGTCTGGCTCTATTAAAGAGCCGACGGACCTCTTTTCTGAGGTTTGACAGGTTCTCATTCCACCAAGGAGCGTCCTTTTCTGAACAAGCTTTTGACAGTGGGCAACTGGAATGAAAAGCTTCCATTGTTGCCTCACTGATCTGTTCGACTCTTTGTTCCAGGTCGTAGTGCGGATGATTTACCCCATTCACTTCGACCTGTTCCAAATTGTCCTTCAGATTGGTCTTTATCGTGACAAAGGTGGGGATTGTCCCCACATTTAAGAACTCAGGGTTATTTGCTAAGAGATATTCTAATAAACACTCACCTCACGGTATTGTGTACGTTGGCATCACAACCAATTATAATTGGCAGCCCTCTGCTATTGCAGTGTCTCACTAGCTCTTGTACTTCTTCTGGCGGTGTCATCGGCCCGTCTCCAGCGAAGTAGGCAGAGGCAATGACGATGTCTGTCGATAACCCCAATGTTGAGGTGAACCATGATTGGAACAAGGTCCCGTGACACGTACTCTGAAACACAAATATATTTTATGTTATTTCTTATGATTACACAGGCACGCGGATATACTTGCCTTTGATCATAAATCAATTTGGAATCCTTGCATGCCAAACCTTTGATTTGACCTTCTTTGTTGATCCATGGTTCTTGGACCAGTACAATATCCAGTTGTAGTCTAGCGAACAACCTTGGTATCACGGCTGAAGCTCCCTTCGCGTGATGTACGTTAATCTGAGCTACATTCGTGAACGTGAATTATTATGGATGAAAGAGGCCGAGTTACTCAGCCTCTATTCATCCCCCTCCTTTGTCCGTCCCTGCCCCTCCTCGACAACCATGGCAATATCTTCCTCGGAGTTCGAGCAGGTTCCTTGATCTCGAGTCAGACTCTCGACCCCCAGGCTGCTTCGCCCAGTTTCCCGGGATGCAGAGGCGATCTCCGTATCCCCAGTCACTCCAGAAGAGCCGGAGGAGACCTCGGGCTGACCCAAGGTCAACAAGTTTTCGCCTTTTTCCCCTTTTCCAGAGGTTCCGGATGTGGAGGGTATCCCCATGTCCTTTGGATCCTCCGCGGGGTTCTTTTTCTTTCCCAGACCCGAGACAGGGATACGCCCAAAACGGAAGTTTATCGCGTAACCTCCTGCCTTCAGAGCCTACCCAGATTGGTGATCGATCCCAATGGTGAGGATAGTTCCCTGTCCCTCTTTTTTAGAGTTTAGGATCTTCCAAGCCCCAGTAGTGAGGTTGGAGTTCTGAACCTCGACAAGTTGGAGGATCTTCTTCAATTCGAGCCACCAATTCGGGTCCTTCCCAAGAGTTCAATTTCGGCGCTGACCTAATGAACCAGTCTGCCGATTCTTGTGACCCACAGTCCACCAGTATCATTCCACAACGGAAATGGATACCTGAGAAGTGGATTCCCTTCTCTTTGCTCTGGCACAGCTCTTTCACCAGAGTGTCTTCCAGTGTGGAGATCTGCTCTGCTTTCAGAATGACCCCAGGATAAAACTTGGGCATTATTCCCACCCTAAAAGCCTTCTCTGTTTTGACAGCTGCCATTGGCTTGCCCGGTTACCGTTGCAGCTGTTTTTGGTTTGTTGCTTAGAGGTCGTTGCGGAGGAGTAATATTCTCCGGGCCTCTTTTAAGCTTTGTCTTCCCCGTTGGTGTTCCCTTCGGGGGTGTTGGCGCTGAATAGCCTGCTTCCTTGCGTCTTCAGGGGATATTCCCTGATTGAGGAGTCGCAGGTATTTTCGCACTCCTGCTCCACTGAGGCCTTTTCTCAGTGGAGCAGTCTATGCCGCCCGGTTCTCCCAGCTTTGGGAGGTCGAACGGCATACGACCTTTGTGCCGTTTGGCCTTTTTTCCCTCTGTGAAGTGCCCGGATGAAGAGGTGGAGGTTTTCTCCACTACTTTTCCGGTGGAAGTTTTACATTCTCTGTCTATAAATGGTCCCACGAGAAGCTAGAGTCATTACGGTCCACCGCTGCAGATCCCCGCATGCTGAGGTAAGGGGTTCAATACAATGGATGCTCCAAGGTTGAAACCAGTAAGGACTATTCTTCTGTATAGCCCCGTATTCTTCAACCTGGTTTCCCACCTTGACTTTAGGTTTTTAATGAGGTTGTTTCCTCTTGGTCTGGGCATTAAAGCCAAGACCCCCTATCCCACAGGCCCGCGAGACTTGATCACAAATAGCCAGGAGACATTGGTATAGCAGGTGATTTCGAGGTAAGCTCGAAATTTCACCCGGCATCATAACCCTAATCCTTTGGTCACGATACTACAGCTGGGACAGGTAAAGTTGATCCGGGGCAGGGTATTCGAGGGCTGCCAGTTGAGTTTTTAATCACAACGAGCCCCCAGTTATTCCCCCGCAGACCTCCACATTTAAAATAATCTCAGAGGCCCTTCTCCTATCCGCCACCTGGAGACGCGCCGGGTTGGTGCTTCACCCCCTCCACATCAATAAATGTCCCGACGAACTACGTACATATCTACTGATGTGGACCCAGTAATAAATATCTATTAACAGAATCATGAATGTCACAGTAAATTTAAAAAAGTCTTACAAAAAATATTTATATAAAGAGCAAAACTGGAATTTCATATGAGACAAAAGCGATAAAATTCAAAAATAAAAACAACACCTTGAAGTACATACTCACAATAAGACATTAATAAAATCCCCGTTGAGTTCATGTTAAAATCACAATTAAAATTTAATAAAGCCAACAATTTTCTCTTTATGTATTGTTATATTTTAGCTCTATACGGAGAACAAATAATAATTTTTCAATACATTCCATACATGACTGAATTAATAACTCTGAGCAAGAAACGAATAACAGCGAATTTGGAAGGAGGGTTAATATCGTGTTTAACCCTCTTAAAAAGTATAATTCCATATCTTACAGATGGTACTCTGATGAATCAATTACAGGTATTTGGTTATTTTTTATACTAAGGACCAGTATATATTTACTACGTTAGTTCAGAATAGTTCCCAAATGTAGGTTTATTTTTTATGTGTTTTTAAAATTATATATTCGGAGTAAAGTGCATAAAGAAATTAAATAATGTTTGATTTTCTTCATCGGCATTCAGTTCAATAATATCTGTTATTTTTAGGATGTGATATTAACATGTATACTACACCCAATCATAAGATTGCTTAATTCAACGAATCATGTGTTTCCTAGCGGTAGTACTGCAAGAAATACTTTGGCTAGAAAGTACTTAGATGTTATTTATATTCTCTCAATAAGGATAGG
Source organism: Galeruca laticollis (assembly GCA_963921935.1). Classification (NCBI taxonomy): domain Eukaryota; kingdom Metazoa; phylum Arthropoda; class Insecta; order Coleoptera; family Chrysomelidae; genus Galeruca; species Galeruca laticollis. Next base: position 85,646,898 of record OY998183.1, read on the forward strand.
GGTTGATATGACTAAGAAATATTTATTAGTTCCAGCATTACAGAGATTCTTTTTGATTTTTGATAAGGTTTGTACTAATTCTGGAGAAAACGGAAAGGTTAGTTTACATCTTTAAATAGTTTTAAATTCATTACAAACATATAAAGAATGTCACATAATCGTCACCGAACTGTTCAATGACAAATCTTTATTTGGAGCGTTTGGATGAATTTGAATGAATCAGTTGAAAGACCTGAATAAATTTTATATCTTTTAGGTTGCTGATTCGGAACAAACAGGACAGTCAAACACAGAAGAAAAAACAAATATTCAATTGCAAAGAAGGGCATCTGAATCAACCGAAACCCATCAGGTTTCCGAAGAAACTGTAGAAAGAAGAGCATTATTAGAAATTCACGAAGTATTTACTAAGGAACTAGCCCATACGGCCTACCTGCCTTTTGTCAAACTTTTGGGTTTGAACTGTTTAGAAACTGCCTTAAATAATTATGATAAGATTTGTAAACTTTGTCAAGAATATGAGGATGAAATAAAAAATTCTAACGTTAAAGCAGTTTCGACTCTTAAACTGTCAGATTTTAATGTAAATACCCCTATGGTCAGTTCTTCGAGTATCGGCAGTAACATAGGTAAGTTTGCACTTGTATAAAATTGAACAGATTCCACCAAACATGTAAAATTGTAATGTGTAATATGAGAAGACCTCATGGGGAGAATTATACATGTCCAAATAAGAGGATTCTGAGAAAACACAAATTTATTATTTGAAAACATTCTAGGGTTCAAATTTAAAAAATTAAAATTTAGCAAATGCATAGTCTTTTAAAATGTACTCATAATATGAACTCAAATTTCCAATATTCTTTTATAATTAAAATGCTTATAACATTATGAACAATAACTATATTTTCCCTATAGTCCCTTACTAACTAGCACTTCATCTTTCTTTGCTACTTTCACAGTGGTTTTCATAAAATTGCCATATGTTGATTTCTTCGAGTATTTTTCCTATACCTGCAAATGTTAGAATTTGACAGCCTTAATAAGAATATGTTGCCCAGATTTTTCTTTGGTATAATTTTTCTCTAATTGTTTTGGACGAGTAGATTTTATTGAGTTGTTTTTTAATGTTCTTTCAATTTTTTATGCCTCCTTGTAGATCTTGCTGAAAACGTTCTTTGAACTGTAGATGGTTGTATAATCAAGGTAGGTGTGAAACTGTCAAAGAATGTGTTTTTGAATTAAATATATGGCTCCTTATTTTTCATTTGTATGATTGTAATAGGCCTTGGAAATGGATATTTATTTTTATAACTTCGAGGTAAGTGTTCTGTCCAGTTTTTAAATTCCAATTCTCGGTATCAGTCAATTACTTTAAGTCGGGAGTAACCTTGCGCCAATCGTTGGCTACTTCTGTATAAGCATTTTGATTAATTACGAACATATGTATCTTTTAGAATTATAGATACAAGTGTTCCTTGATGAGGGAAATAAACAGTTACTCCATCAAGGCAGTGCATGTATTCTCATTATCAAAGTTTCAATTGTCTAGTTGATTCGCATTTTTAACTATTCTCTGATCTGGTAGATGGGTGATAAGTCCCAACCATCTCTGTGGGATCTGTCTTGTTTTGTAACTGTAGGTTTTCCATACTTGTCATTTATTTTCTTGGTTGTATGTCATAGCCATATATCTTCCACTTTTATTTCTATATAAATCTTTCCAAGAATCTTCCTTTTCCAAATTTCCAATTTTTCTCCAATTACATTGTAATTGTTCATGTTTCTGATGCATAGATTATAACCGATATTATATACACAGTAGGGTGCTCCGAAAAAAGCATTTTTTTGGAAAAAAAGTTAAATGAAAGTTGCAATAATCATCAAAAGTAGCGTTTCACAGTGTTTTGCTACGGTGATTTAAAAAAATATATAATCGATTAACAATACCGTATAAAAGTTGCGTTTCACACTATTACCCTATTTTTTTGAGAATTTTAAAATCATATCTTCAGCCCTCTACGACGACTTTAAGACCCATTCAGTAAATAATATGTAACAATTTTTGCTTCAATTATTATCTAAATTAATTAATTCTTCATCCCCGTCTGCTCACTTGTGCTTAGATGTGTAATTTTACCTTATGACAAATAAAAACTTAAGGTAAGGTACATCGGTAAACTAAAATTTAAATTGTCCTTTATTCTCAAAAGTAGGAATCATCTCTCTTGATTTTAATCTTGAGGGAATAAAACCATCCCTTGATTCTGGTCCCCGTAACAAAGAAGATGACTCAATCGCAAATCTAACGCATCTCTACGGGTTTAGTATGGCAAGGAAATTGTGGAAACTCAAATTCTGTTTTATAATTTATAAAAAGCTTAAGGTCATCATCACTAATATCACGTAAAACAGGTGACGTTGTTACGTCGTACTCAAACTAGTTAATTAAATCAAAATACTATGATGCATTATAGTTTATTTTTGGTACTACAAAGTATCCGTATTGAAACTTCTTGATGAGTTTATCTAGCTTTTAATATTCTTCGCAAGGATAATTGACGAACCCACTGACGATTATTTGTTAACGTGCATAAAATGATATCCTCGGTATAAAGAAAGTACGCGTTCCTTTGAATTACCTAATAGATAATAACTTTAAGATCATCTCGAAGGTAACGTGATAGTTCTATTATTTTGAAGACCTTCAACGTACCATGTGTTGTACTTGATTTAATTTTAATGTGAGTGTAACCTGAGTATGAATTCGGGAAGGTCTTTGAGGTTTGACTTTGGATTTTCGGTTCCAGAATAGAGACGAAGTACACGATTTGCCATAGTAAGCCATTTTGAGTGAGATAGCCTCACAGGATTACGATTGGTTAAATCTGAATTAAAATTTTCACTTGACATTGTGTCATGTACAAACTTGCAGTAACCCATAGCCAAGTAAAATTAGGTCCTATTTTAGAATTGTTTGCGATCAATAGTTGGGGCAAGTTTTGGTAATTAAGCTGAATAATTACAAACACAAAAATACTATTTTAATTAAGGGAAATAGGATGGGAATCGTGGTCGCTAGTTGGGGAGAGGGTTACTAATGATATTGCTTTTGCCATCTAAAGGGTAATAATATTCAAAAAATGCATTTTCTTCTAAATTTCCGAATTTTTTTTGCTAACTCTTATTGAAAGGGGTTAGTAGAGGGCTCAAGATATGTTTTTAAAAACATGAAGAAAAATACAGAGATTGTATGAATAAAGATTTATCATTTGGTGGGGATATCATAAAAAATTGAGCTTTTCAAAATGTAACCCATTTAGGGGGTGGTAGTGGGTTGAAAAAATAATTTTAAAAATCTAAAGGGTATTGCACATTAAAATTCAATTTTTGGTCTTTTCGGCACACCCTAATACACAGGTATTTTGGTTGTTCTTGAAATGTTATTTCTCTGCCATTTTTCTATTTGGTAATGTTTCTATTTACTAAAGCTTATTTGCAGTCAGTACCATTTATCTTCCTTTTATCTCCCTATTTTCCTAAGCAAAGGTTTTTACATTTAAATTTTGTTAATAATTAAATATAATAATATACATTATGGAGCTTTGTTTAATTATTGAGCCATTTACTGAAAACTATTGTATTTTTCAGCTCTGGTTGGGAATCGAATCGATATTCAATCTGAAAATGCAGATAGCATTAACATGGATTTATTAAGCTTGGTTAGTAATAGGATAGAAAATTCAAGTAGACATCTACGGGGAAATTGGTTAGCATATTGGGAACATGAAATAGGTTTGTTATTTACATATTAATAATAGTAATAATTTTGGCAGGTTGCACTCCGTATATCAGTTATTGCTTAAAGAAAATTCAAGAATTCTGCTGAGTGGGTGTCCTGCTCATATGATAAATAGTAGCATAAAAATGGATTAGGTAAATGCAATTTTGGCATTGAAAATTAAGTGCTCAAAGTATATACCCATTTTAGTTCGCAAGCTAAAAGAGTGGCTGAATTAAAAGATTTTTTTTGAATCTGTGGATTTAGAGTATAAATCAATACTTTGTCACGTACCAACAAGATGGTTGTAACTGTATCCTGCTGTAGAGAGATTGCTACTAGTGTTTCCTGCTATAAAAAGCTATTTTACGACGCTTGGTGAAAATTGTCCTATGAAACTTAAATGTTATTTTTCTGCTGAAGATTTAAAGAATTTTCAGAATAATATTACAGAATGTTACTTGCCATCCTTCCACAATATTCTCAAAGTAATTTTTGATATTGAACAGCAGTTGGAAAATAGTTTCTGAGCTAACTACTTTGAGGAAGAAATTGGTACAGAGAATCGAAGATGAATTTCTAGGCATTGGTTGTGCTAATTTGCTTACATTTTTTGCACCTAATATTCAAAATGACATTAAGATAACGTGTATAGATTTTTATAGAACAAAAATTTGATTTTACTGCAAACAATTTCCTTTCAAAATTTAAGATGTTTTCATAGAATGAAATATAATGACGTGTGTCAAGTTGTGACTGATTTTGGTCTCCTTAACATAGACATGGATCAACTTTATGAAGAATTCTGCCAAATTAAGCCGGCTATAAACCTGGTTTATAACGAAAATCATACAACACTTGTAAAATGATATTTAATAGTTCGACAAATACCGAGTTGAAAAATTTCTCAATCAATTTTCAATTTATATTTTCTATATTTGGGTCCAATGCTGACGCTTACAGGATTTTTCAATGTGTTCGGCATCGTGGACTAATGTGCGTAATAGATTGTACGAGGCATGTTTATTAAGTAAGTACCGTTTAGCGATTCCGCTGCCGCAGCGCTACGGTCGGCGTTCCGCGCATGCGCGCTGGTTACCTACATCTCTTGTCTATGCACTGACGCCATTACAGTCTGATTCTTCACTGTATACGTTGTTTACTGAGTGTTTAAGATGCCTCCGACAATCGTGAGTACCGCCGATTGTGAAGTACGGGCTGTTATACGATTTCTTATTGCTAAAGGCGTGAAACCGATCGATATTGCGATATCTTTGCACGTCTTTTTTTTATTCCAAAACGGTACTTACTTAAAAAACATGCCTCGTACATTGAACACATCAAGGCTGAACGATTAATTTTTCTTATACTTGTAAAGAATTTTATGATTTTGTAAGAGGTAACAAGAAGTTAATGGTAGCGCAAAAAGTGAAAAGAAATATGTTTTTAAAAGCAGTGATAGTAGTGATACTGTTAAGTAGCTGTAACTTTTTATGTTCTTTAAGTAATTTATTAATAGTCTGCGTACTTTAAGTGAAATGTTTAATTCTTAATTCCTATTTACCCAAAAATTCCTTGTTGGACACTTTTTTTTAGTTTCTCACTTTGTTTTGTCGAATTATTTCTTTAAGTTTGTTTTTTCTTGCAATAATAAGGTTGTCCAGAATTTATACTGTCTGTCCTGAATTTTTATTACCCTCGTCCAGAAAAATTAAAAACAAAGTTGGCAACCTTAGCTTCAGTGCTTGAGAAATATAATAGTGGAGTCTTTCTTATATGCAAACTTGAATCGGAGATTCCCCGAGCATCAGCAAGTATTACAAACATAAATCGTAATGCCAGCAGTATACTCTCGGCGAGACATGCCGATCGAATATAAATGTAAACCAATATACAACTTTTTGGAGTGTATGTATGTATGTTTGTCCACGGTTATCTCAGAAATTATTAATTAGATTTTGACCATTCTTTCTAAAACTGGGCTACAACTTGTTTTTACAAATGCATTGAAATATTAATACATTTTTTTACTTGTGTATGCAACTAAGTTGGTAACTTAAATAAATTAAAGACAAAACTTTTTGTTTACTAAATGTGTAATAATAAATGTTGGGAGTTGGGATTCTCCTCTGACGGGGGCCCCTTTCGGCTTGGGGGCCTGTGGCATTTTGCCGACTTGCCACCCTGTGGCACATCATACAGACCAATCAGCATGCTATCAATCTAATCCAAGGTCTTAGAAAAGTTGGTATTTCAGCGTATAGATCCAATCCTAAATGTGATCCCAGATCACCAATTCGGATTTTGCCACAAACACTGTATAGTTCAACAGTGCCATCGAGTAGTACACGCCATTAACTCAAGTATAGAAGAAAAAAATACTGCTCTGCAGCCTTTCTGGACGAGAGCCAGGCTTTCGATAAAGTCTGGCATGTAAGTCTATTAAATAAAATCGAACTCGGTCTACCAAATTCATATTTCACTCTACTACAATCATATCTAACAAGCAGAACCTTCAGAACAATAGTTAGTGATGAGACCTCTGAATTCCAACATATTAAAGCTGGAGTTCCACAAGGCAGAGTCCTGGGGCCAGTTTTGTACCTGATATATATGTCTGACATCCCAACCTCAGACTATACTATAACAGGCACATTTGATGATGACACTGTGATACTGGCTATACATAAATATCCAATAATCGCTTCTACCAATCTCCAAGACCACTTATTCCAGATCGAAGAATGGCTCTAATGATATGAGAATAAAAATTAATGAAAACAAATCCCAGCACATAACATTTACACTAAGAAAAAGCCAACGTCCTCCAATTATTAACAACACAGTGATACCCGTAACTTATTGTGTTAAATACCTGTGATTACATTTAGACTTTAAATTCAATTGAAGAGAACATTTAGCCAAGAAACGAAAGCAGATCAACCTAAAGTTCCGAGAACTACATTGGCTACTCGGAAGAAGATTGCCGGTCTCAGTACAAAATAAAATCTTAATATATAAGGCAGTTATCGTACCCATCTGGACCTACGGAATATAATTATAAGATGCGCCAGCAAATCTAGTATCGCTCTCATACAACGAGGACAATCTAAAATCCTTCAAACACTAGTCGACGCACCATGGTACGTCATAAACAAATTGATCCATCAAGACCTCAGTATTCCAACAGTAGAAGAAAGAAGCCTTAACCACTAACTAAAGCTGGACACCCATCCTAATCTACTACTACAGCCTCTAACCCAAGAACCAAACAACAGAAGACTGAAACGAGGCTGACCAATTGACCTCAATTAAAGCGTAAGAGACCTTCTCACTGGAGAAGTCTCATCAGGACATTCTTATGACCAACCTATTGGTCTAATAGCCAACAAAAAACAAAATCCTGAAACAGTGGCTTCAGCGAATTCTCTTTTAAAACAATTTGATCATGAGTGTATTTGTTATTTAACGCTCTCGAGATTCAGGCAAACTTATCGTTTGAAAACAAAAGTTTGGATTTGTCAACTGCAAAAACGCTATTAGAAGCATTAAAAAACGACATTAGCCATTTAAAAAATTCTAGGTTCGATTTTTTTACGAAGAAGCTGTAAGTTAGATATTGTGCCAGAAATGCGTAAAAGCAAAGTTAGAAGAATGTTTTCGTACGAACACGAGGATCTAGGTGGATCATTTACGGAGAAAGACAAATTCCGAGTAAATTTTTTAGAAATAATCAACCATATTTGTAACCAACTTGAATGGCGATTGGCGGCAAATTGAAAGTAGTCACTGGCGATTTCGAATTTCTTTCGGTAAGCTTTTCACTTGAAAAGACTGATGAAGTATTAAAAAAATCCACGACTGATTTTGCTGTGAGTTATATTTAGAATTAATAAGCGCTAGAAATCTGATTCAAACTGTGGTTATGAAAATGCCAAAACAATATCACATTTAGAGATGTTACAACTTATTCATGACTATAATTTGACAACTAGTTACCCAAGTATGACAATTGCCTACAGAACTTTCCTGGCACTTCCGGTAACTTCGGCGTCTTGTGAACGAAGTTTCAGTAAATTGAAGCTAATAAAAAACTATTTAAGATCTTCGATGGGCCAGGAAAAATTAAGCAACATGGTTATAATAACAATCAAACGACCATACAACTTCAATATGATAAATTCGTAGATTATTTTGCCAGGGTCAAAGCACGAAAAGTTGCGATGTAGTTAGCACTTTACCTATTTTTTTGTTTTTAGTTTAGTTACAACATAGAATTTATTTTTGTTTTTATGATAATTTTTTTTTCTTTTTAATACGCACGTTTTATAATAATAAATAAATAATAATAAATTGCTAACATTTGAAAATTAGGGGCGCCAACTTTTTTTTGCCTCCTGCGCTGGCTTTTCTTAGTGCGGCCCTGCTACTAGTGGTGATATCTCGGTTGGGGGTGGGTTTGTGGGTTTAGGAAATTTTTTATAGGAAAGATCCATTATAATTTCATATGGAATATATACCTTCATATAGTATATATACCTAATCGAATATTGGGTAACATGAATTATTTCCACTCTTTTCTATTCTTTGCTTTGTTCCACTTTCCTTCCTTCCTTCTTCCTGCTATCGACTTGTCCCATGTTTGCAATGGTCTTCCCTTTAATCTATTCTTTATTATTTTTGCTTGCCATATTCTTTTTGTTTGTCTCATGTTTTCCATTCGTAATTAATGTCCCCACCATTCCAGCTGTCTTTGTTCTATATATTCTAATATTTGTTGTATTTTCAATTATTTTCTTATTTTTACGTACCTTATTTTATCTGTATTTAGAAATATTGAGCGATATTAATGGAAACTCATTGATCTAAGAATTTCATTAGGAAAATCTGCTCATAATTTTAGTGCAAAACTGTTAAATATGTTTGTCTATTATAAATTAGAACATCTAACAATCCACTAGATATTGATGTTCTTTTAAAAACCCAAGCTCTGAATGTACATGCTTTTTCATTATGTCGAAACATTTTAAAAGAAGCACGAGCACCTATTTGTTCTAATTTTTGTAATCTATTCATTACTTCTGATATGTTTATTGCATATTCTTTTCTCTTATATCTATACACCTCATAATCACTCTCTCCGTTCAATCCTCAGATCCATAAACTGGGGTGGAAAATACAATAAATATAGTTTGTTTAGTACATAGTTATAATTATTAGTTTCTGGGGAAACTCATTGACCAACAAATACTTATCGTTTTAGGTCGATCAGAAAAAGATATCCAACTGAATTTTAAACAAATCAAACTTCAAACATTCATAGGCCACACTCAAAGTGTAAAATGTCTACATGTTTTGGACAATGAAAATAGCTTTATGTCAGGAAGTCGTGATAAAACTGTGAAACTTTGGTCTCTACGTAGTCAGGGAGACGGTTTCAGTACTTCCACATGTCAGTGGACGTATAGTTCACATAAAAAGTCCATTTTGTCAATAACATTTCTAGAAAGTTTGAGGTACGTTTTACAAGTTTTGATATTGTAATCTCAATTTAGAGTTATTTATGCAAGTGTTATTTTTGTAGGTTAGTCGCATCATGTGATAGTATAGTTCATATTTGGGATCCTTTCATGGGAGCAAATGTGGGTAATTTAGAATCTCCAAAATTTGCTCCTGTCAATACTTTAAAAAGTATGCCAGCACCATCTACCTTGGTATTCGCAGCTACCACCGATGGTACTGTTAAAGTTCTTGATACTCGCGTTCTCAATTACATATATGAATTGAAAGTAAGTAGAGTAAGTATATTATTTAGTTACAGAATAAAATGCTTTCTTTAATTTCTCATTATATTTCTTATGACTTGAGTTATGATGGTTTATTTGTAAATACATTTAGAACTATATTATTTTTCAAATTTCAAATACAAAAATATAATTCAATTAAAAGTTATAAACTTTTTCAATGTTTCCAAGGTTCTTTATGTATCTTCTAATTAACCATAAATCACATACAACGAAAATATCTTAAAGTTCTGTAAAATTCCAAAATTATATGAAACATTTTTTTCAAAAAGTATCAGTAACTCTGTAGTCCGGGAAAGTAAGGAAGTTGAACATCAAATGTTTCCCAGCGCTGATTTTTCATTTTTAAATGAAAATATATCGACCCAACATCACTCTCTTAGATTGTCTAATAATTTCCGCTGGAGCTTGCGACGCAGCTTGCAAGCACTGCTCGGACTACCTAAAATTCAAGTGATTTATGCTCGTGTCATTCCTGGATGTGTTCTTACAAAAAAATCGTAGAGATGAAAATTGAAGTAAATCTTATGCTCTTGAAGGTGACGTAAATAGTTTTTCCGATGTTAAATTTTCAAAAGATGGAATTTTTTTTCGAAAATCATATTTTTAGCTGGTAATAATAAATAAAATATTAATATCGAGGTCAAAACATAGAGGGCGAACTTCTAAAAATTTACGTTTTTTCAGATTTGGAAAATTCAAAATGGCGGCTGCTCAAATTGGAAACAATTTTTTTTTCAATCGCGTTTAAATTTATGAACATTAATGATATTGAGAAGCAGTTGGCTGCAATCGACAGAGTGAAAGTTATATTTATATAAATAATAGAAACAAAATTTTTAAATTTTTTTTACAAAATTTTTTAGAACATTTACCGAAAAAAATTCCATCTAGTTTTTTCTCATTTTGGCGTTGAAAAATTTGTTGAAAATGTCTTTTCACGTTATAAATATGTTGAGATAAGCAAATTCAAAGTCTGCTAGATACTGTCATAATATTAATTAAAATTTTCAACTTTTGATCACTTCGCTAGGTTGTTGAGTCCCAACTCAACTTAAACACAATTTTTAATTTTTCTACCGTCAATTGGCCCATTCAAATGAGAACAGTAATCCTAGCTCGCTCGGCCAAACGGTGCTGCGGCAGCTGCTTGGCGTTGTAGTGGGGGGTCAGCGCAGTTCAACGAAGCTCAAGCTTTTATTTTGGGTTTCTTTGTAAAAATTGTGCATTTATAGTATGGTTATTATTAATATGATTACATATTGCTAGAAATAAGGTACAATGATATTTATAATTTATATCTATATAAATCCATTTATTAAATATATTAGACATAATTCGAAACATAGATACTAAGAATAATATTTATTTACAAATTTACATCTATTTTCTACAAATTCTTGCTTTTTTTGGTCTCTGAGGAAGTGGCTCTGTACAATTTTCCTCGTCATTATCATTAGCAAACAAATCCTCATCGATATTATTGATACTATCAATTGCAAGTTCACAATCAACTAATTGAGTCATATCAAAATTTAGCTCATCACTCACAGATTCATTATCATCCTCGTCATTGTCAAATACCGTACTTACAATTTCGATGTTACGACAGTTTTTGCCTTCGCAATTTTTACATAATATCGTACAATGTATGCCAACTTTTTTACAACTACACCTGGTAGTAGAGCACCCTGTGGTACAAGAACACGAAATAATTTTCAATAATTCGTCGGGTACAAGTACGTCGTCAGTCATTTCCGGTGCTGACCCCCCACCACTACGCCAAGCAGCTGCCGCCGCACCGTTTGGCCGAGCGAGCTAGGATTACTGTTCTCTTTCGAATGGACCAATTAACGGTATAAAAATGAAAAATTGTGTTTAAGTTGAGTTGGGATTCAACAACCTAGCGAAGTGATCAAAATTTGAAAATTTCAATTAATATTATGACAGTATCTAGCAGACTTTGAATTTGTTTATCTCAGCTTGTAAAAGTCGCATTTGAAAAAATTTTTTTTTCAAAATACTCGTCTTTCAAAAACAAACATATTTATAACGTGAAAATATATTTTTAACAAATTTTTCAACGCCAATATGAGAAAAAACTAGATGGAAATTCTTTTTTAGGTAAATGTTCTAAAAAAGTATGTAAAAAAAATTTTAAAAATTTTGTTTATGTTATTTTTATAAATATTGTCGATTGCAACCAACCGCTTCTCGATATCATTAATGTTCATAAATTTAAACGCGATTGAAAAAAAAATGTTTCCAATTTGAGCAGCCGCCATTTTGAATTTTCCAAATCTGAAAAAACGTAAATTTTTAGAAGTTCGCCCTCTATGTTTATCTATGTTTTGACCTCGATATTAATATTTTATTTATAATTACCAGCCAAAAATATGATTTACGAAATTTTTTTCAATTTTTGGAAAATTTAACATCGGAAATTTTTTTTTTTGGAAAAACTATTTACGTCACCTTCAAGAGCATAAGATTTGCTGCAATTTTCATCTCTACGATTTTTTTGTAAGAACACATTCAGAAATGATACGAGCATAAATTGCTTGAATTTTATGTGGTCCGAGCTGTGCTTGCAAGCTGCGTCGCAAGCTCCAGCGGAAATTATTAGACAATCTAGGAGAATGATGCTGGATCGATATATTTTCATTTAAAAATGAAAAATCAGCGCTGGGAAACTTTTGATTTTTAACAGATTTTTCGACCTTACTTTCCCAGACTACTGATTGACCAGCAAATTTCATTGGCGCTTTGAAAAAAAATTTGGTAAAATGTAATCTATTATATCAATCAATGCTTTTGTGAATAATTGTTCACATCTTCAGTGAAAGTAAAAATCAAACAGATTTTTAGGCGTCTTCTTGAATTGATTCTGGTGAAACTGGCCTAGTAACATCGAGGACATGACCGTTCTACAACAGCAGTATAGACGGTTTTTATTTAATTCTGACCGCCAAAAGGCAGCCAATAAATTAATCACGGCATGAAACTAATTTCTATTGAGACAATCGCGCGCTGTAATATTAATTATGTGTGACATGTGCGTATACACATAGCTGGGCATTAACTTGTTAATCAGTTAATCGTTAATTAACGAAGTTAACATTAGGATTAACTTTTAAGTTAATCTTTAAAAATGTTAACGTACACGTTAACTTCCGTTAATATGCAGAAGTCCGTTAATCGTTAATCCAATGCCTACTATTTACCGCACATCACCGCGGCGCAGCGCGAAAAACAGTTTCAGAGTATGAAACGACAAGTACTGGGTGGCGCGTGGCAGCGAGTGAAACAAACACAAAACTAGATATATTTTGCCGGCGCGTGTGAGTGAGAAACGAACTGCGAAGAGATGTGTTTCGTTTAATCATTCCATTACTTAGCGCCGGTGCTTAGAGTGACGAGTGTTTTGTTTGTTATTATAAATTACTGTCAGTGATCATTTGCGTGTTGACAAAGAAGAGTGCAGTGTAATTTAGTTAGGTAGAAAAAGTGTACTGTGCAATGTAGGTAGTAATTAAAACCATATCATGGAAGACATAGAATCGGATTCCAGCGGTCCTGATGAGAATCCATGGCCACATTTGACTGAGTATGTGGAATTTATATCCAGCAAATACTTTTTGCATGTAAGAAATGCTTGCCGAAAGACACCAAAATAAAAGTTCATGTATCTAGCCTAAATAATTTGAAACAACATGTAAGAAGGGTAGATGAGTCGCAATACGTACAGTTTGAAGAAATTGTTAAGACGGGCTCTAACCGGGGCATGACAAAAAGGAGAACTCATTCTGACAATATTAATGATGAGATCACAAGTAGCAGTAATCCTAATCAAGTTAAAAGAAGCATACAACAGGGTCGACAGCTGAGCATCGGGGAATCGTTCGGGATTGCAGCTACTGGCAGCGGTGTACCCCAAGCCAAAGTGGACAAATGTATAGTAAATTTATTTGTTTCAAACATGATTCCTTTACATGTTGTCGAAAGCAAGACTTTTGGTGCGTTGATAAAAACGATAAACCCGAACAAAAAGTCGATTTCAAGAAGAACTTTGGGTAGAGACACATTACTGACGAACACATTAAATTGAAGCAACACCTGATTAAGTAAGTAACTAATATAATTTTCTATTTATTTTCAACAGATAAACGTCGCCCTACCCTACATACGTTCGTATAATTTTATTTCAAAAAAGTTTAAATAGTTAGGGGTTCATAAAATAGGTATGCGTGCATAAATGTATATAATTTTCATTTATTATTATAGCATTTTTTTAAACGTGTTTTGTTTATAATTTTAATTTTAGTTTACTTGGAAAAGTCGATTGGGTGGCAACGATGGCTGACTGTTGGTCAGCTCACAACAAAAGTTATTTGGGCATGACAGTTCCCTGGTTAGATCCTATCACAAGAGCCAGAATGCATATGCAGTATTAACGAGCATACGCCTAAAAGGTCATCATACATACGACATCCTGGCCCAAGCAATGATAGATATTCACTATGAATTTCACATAGATAACAAAATCACAAGGTCAGTTAAGTCTATTTTTCGTTTTTTTATTTATTTTCGTACACATACGAGTGAAACCATGTACCTACGTTGACGTGGATCGGTTACATAATCCTTACTTAACATTATAAATGTGAGTTTGTTACTCTTTTACATAGAAACTACTTAACCGATCAACATGAAATTTTGTACACATATTTTCAAAGGTATTGCGAAGTACATTAGTTATTATTATTAATTATTATTCAATATTTTTTATCGGATTGTAATGATCTTCATGATGAATCAATTAGCCGTAGGCTAGCTTAAAAAGCTGGTTAAATATCTTATAAAAATGGTCAACAAAGTAGTCTAAAGCGTGTTTTTATCTCGACGAGACTTGAAATATCAACATTTTTTCGTCATATTACTTGCTTACTTTTATTTTAGGACTACTACGGATAATGGCAGTAACTTTGTAAAGTCGTTTGTACAATTCGGCTCGGAGATCTACATACTTCCAGAGTTGCCACCATGTCCATGTGATTTAGAGGCTGATTCTGTCCTGATATTGCCAACCTTTTAAATCCAAATTCAGAAGAAGACGATGACTTAGAATTTATTTCAATAGAAAACATATTGAATGCTCGTTATCGTCTCCAGTGCAATGAAATCAATGAACAGATATTAGAAAACTTTAATACTTTGCCAGTTCACATGAGATGTGCTGCACATACGTTCAATTTGGTCGCTAGCAAAGATGCAGATGCAGCTCTACAAATAACTGTTTTCAAGACTCCCTACAGAAGTGCCTTGGCCAAGGCACGTACTCTCTGGAATCAGCAATCACGTAGTACGGTAGCAGCAGATAGCATTCACGCTGAATTAGGCAGACGACTTGTCCTTCCAAATACGACGAGGTGGAACTCTCTGTATGATGCTATTGTCGTTCTCAACGGTATATGGGAAACAAAAAGGCCTTCTCTTCACAGGGTTATGACTCAACTAAAAATTCCATCTTTCAATGACCAAGATGTGACTGTAATGAAGGAGTACGCAAAGGTAAATTTATATATGTATATAGTTTAAATTTACGTTTTAGTAAAGTTATTTTCTTTCTACATCATAGCAATACTTATATCAAATTCTTATTTACAGGTTATGTCACCTGTCGCAAATTCTCTCGATTGTATCCAAGGAGAAGCTCAAGCATATCTCGGATCACTACTACCGACGATTGCAGCAACTGTCTATTAATTAAAAAATATTAAATCTAAGGGCTTAGTAAATTGCACAGCTTTAGCCAATGCCTTATTAAATGGCATAGAGAAAAGGTTTGGACCACTCCTGAATGATGAACAGTGCTAACTTGCCGCGGCATTTCTCCCAAAGTTCCGGTTAATATGGCTGGAAACGTATGACAATAGTAGAGTGGATGCAGTAAAATGTGAATGGAAGAAAAGGTAGAAGATGCCTTACAACAAGAAGTAGCGGAAAATTCGAAGGAAAGAGATAGTTTAAGTGGCGGAGGGAGCAATGCGAGTAACAATGATGAAGACGAGGAAAACTTTTTCAATTCTGTCACTCAGTCTATAGAAAAACTAAAGAGCTCCAACTCTTTAAAAAGTAAAGCGCTAAGTCTCGTTAAAATGTGGCTGGACATGAAATCAAAAGTCTCGTTCAACGATGCTGCATTCCTCGGGGAACAGATATTTATAAATCTATTCATTAAATACAATACTGCTATACCCTCAAGCGCTGCAGTTGGACGTCTGTTTTCCACGGGCCTCACTATCAGACGAGAACTTCCAACATGTTAATGTTCATGAAGGGGAATAGACGATTAAATCACACATTTGAATTATACAAGTATTTTGTTTTGTTCCTAACCTGTTAACTTCCAGAACCTAAACCAACAGGTTTTATTAGTTCACTAACGCAACGATATAAAAATGCAATTTTACACATATTAACGATTAACGTTAACTTGCGTTAATTCTTCCGAAATGTAACGCTTTAACGTTTAACGAAGCTAACTTTTTTGTAGCAGATTAACAAAGTTAACTATTTGATTAACGGCGCCCAGCTATGCATATACAGATGTGACATAATAATGGGTATGGTCGCTTGTTTGATCTGGTTTTAATGGACGTTCTATTTTTTTAGAATAAAACGTAAAAGATCATTCTCAAACTTGTCTACTTAGTTCTCATGCAATCTATCATCATTAAATCGATAGTGAAATTAACACAAAAATCAATAAAATTTGTTCAATTTACATTCAGTGGTAAATTAAATACGTTTACATTAATAAGCTAAATTGAAAGTTTAGGGTTTTAATAAAAAAAACTCTTGTTTACAGATGAGTCCCAATCTTTCAAGTTTAATCCGCTGTTTAGCAGTAGCACCATCTGGTAATTGGGTGGCAGCGGGACAGTCGTCAGGTTTTATTACGATTTTAGATACTAGAACCGGCCTCATCCTAGCCAATTGGCGAGCACACGAGAGTGAAGTATTACAACTGGATGTTTACAATGAGGATAGTTTAGTGTCAAGTAGCTTGGATCAAACGACTTGTGTTTGGAATGCATTGGATGGAAAACTGAAATTTCATATGAGGTTTGCTAGGTTTCTATAATTTAAGTTTGTTGGTATACTACCCGTTATATTTTAAAGATTTTATTTTCTCCCTCAACATATTTGAATATAATTTCATCTTTTTTTTTTATTGACATCACACTTATAGGTATATTCTTGTTACATTGTGTTTACATCCATAGTTTTTACCTACTCCCAGCAACCAATATAGTTCGCCAATTTTTACGTTTATTTTATTTTTTGTGGTTTGTTTCTAGTTGAATTTGGAATCAAGATGTAGCCTCAATCGGTGTCGAACCTTTGTGTAGTAAAGTTGTGCGCCCCGAAACGATAAATAAAATAAGTAGTTAAAAACTAATTAGTGTATATTTCTCAGTGAATCAAAACAAACAGTAAGAATATCAGTTTGACTTTTTATTGATCGTTAGTAAAACAACAATTAATAACTAAAAGTGAATCTGAATTTGATATCAGATATTAATAGTATTTAGAAAATATTTCGCCGGCCCCTATTAAGGGTCGCACTTAGGAGGAAGTGATGCCAGTTATTCTGCTGGAAATCTTTTATAAAATATGAATAACTTCGGCATGGCGAGTACCTCTGAGTACAGGAGTACTCAATATGATAAATAAAATCGAGAAAACTCTTTGAATACCCCAAATCAGTCTTATTCTACAGTAGTACAAACATTCAAATACCCATCAAAGGAGCAAGCCATCATATTCCCCGCTATGGAAGAAGTGAAAATCCATGAATATATCATCGCCCTTGGAACCAAAGTTCAACCGAAAGATATAATTTTCTCATCTAAAATTTCTAACAACAGAGTATGCATCTATCTCTCTAGTCAAACCATAGTGGACACATTTCTAATAAAGGAGGAGATATTGAAGTCAACAGTCAAATCCTCAAAGCTCGTAGTTTGATCTCACCATCTACTCGATTAGTCCTTTCTAACGTGAATCACAAAATTTAAAAACATAATGAAACAGCTCAACAGAGAACTAGAAACCGGCTCGTAACATCTCAGTGTCCGGAAGCGAAAGTGATATATCTTTGGAAACATTCTAAGCCCTCCCAAATCCATACATAATCAGAATCATTCATCTTGCAATGGAATATAAATGGGGTATACCCCCATCTAGAGATGCTGCAGATGTTGGTAAATGATGAAAAACCCTCAGTTATATGTCTACAGGAGACTAACTTCACCGAAAATCGAAGGTACAATATGAAACACTACGACTCCGTCCATAAAACCAGAAATAATCAAATCAGGGCATCAGGAGGGGTAACAATATACACAAAAAGACCCTTGAGGCTAAGGAAGTCCTACTTGTAACTAACCTTGAAGCTATGGCAGTTTTATTGAGAACCCCACAAAAAATGTGCATATGTAACATCTATGTTTCACCAGATTCCGAAATTATTATCAGTGATTTGGATAACCTGGTAAGACAATTACGTTATCTTGGCCGATTTTAATGCCCACAACCCAATATGGGGTTGTATGTCAACTAACCTGAGAGGCAGTAAACTTAAGACATTCATTAACACATCAAATCTCGTACTTCTCAATTCTGGCGAAATAACAAGAATAAATATAGCAACCGGCAATCATTCTGCTCTCGATCTGGCACTTTGTCATCCAAACCTCTCCAGTACCTTGTCTTGGACTGTCTTATCAGATCCGTACGGCAGTGACCATCTTCCTATTGTTCTTGGAGCTGATGTGCAAGATACACCGCCTACTTTTCGTCCTAGCTGGCGGCTGAAAAATGTTAGCAACGACGACTGGACACGTTATGGAACCCTCATAGAGACAAGAATACCCAATGTACGTCTCAACCGGGTACAAGACATCAATATTCTTGTTGACGAGTTTTCTGAGATTATTGTCGAATCAGCAAATGTAGCCATAGGAAAAACCACTCAGGTTACGCATCATCAACATGTACCGTCGTGGAACAAAGAATGCCAAAAAGCAACCAAAAAAAGCAAAAGAGCTTTCAATAAATTGAAAAAGCATCACTGTACCGAGAACAAGATAGAATACAATAGACTGAGAGCTCGTCAAAGGCTTATAATAAAACAGAGTAAGCGTACTTTCTGGGCACAATACGTATCAACTTTGAACCACTCTACGCCGATGCCAGAGGTATGGCAGAAAATCAACAGCGTAAAAGGGTCGAGAAGTCATATTGGTATATCATCTTTGATTGAAAATGGAACTTCTATAACAGTCAGGAATTTGCCTACATGTTAGCTGACATCTTTCAACAACAATCGAGTAATACGAACTATGATGCCCATTTTTACAGATAAAGGAAGAAATTGAGACATATCCTCTAAAACTCGATGCTGATGCGGAGAACCCCTTGAACTATGATATAACGATCGACGAATTAGAAGATGCTTTATCCAAAGTTAATAAGTCCTCCCCCGTACCAGATGACATTCCCTACATTTTTCTTGTAAAACATCCTCCAGTAGGAAAACGACACCTTCTTGGGATATACAATGAAATATACCGATCTCAAAAATTTCCTTCCCATTGGTTAGAAACTGTTGTATTACCTATTAAAAAACCTGACAGACCACATACAGATCCACTGTCCTATCGGCCCATATCTCTAACATGTACCATGTGTAAACTTTTAGAAAAAATACTGAATGCTAGGTTACAGTATTACCTGGAACAAAATAACCTGATTATTCCCCAACAAAGTGGTTTCCGTAAGAATCGTTCGACCACAGACAATCTAGTGAATCTCCAGTCAGATATACATGAAGCCTTCGCAAATCAAGAAAAGCTGATCGCAATATTCTTCGATATGCATCGAACTTTCGATACTGTTTGGAGACGCAAAGTTCTTAATCAGTTGAATCAATGGCGAATTCAAGGAAATATGCTAGCTTTCACTTCCAATTTCTTGAAAAATAGATCTTTCTCGGTGAGAGTCCATGGTACATTTTCGGAAACTAAGTCTCAAGAAAATGGCACTCCTCAAGGATCCGCTCTTAGTGTAACGCTATTTCTCGTAGCTATTAATGACATTCTGGACTACATTAGAAGGCCTGTCAGGGGGTACAGTATATGCAGATGATTTAGTTCCGTAAGCATCAGGAAAAAACATACTCTCAATTCGTACCCATCTTCAGAATGCACTTAACAACCTTCAGTTATGGTCAGAACGCACAGGACTCAAGTTCTCGACTACAAAAACAAAATGTGTTCTTTTCTCGAATTGAATAACTACCAAGTGGAATTTGTGGATGAAGTTAAATTTCTTGGGGTTACTTTCGATAAAAAACTGCAATGGGACTCGCACATTAGGAATCTCAAGAAATCCTGCCAAAATGGCCTACATTTAATGAAGGTATTAGCCAATCACACATGGGGAGCTGATATTATTACCTTGCTACGGATTTATCGCACATTAATTAGATCCAAGCTGGATTATGGGGCCATTGTTTATTCTACAGCGAGGGCATCCCTATTGAAAACCCTAGATGTCATCCAGAATACGGCTTTAAGAATTGCTATGGGAGCATTCTGTACCAGCCCTGTGGAAAGTTTACTGGTCGAAGCGGGTGAACCACCACTTGAATTGCGTAGACACAACTTAATTTTAACATATGCAGCAAGAATATTAGCCAATACAAATAATCCCAGTCATCATAATACATTTTCCAATCGTTTTCCCGAAATATTTGAACATCATCATAGTTCACAACTTCCACTTTATGTCAGAATTTCCAGAATATCAAATAATCCAATTCATAATGAGAACATTCTCCCTCTGAAAATAAAGGTACCTCCCCCATGGACAATAGTTCTTCCCAAATGCAACACCTATCTTACTCAATATTCAAAGAATGATACCCCAGCAGTACTCATAAGAAGAGCTCTTACTGAAGTAACCTCCAAAAACGAGAACTATTGCCACTTATATACAGATGCATCTAAAACCAGTGAAAGCATTGTGGCTGCCGTAATCTCAGACAGGGCAAACTATATTTTCCGACTTCCATTAGAAGCAAGTATTACCACCGGAGAACTGTATGCCATAGCCAAAGCTCTTGCGAATACGAAGATACTGTCATCTTTACTGACTCATTGAGTGCTGTGCAAGGCATTCAACAGCTTTATCCCAGAAATGCCCTTCTCCTCATCATTAAATCAGAATTGGCAAAATTATCTGAAGCGGGAAAAGGCGTTGAAATTGTGTGGGTTCCATCACATGTAGGAATAGTTGGTAACTAAACTGCTGATACAATAGCCAGAGAAACATGTTCAAATCCTCTCTCAACTGATTCACCAAGTGCTACATGAAGATTACACTCATACCATCTGGAAACTCACAATGGATACATGGAGGGAAAGATGGATAGCTCGTGAGAATAATAAGCTCAAAACAATCAATCCCAGCTTGAGCCTCCAGAATTATGGATCATTCTCCCGTAGACATCAAACAATTCTAACCCGCCTTAGGATTGGCCACACTAGATACACGCACCAGTTTTTACTGAAAAAAGAAACCCCCAAAAGATGTGTCTCCTGTTACGAAGAACTGAACGTTAAACACATAATCATGGAGTGTCCCGACTATAGTGAGGAGAGACTAACTTCAGGTCTGCCCGAAAAAATCAGTGATGCTTTGAACCCGGATAACATCGAGTTGCTACTAAAGTTTTTGGAATTAATTAATATTATAAACCCAATATAAGTCATGCAAAGATGTAGCCTCAGGTTTTTACACTGTTGATCTGATAATTTCTATATTGCTTATGAACATTGGAAGACATTGACTCTTGTTTAATATGAAGGTTAAATGCTGGGATTTTTTCTTCGATTCTCATTGTCTACATTTAAGCCATTCTTCAGTGTGGAAGAAGTGGTTTTATAGGTTTGCAAGTGATATTATGGGGTCCTCGTGGCTAATTAGAAAAACTGTGGAACTTATTTGGTATTGGATGGACAGTATTAATGATATTGTAAAACGGAATACTTCATTAGACCGTTCCAAAAATTTTGTTTTATTGACTACTGCAAGCATGCAATAATCTCACAAAATAATTTTAATCATGTATTTGAACACTTCTCTTTACATTATTAATTCGACGGGAAATAATAAAAATAATTATTTTGAAATATAGTTTAGGTTGATTGCATTTAATAACACATATGATGCAATTAATAAAACATTTAAATTTAGAAAACATAAAAAGGAAAGTCTAAACTGAACGATGAAATAAAACAATATAGTTTGTTTAAATCTTCATTTATTTGAACTAATGTTCAATTTAAACTTGTTGACGCGTTTCACTAACACAGTAGCTTTGTCAAAACGAATGAAGGTAAAATATAAAAATGTCTCAATATCTACAGTGTTAAATCTATTTACTAAGGTTAACAATGGTATTGAAAGAAATTACCTGGAAATTCATTCACTACAAACATTCCTAAGCTATCTTCTAGGTAAAGAGGTTCAATAAAGGAGAGTGATTGATTTATATTTGGTCGTTAAGAAGATTACCTGAATATTTATTTTTGTTAATCTCAAGGGCCTGTAATAAATTTAAACTAAAGGATTTACCGACTACATAGAGAATTTCAAAATTTGGGTCGAAATAATAAATGATTTGAATAGTTAGAATCTAATTTTTTGTTGTCATAGCTATGTTTGTGTTCCGAAATTCTAGATTTAAAATTTTTAAAAGTTCTACCGATATAAATTTTATCACAATTGTCATTACCACATTTTAATTTATAAACTCCTGATTTATTTAATTTTGAAGATTTAGATTTATTATTTTTAATGAATTTGGATAAATTGTGATCAGTTTTAAATGAAATATTCATGTCTAAAGTTTCTAAGAATGATTTAATTTTTAAGGATGGTGTTCCAAAGTATGTTAAGCTTTTAAATTGTTTATTATTTTTATCTGAAGGGAATACTTGTTCTAAAGTCTGTTTTTTTATCTTTTTATTTATGATATTGTCAATTAAATTTGGATCGTAATTATTATTAACTGCTATTTGTCTTATGATATTCAATTCTTTGGTATAATTATTAATATTTAATGGGACTGTTAAGAGTCTGTGTATCATACTATTGAAAGCTGCTAGTTTATGACTGAATGGGTGGACCGAACTATTATGAATTGTAATATCTGTATGTGATGGTTTATGAAATATAGAAAAATCATGTTTATTATTTATATTTGAAATTGTAAGGTCTAGAAAGTTTATAGACTTATTTTGTTCAAGTTCTACGGTAAATTTGATATTATTGTGAATCGAGTTTATGTAAGTAATGAAGCTCTCTAATTGTCTATTTGTACCGATGAAGCTAGCTAAAATGTCGTCCACATATCGGTGCCAGTACATAAATTTTTTACTAAGGGGGTGTTCATGAATTATTTTTTCTATATTATCCATGAAAATTTCTGCTAGTAGGGGGCTGAGAGGGTTGCCCATAATCAAACCATCTTTACTGCTATAAACTTCCATCACAATTTATCCAAATTCATTAAAAATAATAAATCTAAATCTTCAAAATTAAACAAATCAGGAGGTTATAAATTAAAATGTGGTAATGACAATTGTGATAAAATTTATATCGGTAGAACTTTTAGAAATATTAAAACTAGAATTTCGGAACACAAACGTAGCTATGACAACAAAAAATTAGATTCTAACTATTCAAATCATTTATTAGAAAACCAACATATTTTCGACCCAAATTTTGAAATTCTCCATGTAGTCGGTAAATCCTTTAGTTTAAATTTATTAGAGGCCCTAGAGATTAACAAAAATAAATATTCAGGTAATCTCCTTAACGACCTAATAGATATCAATCAGTCTCCATTATTGAACCTCTTTACCTAGAAGATAGCTTAGGAATGTTTGTAGTGAATGAATTTCCAGGTAATTTCTTTCAATACCATTGTTAACCTTAGTAAATAGATTTAGCACTGTATATATTAAGACATTTTTATATTTTACCTTCATTCGTTTTGACAAAGCTACTGTGTTAGTGAAACGCGTCAACAAGTTTAAATTGAACATTAGTTCAAATAAATGAAGATTTAAACAAACTATATTGTTTTATTTCATCGTTCAGTATGGATCTTCATCAAGTAAAAGCCTCATCTATTCAAAGTCTAAACTATTTATTTAAAAGTTGTCCAGCTAAGTCAACTTCGGTTTGGATTAAATTATCAAAAATTTCATCTGTCAAACTAATCATGGAGTGGGAGGTGTTTTTATAATCTCAGTTAAGGAATTATTTGTAAGCTCCCAAATATTTTGGTATTTGTAATAATGGTAATGATTGGCGATTCTAAATTTTAATAAGATGTATTTACTATTTTACAAGAACAATTAGAACTTAATATATGTCATTTTTAGGGGGACTACAGAGCCTGTCCATTGTCTTAATATCCACAATAACGAATTGATATCAGGAACAACAGGAAACCGCATAGGAGTCCACACATCAATAACTTGTGATGCATCCTTTTCAAACAATAAACTAAGAGGCGATTCTTTCAAAGGGCTCCTCACTTCTATGGATTATTTGCCTCTTAATCGTTTACTTTTATTAGGAGCTGATACAGGCAATATTAATTTATTATGTTAAAATAGAAAAAAATCATTCATATATTAAAAATTTTAGGTATAACCATAAAAGTATTTTAAATAAATAAATTTTAATAGTAAAACTTTTTTATATTGGGCTGAATTGCGAAAACCTCCAGCTATATACATGGCGTATGGACAACATATTAATGACGGCCTTTTGTAACCCTAAACTTTGAAACGACTCCATTTAAACTAGTAGATGTGATAGCTTCCCACTCTGCTCGCATTATTGTGGTTGATACCTTCCTTATGTACTATAAGCTGTTCAGTTGTTTATAGTAAAGTCAATACACACACATTTTGGGTCAAATGTGACATGACAAAACAATTTGACAATAAGTAGCGCTCACCAAAAATGTCTCGATTTTTAACCAATACAGAATAAACGATATTCCAAACCATTTATTTAATAGTGATAATGAAGGGCCTGTGGAATAGAATACAGAAAAGTGATCGTTAATATTTCGAGTCGAACACTTAAACGGAAAATAACGATGATACATTATCCCCTATCACATATATATTATTGCATAGCATACAACAGAAAAATATTGGATGAACTTCAGAAATATGGGGAAACAGCTACTTTGTAGATCATACGGAATTCAGATAATATTGAAATAAAGGCATTCCTAGGCTTGTGTTTAACGGCAATTTTTAAGTGAGAACACAAATATGCAACTGGTATGTGGGCTATAGACGGTACAGTGCGAGTCGCTGGAGACAGACGATGGCAACTTGCAATAAATTGTTGATCTTTACAATGGACATTTCCAGTATCTTAAAAAATTCATTTTTTTTCACATGACATTATGAAGGGCAGTTTATAACTTACTAGTAACCATTTGTTCCCGGGTCCACATCAGTAGGTATATACATAGTTCGTCGGAATATTTATTGATGTGAAGGGGATGACGCACCAACCCGGCGCGTCTCCAGGTGGCGGATAGGAGGGGCCTCTGAGATGATTTTATATGAGGAGGTCTGCGTGGAAAAATACCTGGGGGCTCGTTGTGTCTAAAAAATCAACTGGAAGCCCTCGAATACCCTGCCGCGGACCAACTTTACCTGTCCTAGCTGTAGTATCGTGGCTAAGGTATTGCAAACAGGGTTACGATGCCGGGTGAAATTTCGAGCTTACCTCGAAATCACCTGTTATACCAATGTCTCCTGGCTGTCTGTGGTCAGTGGAATGGAAGGGTCTTGGCTTTACTACCCGGACCAAGAGGAGACAACCTCATTAAAAACCCAAAGTCAAAGTGGGAAACCAGGCCGAAGAATGCGTGGATATATAGGAGAATAGTCCTTATTGGTTTCGACCTTGGAGCACCAAGGGGTGCCTCATTGTATTAAACCCCTTACCTCTGCAGCAATGGACCGTAATGACCCTAGCTTCTCGTGGGACCATTTATGGACAGAGAAAGTGAAACTTCCACCGGAAAAGTAGTGAAGAAAACCTCCACCTTTTCATCCGGACACCCTATAGAGGCAAAAAAGGCCAAACAGCACAAAGGTCGTATGCCGTTCGACCTCTCAAAGCTGGGAGAAACGGGCGGCATAGACAACTCACTGAGAAAAGGTCTCTGCGGAGCAGGTGTGCGGAAATCCCTGCGATACCTCAATCAGGGAACATCCCTTAAAGAGGTTATTCAGCGTCCAACCCCCCTGAAGGAACCACCAACGGGGAAGGTAAAGCTGAAAAAAGGCCCGGAGCATATCACTCCTCCGCAGCGACCTCTTAGTGAAAAACAGCTGCAACCGGGCAAGCCACTGGTTACGTAGCAGCTGTTAAAACAATAGAGAAGGCTTTCAGGGTGGGAATAATTCCCAAGGATTATCCTGGGGTCATCCTGAAAGCAGAGCAGCTCTCCTCCACCCTGGAAGATCCTCCGGTGGAAGAGCTGTGCCAGAGCAAGAAGAATCCAGTTCTCAGGTATCCGTGTCCGTTGTGGAATGATTATGGTGGACTGTGGGTCCCAAGAATCGGCAGACTGGCTCATGAGGTCAGCGCCGAAATTAAACTCCTGGGAAGGACCCCCGAAGTGGAGACGACATCCCAAAGTCGGTCACCATAACAGTGTTCTTCCCAAGAAGCCACGACATGAAATTGGAGAATATCCTCCAACTTGTCGAGGTTCAGAACTCCAACCTCACTACTGGGGCTTTTAAGATCCTGACCTCTAAAAAAAGAGGGACAGGGAACTATCCTCACGATCGGGATCGATCACCAATCTGGGGAAGTTCTGAAGGAGGTTACGCACTAAACTTCCGTTTTGGGCGTATCCCTGTCTCGGGGCTGGGAAAAAAAGAGAACCCCGCGGAGGATCCAAAGGACATGGAGATACCATCAACATCCAAAACCCCCGGGAAAAGGCGAAAACTTGACCTTGGGTCAGCCCGATATCTCCTCCGGCTCTGCTGGGGTGACTAGGGATGCGGAGATCGTCTCTGCATCCCGGGAAACTGGGCGGAGCAGCCTGGGGGTCGAGGGTCTGACTAGAGATCAAAAAACCTGCTCGAACTCCGAGGAAGATATTGCCATGGTGGTCGCGGAGGGTCAGGGGGGGATAAAGGAGGAGGATGAATAGATGCTGAGTAACTCGGCCTCTCTCACGTTCACGAATATAGCTCAGATTAACCTGCATCACGCGAAGGGAGCTTCAGCCGTGATTGCAAGGTTGTTCGCTAAACTACAACTGGATATTGTACCGATCCAAGAACCATGGATCAACAAAGAAGGCCAAATCAAAGGTTTGGTATGCAAGGATTCTAAATTGATTTATGATCAAAGGCCAGTATCTTCGCGTGCCTGTGTAATCATAAGAAATGACATAAAATATATATGTGTTTCAGAATACGTGTCACGGGACCTTGTTCCAATCATGGTTCACCTCAACATTGAGGTTATCGACCGAGACATCGTCATTGTCTCTGCCTACTTCGCTGTGGATACGGGCCGATGACACCGCCAGAAGAAGTACAAGAGCTAGTGAGACACTGCAATAGCAGACGACTGCCAATCATAATTGGTTGATGCCAACGCGCACAATACCGTGTGGGGAAGCACTAACAACGCCGAAGGTGAGTGTTTATTAGAATATCTCAGCAAATAACCATACCTTAAACGTGGGGACAACCGCCACTTTTGTCACGAGAGCAAGAGAAGATGTCCTGGACGTAACAATTGTTAATGTTGCTGCTAGGAAAAATGTAAAAGATTGGAGGGTGATGAGCGAGCCATCACTTTCCGACCATAGGATGATCGAATTTAGGATAGAGAGAGATACTACCTCGATTCCTCTCGATTCCTACAATCCGAAATCCTAGGCATACTGATCTCTAAAAGACCAATCTGAAGGATAATTTGGAACACGTCGAAGTAAATTGGATAAATCACCCGCACTACGACCTGGAACAAAGAGTCGAACAGATCAATGAGGCAATAATGGAAGCTTTTCTTTCCAGTTATCCACTGTTAAAAGCTCCTTCAGAAACGGATGCTCCTTGGTGGAATGAGAACCTTTCAAACCTCAGAAAAGAGGTCCATCTGCTCTTTAATAGAGCCAAACGTGAGGGTAATTGGCAGGGAAACACTGAGATTAGGAAGGCCAAAAGGATTAATTTTCAAGCCTTTTGTAAAAAGATCACTTCCACTCACACAGCGGCCAAACTTCAAAAGGTCATGGCAAATGCGGGAACTAACCCCACAATGTCGCTGAAAAAGCCAGACGGATCATACACGGAAGGTGAAGATGAACGATCAATTCTTCTTCTTAGAACCCACTTTCCAGGTAGTGAACCAGCAACAAGCACTGAAATAGCAACGAATTGCACCAAAAAATCCCGCAAGGAAGATTGGGACATTGCTAAGAAAATATTTACCAGACAACGGTTGGAATGGGCAATAAGTACCTTTCATATAAATCACCAGGAGTGGATGGAATATTTCCAGCACTCCTACAGCAAGGGATAGAGGAGATTCTTCCTCACCTGCTGAAGATTACAAGAAGCAGTCTAGCAGTGGGTCTAATACCTAGAAAATGGAGAAGGGCAAGGGTAACCTTCATACCAAAAATAGGGAAAAAATATGGGTCTGCTCCCCGATCTTTTAGACCCATCTGCCTAACATCGTTTCTACTCAAAACGATGGAGAAAGTAGTGGATAACTACATAAGAACAGAGAACCTGGAGAATATACTTCATAAATGTCAGGCATGCCTACAGAGCGGGCCGATCAACTGAGACGGCTCTTTATCAGCTGACCGAATCATCCAGAGAACTCTGAACAACAAATAAATCGCAATGTGCGCATTCCTGGATATATCTGGGGCCTTTGTAAAATGGACGTATAAGTTGTTGACGACGAGGATAGCTGAGACACAGGTGGGGAATCAAACCACCTCAGTTAAAGCCACTCGCGGGACACCTCAAGGGGGAGTGATATCTCCCCTTCTATAGAGCCTCGTAGTAGATAAGTTGCTCTACAGGCTAACGAAGCTTGGCTTCGAATGTATGGGATGTGCTGATGACATAGTTCTAATAGTCAGAGGCAAGTTCGAGAGAATCTTGTGTGATTTATTACAAAAGGGCCTCAGAATTATTGAGCAATGGTGCTTGTCAGTGGGACCCAAACAAGACCATAGTAATTCCATTTACACGGAAAGGAACACTTCCAGCCATGAAACCTCAATCTTTAAATGGGGAAATCACAGAATGGAAATCAGAAGTTAAATATCTAGGGATAACCCTAGACAGTAAGCTTCTGTGGCATACGCATGTTGAAATAACTGCTAGTAAAGCAATAAAAGCTTTGATGGCGTGCAGAAATCTAGCTGGTAAGAATTGGGACTGTAACCCAAAAATACTGCGATGGATGTACGCCATGATTGTGAGACCAGCAATTACGTATGGGGCAATAGTTTGGCATATAAAAGCAAGTCATTACAGCACGAGGAAGACCCTCGACAAAGTTCAAAGGCTTGCCTGTGTGTGCATCACTGGAACTATGAGAACGTATCCAACTAGGGCACTTGAGATCATTACAGATCTCACACCTCTACATCTGGTGATAGAAATATCTACCCAAATCTAAGGAAGGTTCGGGCAATGAGAGTATTAAATATCAGGGAGCCTGGTCATCTCTAACAAAATACATCTCATCAGCGAATATTCCCAGTGACGAAATGATCAAGAAAGTAAGTATCGAAAAGAATTTCACTACGATGCTAAATATGAGCAGAGACTGGGAAAGGGAATACACCACCCAAACTCTCAAAGAAAACACCATTAGATGGTATACAGATGGTTCAAAAACCACCACTGGAGCAGGCGCTGGAGTATTTGGGCCTGATACCAGATACTCATTATCGTTAGGTTCCTTCCTGAGCGTCTTTCAAGCAGAAATACTTGCGATCGAAAGATGCGTGGAAATGAACCTAGAAAGAAACTATCAGAAATGTGACATATCGATCCATTCTGATAGTCATGCAGCTATCAAAGCATTGAGCTCCCATGTCATTGACTCAAAGTGGGCATGGGAGTGCCGAAGAATACTTGATAAATTAGGCAAAAATAACAGGGTCTCTTTAGTCTGGGTTCCTGGCCACTCGGGAAATGAAGAGGCCAATACACTTGCCAGGAAAGGAGCACAAACGCCCTTTATGGGCCCGGAGCCTTTCTGTGGTGTAGGAAAATGCTCCTATAAGAAAGAGTTTTGGAAGAAAGAGGAAACCGAAATAGAAGCACTCTGGCGGTGCCTTCCCGGGCTGGAACATTCCAAAAAGTTCCTGTGGAACTTTGAGACTGTTAGATCCAAAAACTATTTGGATTTCAGTAAAAATAAGCTACATCTCCTCGCGGGCTCTCTTACAGGACACTGCTGCCTTAGGAAGCACCTAATGAGAATAGGTCTAGCAGAAATTGACGAGTGTAGATTCTGTGGGGAGGAGGATGAAACTCCGGATCACCTAGTTCTAGAATGCCTCGCCATTGCAAGAAATGCTTCGGATAAGAAACTTGTAAGAGTGCGGATCTAACCTCGTTGAAGCCGTTCCAAATACTAGAGTTCATTAGTACCCTGGGACTGGAAGGCGAGCTGTAGTAGTAGCGAGATCAGCTCTGATGGGGGGGGGGGGGGGAGCACAATAAACCTTAGGTTTCAGTGCATTGTAACTCCGTTAAAATCTAATCTAACCATTCGTTTATTCCAAATTTTGAAAAATTGATTCTTATTCAATATTGAATTGTGAATTGATTTATTGAATTTCGTGACAGCGCGGAAAAAACCGAGAGATACGCCGATCATCAGGAGTGCGTTCAGATGCTCTTCTTGGTTGTGGTCGTTGACACAAGATTCATCTGAACGACGTGGTGTAATATTTTCAAATATCTAATTTTCAACTTGTGTTTTACTTAACCTGACTTAACAATTTTAACAAAAATAAACATTTGTAATAATGTTTTGATATTTGTGAGTGCAAAAATGAATATACAGGTAGTTTGAGAGTTATCAAATATTATATTTGAATATAGTGAATCGTCATCATCTGACGATGATATTGAAATTATACTACATTGACATTAGTTGAACAGGTTGGTAGAGAAAAAATACCCAAACTTCTCAACCCTGTCATTATAAACTGCAAAGCGCATGCGGGTCAATTTTTACCTATGTGTCGACTGGGTTAAATGGTTGAACGATTGGTAAAATTTATCGCTAGCATCTGAACGACCCGACTATTTACAAGATGTAAGCATTTGAACGCATAAAACGCGCCCGACGTAGAATCTGAACGCATCCCTGGTGGGGCATCTTGTGCTCAACCAATAAAATAACAATTCCGCACTGACGTCGTATGACCCGCGCGTTTCTGTCGTTTGCATTGTTGGCGTTTTTAATAATTATTTCGGTAAATTAATGGAAAAAAAATTCAAAAAATCACTAGAGTTAATTGAGCATCAAAGATTTTGAAATATATTTTTTCTGAAAATCACTGGAAATGCACATTAGAGGTTGAAGATGACCTAATCTATATCAAAATACCTAATAGTCATTTAAAAAGTTTTCAGTTAGATGTTCCTAGACAAATAATTTCTTTGACCCTCTGATTGGATTCCGATGATATCTCTTAGTTATTTTACGAGAGTTGCCTATTATGTTTCAGGATTTGTCAACCCTAGTGTTGCAATCTGGCAACTGACAACTCTATCGTGAAGTTGGACATTTTTGAGAGTTTACGTACACAGAAGGTTTTGACATACGAGCGCTATTTGTGTTTACAGTAACTTAAAAGATTCATCTCGGCCCAAAAATGGAATTAAATCGTGAACATTTTCGTGTGACTATTTTTTACAACTTTCGACGTGGATGGATGAACTTAATTCAATTTTTGGCGATGAAGCTCCATCAAGGACCAGTGTTTATCGATGGTATGGTGAATTCAATCGTGGTCGTAGTTCACTCTAAGACGAATTTCGTGAAGGTCGTCCAAAATCAGTTGTTGTTCCGAAAACCATTGATCCTGTGCGCGAACTGATATTGCAAGATCGTCATGTGACCTATCGTGAGATTGAGGCAACATTAGGCATTAGTGGGACCAGCAACATTCAATAGTGCTATTCAACGCGTCAATCGATTACAATAATTTCCTGTCATTTAAAAAACAACATGTTCAACAATACATTTTCGATATCAATCGATCACTCTGATTATAATCGGTCTAAAATTATGATGCTATTGAAATCAATCGTAAATCGGAAGCATGTGATTGGTCGAAAAATTTAAATAAACTACCGTTTGTCTATGTGTTATGTGATGTGAGTGATATTTTGCAATTGTATATTACATTTTTAGTTAACAGAACAGCGTCTATAAAATTAAACTAAATGAACTTGAGAAAAGTGTAAAATACACGTGAAATGAAGTAAAATAATGATAAGGTTATGTCATTATTGATTTATTTGATTTGTAAAATGGCATGACAAATGTCATTTTTTTTGGTCGTTCAACAAACATCAATCCGTTTTCGATTATAAGCAAAATCGGAATCAAGATCGAAGTGTTGAATAGCACTAATATTGCATAAATATTCGACTGTCAACAAAATTTGTTCGCGTTGGATTCCACACAATTTGTCAATCGCTCAAAAAAGGCTCGCGTCGATTGGTCGAAAGAAATGCTCAAAAAATACGATCGAGGTGGTTCGAAACCCGTCTATGACATCGTGACAGGTGATGAATCGTGGATTTACTATGAGCCCGAAAATAAACAGCAGTCGACTGTATGGGTGTTTCAAGATGAGCCAAATCCAACAAAAGTTGTTCGCGCACGAAGCACTTCCAAGCAAATGGTCGCCTGTTTTTTTCGGAAAAACTGGACATGTCGCAACCGTACCACTAGAACAACGCAAAACAGTCAATTCTGAGTGGTACACAACTATTTGTTTGCCAAGACATCAGGAAAACCAACTGCCGACGACGGATCACTCTTCACCACGACAATGCGAGCTCTCACACATCGGCTCAAACAACAGCATTTTTGAGCACCCAAAACATCGATTTGATGAGTCATCCACCGTATAGTCTTGACTTGGCACCGAATGACTTCTTTTTATTCCCGTACGTAAAAAACAGAGAGGTCAACGTTTTGCGACATCTAAACTTCGATAATTGGTTCAAACGCATGAAAAAGTGTATATATCTTCATGGGGAATATTTTGAAAAACAATGAAGTGATTTTTGATGATTAATATTTGTTTCTGTTCTCTAATCCCGAAATATAAAAGGCAACCCTCGTATACATATCAAAAAGAATGTCGCCAAACTTTTATATTATTTTCGCCTGATTACATATTTGGTTCCAACGAACATTTTTTACAGTGTTTTATTATTTTTATGCAAATAACGCATTCCTTTCTTTCAAGTCAAAATATTTAGGTGTATAATATTTTCTGGACTCTAGTTAGTCGTGCTTGAGCATTGGGATTGAATATCAAA
The DNA here is from genome assembly GCA_963921935.1 of Galeruca laticollis. NCBI lineage: Eukaryota > Metazoa > Arthropoda > Insecta > Coleoptera > Chrysomelidae > Galeruca > Galeruca laticollis. Next base: position 85,680,236 of record OY998183.1, read on the forward strand.
TCGATGAAAGGTTCTGAATATCTTCTATAGGTATCCACTACACCCTTGCTATAAAATAAGAAACTGAAAAATAGCCCAAATCCACAACAAACCAAGGAATATAACTTGATCAGGGTTCCAAATCAACTGCTCCACAAATTACCACAACTCTGAATGATATAGGATATTTCAGCAACTCTTAAAAAATGTCTACTGTACAGAATTAAGAGAATGTGGCGCTGAAGAAAAAACCAAAATCAACAATTTCGACATAAGAAAAATAATCGAGAATGGTTAATAGTTAAAAAACTGAGAAATAGACCAATGGGAACTGTTCTTTGGAGTAAACATATAAAATTCGAGATTTTCTGATACAATAGACATATGTTTATATTATGGTCAAAAGAGAGGAGGGCTACTATGACGGGTTAGTTGTTTGGAAGTGTTTTGGCAACATTCAACCTTGAAAGAATAACAGGAAAACTAATCAAGGAATCAGCTCTTTGTGCTTTTTTACTGTAAATGAAGGTTATTTCTTTTTTAATTTACGCATGAGCTTTGAGGGGATATAACATTGGTGTTCGGTTGATTATTTTTTATACAAATATATTCCATTCGGTTTTTTTCCTTACGTACTTTCTCTTACATTGTAAAGTTGCCAAAGATTGTTCTAAATATTTTTTATGTGCAAATTTGAAGAAAGAATCGTTAAGAGCTGGCCGTTTTAAAGTCTTTTTTCTAAAATGTACAAATATTCCAATTGTTCTCTAGATAGTGTAAATCTTTGGTCAAATAGTTCCAAAATTTTGCTATTTTTGGTACTACATATTTGTTTTTATTTTCAAAAACATGGTACACATAAAGGCGAAGTGGAGATGGTTGGTATAAAATTCAAATATGTGTAATAGAAACTGATGGTTTAATAAACCGAAAATAATGAGAACAATAAAACGAAATTTGATTCGATAAACAATTTGTCTTAACAAATTACATTAGTTCACAAATAATAATTACAATTAGTGAGTGTCATTCCCATTCAGTAGTTCCTGGAGGTTTTGGTGTTAAATCGTACAGTACTCTAGAAATACCGGGTACTTGAACTACTTCCTGCACCATTTTTTGAACAACCTAAAAATAAATATATGCTTTAAAACTATTCTAATTTCTTTATATAAAAAAAATAAACTAGACGGTTGAATTGGGATTGTCATTAAATGTGTTGCGCTAAAGTGGGAGACCAATTGACCGAAGCATGCTGACCTATTAATTATCATACTTTCAACACATCAAAAATATATCCTTGTCTGAAAATAAACACAAAAAAACAGCTAAATTTGATGTTAATTGATATCGATGGATTAGCCGGAACATCAAACTTCTGCAATGACTTTATGAAAACATCTTCCCTGCAATAAGTATATGTCTCTGTCTTCTGAATTTGGAATCCTAGTTGATTGCAGGAATGTTAAACGGTAATTCAAAACATGATACTTACATCTATAGGTATTTGTTTTCCGGGTATGGCAGGTACACCTGTCATAAAGTCTTGGGTGCAGAATGGACGTAAAACAATTGATCTTTGACAAGAAGGAATCCTCAATGCCTGATCTCTATCAAAATGTAAAGGTATTAGTACAATTGGCATTTGACTAATTGACTCGGCATGGCCACTATTGTGCAATATCTGAAAATGCAATTAATTATAATCAAATGTTCAACTATACTTAAAATATAGGTAGAGGACTATACATGTAGGAGCATATGGACTGGAACAGAGGAATGAAAGAATGGACAGACGGATACATTTTGTCCAGAAATGACAAAAATAAATGAAATTTAAAAATCTAAGACAATGACTTGTAACACAAGACAAACATGAACAGAATTAAACATGCAGACCTACAAGATTTAGTGAACACAGAAGTAAGAAAAAGGTATAAACAAATAAATACAAAAAAATACTCACTGACGTAGCTATATCATCACATTGTCTTAGAGTACTCAAAACATGACTATTGAGATAAGTAGTTGTAACATCTGGTATTGGTTCCTTCACATTACCTCCAAATATATAACACACCCTATTTACATTTCGACATATTCTTGGAATAAGGCAGGACAAAAACGAGAGATCTTCCCAATCGGGTTCTTTATCGGCAGATATTCCGACAACGTAGTTATAAGACCGACAATCACCTTGTACACCGACACTACGAATAGGAAGAAGTGTAGCTGTCAATTTCTGCTTACTTGAAATTTGTCTTAAATTGTTCCTGCAAATTGAAAATATGATGACACAATGAATAAAAGTGCTAACACCTCGTAATTTATTTGGCGGCTTTGCCATTTTTATGCCATTTGCTAGAGAATCGAAAGACGCGTTGTTTCAGTCAATCAGAAACAAGCATCATCAATTCTATTATGAAATATATACAAAAAACAAAATGGTTTTGTAATAGTGTCTTATGAAAAATTTTGCAATTTTTTCACTTAACTGAAAAGTTACTTTTTTTATATATGTGGGGTTAGAACTAAATAGATGATATATCTAATTGACATTATTGTTACTTTACCTTTCTTCATCGCTGATAAAGCCTTCTACTCTATTTAATAGTGCATGTTTCTTTTGTAACATTTGATGAAATTCTACTATAATTTTTACTAATACTTGAGTTTCTGAAAAATCATTTTCCGCATATGGTTCTTCAGCACACAAAACTCTAATAGCCAAACCGGGGCCGGGAAAAGGATGTCTCATTACTATTTCGGGTGGTAAACCCAAATCTCTTCCGATAGCTCGAACTTCATCTTTGTGAAAGTCTTTGAGTGGTTCAACAACCCTACCTAAAAAATGACAATAATTGCACTTTTGAATGGAGTCTTGTTACAATTTGCATATCAAGTATGAATATGATGTCCGCTTCGATAATGACATTTGATATAGATAAGTCTCTTGAGATGAAAAGTATATTTTTTCTTATTATTCACAATAACAAGTAACATTGAATCAAACCTATTGAATATCACTTATATATTAAATAGTAATTTTGGAGCAAATAAAGCAGAACATTTCCAAACTAGGAATATCTTGCCACCTTTTATTTCATTTTGTAACAAATTTGTCTACCTTTTCAGGTGTTAAAGCTTATTGGAATTAACTCTTTTATCCACAATTGTTTCCAACCTTTTCTACACCATGTCTTCTATTTTACTTCTTGCTACCTTCACTTCTCCTGTCTAGCTCCTTTTTCTTTGTTGATTCTGAATCAACCATTGTTGATTCTGAATCAACTTATGACTCTGAGGAGTAATCTCCCTCAAAAAAAGGATTAAATTTGTTTCAAACTATATACCGAAAATGTAGAAACAAAGTTTGTTTTGTGTGATCAACTTATCTCTTTTTCTATTTTTTAGTTTTCTACTTTTAAAAATCAAGCAATTAAATTAAAATCACTTAAAAAATAGCTCAACCCCAATAAAAAAAATATGTACAGGGTTGCCAACTAAGCGGCTGTATCTCGTTCACCATTGAGATTTGGGAAAAAAATACAATAAATACAGCCGAAATCACTGGAAAATATTTATAAGTTCGTAATATGCCTGCTAGGGGACGTAACACTACTAGTAATTCACCACTTTATTGGAAGAGTGAAACCAAAAATGTTTATAACAAACACGATATTCATTTGCGATCATTTTCAGTGCAGCCATTGAGTATTAAAATAACAAAAGGTACAACGCCGTTCAGTAAAATGAAGCCACTTTCAGATGAAGCTCCATCACCGGTTTATAGTGGCGCAGTTGTGCTTCAGAGAACGGAATTTTTCTACCCTCACATCTGGCAGAGGGCAGTTGAACTATTAAGGGCTAACGGGTGAATATATTTTTTGTGATTAGGAATATCCAGTGGCGGACTCAAGACCTGGCAGAGTAGGCTGAATTTTAGGGCGGCAAATTTGACCAATAATTTTATTTTGTCTTACAGAAATAAAAAAATCCGCGTGTGCACGTAAGAAATTATTTTCAATGGAAAAATTACTTCTTTTTTAAATTTTAGCTGAGTCAAACGACCAATAAACCAATAAATATTAAATAACACGAATATATGTTTGAATATACAATACTTGAATGAAATTGGTTTATTATATAGTTTTTTTTACATATTTTACGAAAACAGAATTTGGAGGATATTTATCCAAGCTTGGTTAACACATCGCACGGCTCTATGTACAACAGCGACAAATTGTTCGGGGGAAAAGTTAACTCTGATATACTTTAAGTCAAGAAAAACCAAACGCCTTAGCTCTTTTGTGCATAGAATCAGTACATTAATGAACAACACACGACAATATTGATGATGATTTCGAATTTAAAAAGGTAATGTAAAACTTTCATAATTGTAAGCGCAATAAAAAATATTGAACAACATTTACCAAATTCACATTATTTTGTGTAAGCTGTGTTCATATTGTATAAGTATTTTTAAGGCATATACCTTACCCCACCTTATAATTAATACATGATTGAGCTTTTTTTTAGCTCAGAAGTACTCCCAAAAACTAGTTCTTATGTAATATTCACTAAATCGTGGGTTGTTAAAATAATCTAGGAACTGACTAAACGATCCCCGAATTCACAATCATACAGTTGGAACTGAAGTCTAACCGTCTTGCCCCTGTATATGGTGGAGATTACCGAGGGAGATACTGCCATGGTGGTCGAGGAGGGTCAGGGAGAGAGAAAGGAGGGGGATGAATAGAGGCTGAGTAACTCGGCCTCTCTCATCCACAATTATTCACCTTGACGTTCACGAATGTAGCTCAGATTAACCTGCATCACGCGAAGGGAGCTTCAGCCGTGATTGCAAGGTTGTTCGCTAGACTACAACTGGATATTGTACTGATCCAAGAACCATGGATCAACAAAGAAGGCCAAATCAAAGGTTTGGCATGTAAGGATTCTAAATTGATTTATGATCAAAGGCAAGTATCTCCGCGTGCCTGCGTAATCATAAGAAATAACATAAAATATATTTGTGTTTCAGAATATGTGTCACGGGACCTCGTTCCAATCATGGTTCACCTCAACATTGGGGGTATCGACCGAGACATCGTCAATGCCTCTGTCTACTTCGCTGGAGACGGGCCGATGACACCGCCAGTAGAGGTACAAGAGCTAGTGAGACACTGCGAGAGCAGACGGCTGCCAATTATAATTGGTTGTGATGCCAACGCACACAATACCGTGTGGGGAAGCACCAATAACAACGTAAAAGGTGAGTGTTTATTAGAATATCTCTTAGCAAATAACCTTGAGACCTTAAACGTGGGGACAACCCCCACTTTTGTCACGAGAGCAAGAGAAGAGGTCCTGGACGTAACAATCGTTAATGTTGCTGCTAGGAAAAATGTAACATATTGGAGGGTGATGAGCGAGCCATCACTTTCCGACCATAGGATCATCGAATTTAGGATAGACGGAAATACCACCTCGATTCCTACAATTCGAAATCCTAGAAATACTGATTGGTCTCTTTACAAGACCAATCTGAAGGACAATTTGGAACACGTCGAAGTGAATGGGGTAAATCACCCGCACTACGACCTGGAACAAAGAGTCGAACAGATCAGTGAGGCAATAATGGAAGCTTTTCATTCCAGTTGCCCACTCTCAAAAGCTCGTTCAGAAAAGGATGCTCCTTGGTGGAATGAGAACCTGTCAAACCTCAGAAAAGAGGTCCGTCGGCTCTTTAATAGAGCCAAACGTGACGGCAATTGGCAAAGGTACACTGAGAAGCTTACTCAGTACAATAAAGAGATTAGGAAGGCCAAAAGGCTTAATTTTCAAGCCTTTTGCGAAAATATCACTTCCACTCACACTGCGGCCAGACTACAAAAGGTCATGGCAAATGGGGGAACTAACCCCACAATGTCGCTGAAAAAGCCAGACGTATCATACACGGAAGGTGAAGAGGAACGATCAATTCTTCTTCTTAAAACCCACTTCCCAGGTAGTGAACCAGCAACAAAAATCGAAATAGCAATGAACTACCCCGCAAGGAAGATTGGGACATTGCTAACAAAATATTTACCAGACAAAGGTTGGAATGGGCAATAAGTACCTTTCAACCATATAAATCACCAGGAGTGGATGGAATATTTCCAGCACTCCTACAGCAAGGGATAGAGGAGATTCTTCCTCACCTGCTGAAGATGAAGCAGTCTAGCAGTGGGTCTAATACCTAGAAAATGGAGAAGGGCAAGGGTAACCTTCATACCAAAAATAGGGAAAAAAGATGGGACTGATACCCGATCTTTCAGACCCATCTGTCTAACATCGTTTCTACTCAAATCGATGGAGAAAGTAGTGGATAACTACACAAGAACAGAGAATCTGGAGAATATACCACTTCATAAATGTCAGCATGCCTACAGAGCGGGTCGATCAACTGAGACGGCTCTGTATCAGCTGACAGAAGTCATCCAGAGAACTCTGAACAACAAAGAAATCGCAATGTGTGCATTCCTGGATATATCAGGGGCCTTTGACAACACAACTCATGTGTCTGTCAAAGAAGCACTAAAAGGCGAGGAGTGAATGAAACCATTGTAAAATGGATGTATGAGTTGTTGACAACGAGGATAGCTGAGACACAGGTGGGGAATCAAACCACCTCAGTTAAAGCCACTCGGGGGACACCTCAAGGGGGAGTGATATCTCCCCTTCTATGGAGCCTCGTAGTAGATGAGTTGCTCTACAGGCTAACGGAGCTTGGCTTCGAATGTATGGGCTACGCCGAGGACATTGTATTAATAGTCAGAGGCAAGTTCGAGAGCACCTTGTGTGATTTATTACAAAATAGCCTCAGAATCATTGAGCAATAGTGCTTGTCAGTGGGGCTAAACATTAACCCAAGCAAGACCATAGTAATTCCATTTACCCGGAAAAGAACACTTCCAGCCATGAAACCCATATCCTTAAATGGGGAAATCATAGAATGGAAATCGGAGGTTAAATATCTAGGGATAACCCTAGACAGTAAGCTTCTGTGGAATAAGCATGTTGAAATAACTGCTAGTAAAGCAATAAGAGCTTTGATGGCGTGCAAAAATCTAGCTGGTAAGAGGTGGGGCTGTAACCCAAAAATACTGCTATGGATGTACGCCATGATTGTGAGACCAGCAATTACGTATGGGGCAATAGTTTGGCACACAAAAGCAAGTCAGTACAGCACGAGGAAAACCCTCGATAAAGTTCAAAGGCTTGCCTGTGTGTGCATCACTGGAGCTATGAGAACGTGTCCAACTAGGGCACTTGAGATCATTACAGATCTCACACCTCTACATCTGGTGATAGAAAGATCTGCCCAAGAGGCAATTCTTAGAATATCTAAGGAAGGTTCAGGCAATGAGAGTATTAAAAATCAGGGAGCTTGGTCCTCTCTGACAAGATACACCTCATTAGCGAATCTTCCCAGTGACGAAATGATCAGGAAAGTAAGCATCGAAAAGAATTTCACTACGATGCTAAATACGACGAGAGACTGGGAAAGGGAATACACCACCCAAACTCTCAAAGAAAACAGCATTAGATGGTATACAGATGGTTCAAAAACCACCATCGGAGCAGGCGCTGGAGTATTTGGGCCTGGCACCAGATACTCATTATCGTTAGGCTCCTTCCCGAGCGTCTTTCAGGCAGAAATACTTGCGATTGAAAGATGCGTGGAAATGAACCTAGAAAGAAACTACCAGAGATGTGACATATCGATCCATTCTGATAGTCAAGCAGCTATCAAAGCATTGAGCTCCCATGTCATTGATTCAAAGTTGGCATGGGAGTGCCGATGAAAACTTGATGAATTAGGCAAGAATAACAAGGTCTCTTTAGTCTGGGTTCCTGGTCACTCGGGAATCACGGGAAATGAAGAGGCCAATACACTTGCCAGGGAAGGAGCACAAATGCCCTTTATTGGCCCGGAGCCTTTCTGTGATGTATCAAAATGCTCCTACAAGAAAGAGTTTCGGAAGAAAGAGGAAACCGAAAGAGAAGCACTCTGGCGGTGCCTTCCCGGGTTGGAACATTCCAAAAAGTTCCTGGGGAACTTTGACACTGCTAGGTCCAAAAAATATTTGGACCTTAGTAAAGATAAGCTACATCTCCTCACGGGCTTTCTTACAGGACACTGCCGCCTTAGGAAGCACTTAATGAGAATAGGTCTAGCAGAGTTTGACGAGTGTAGATTCTGTGGGGAGGAGGATGAAACTCCTGATCACCTAGTTCTGGAATGCCTCGCCATTGCAAGCCAACGCAAGAAATGCTTTGGACAAGAAACTTGTAAGAGTGAGGACCTAACCTCGCTGAAGCCGTCCCAAATACTAGAGTTCATTAGAACCTTGGAACTGGAAGGCGAGCTGTAGTAGTAGCGACAACAGCTCTGATAGGGGGGGGGCACAATAAACCTTTGGTTTCAGTGCACAGTAACCTCGTTAATCTAATCTAATGGTGGAGATGGCTTATTCCCCACTCTAAGTAATATTGGAGAACTTTATAACTCTATGTATATTGATATACAAGGTGTCCCAAGTTATCGTTTACAGTCAATATCTCGATTAATTTTAAAGATAATCCAATACTGTAAAACTGTTGTGAATGGCATGAAAATTACTTCCTAATGACGTATCAGAAACTTTAATTCACTGAACCGTCCTTTGGTAGCCTCCCCTTACTTTATATTTTCAAATGCCACCCCCCTGTATATTTACATTGAAAATTGCCTGTCACTCTACTTGGAATACGATGTAACATACTTGGTGGTTTTTTATTATTAGCACCAAAAAAATACCAGTTAGCGGTGAGATTAGCCTGTTCGGGTCAAAAAAATTTCTTCGCCTGGATTGTAAGTATTAGAATACCAAAAACAAAATAATTCGCTCTTCAAGTTTTGATTTTATTAAAAGGTCTACTCCCAATTGGGACAAATTAGACCCTGCTTACGAGTCATAGTACCAAGTGGTACCAGGGTAGTACTTATTCCTACAGATTTCTATAAATGAATAACTACAATATTGATCAGTAGATGTCCCAGTAGATTTTTTAACTACTATGTTCCGCCACTTTATGGCCAATAATTTTGGCATTATTTCTCTGAATTGCGTTGTACCTCTTGTTATTTTAATACTGAATGGATGCACTGAAAATGATCGCAAATGAATATCGTGTTTGTTATGATCATTTTTGGTTTCACTCTTTTGTATCTTACTCTTCCAATAGAGTGGTGGGGACAAAGCAAACATTGATTTGGAAAAAATGCAATATCTCGGGAAAACTTTATTGGAAATTATGTCTCAGCTGCACTTCAGGAAATGTCTTCGTTAATTTTAATAAAGTCGCTATATGGCGCCTTATAAAAATTCATATTCCATGATTTTTCTCAGAAAATTTAAATGCAATGACAATGACATTATTACACTGGTATATAGGCGGCTAAATGTCAATGCAAATAGTGAAAACCACAAGTCCATCTCTTTTCAACCCGGAGATCATTTATTTAGCTTCCCTCTGTAGAGATGGAATTAGAGTTTCTCAGAAATGAATTGCCGGTTTTCTTGAAGGATGTGCCACTGAAAACCAAGCAAAATATGTTTTTGCAGCTGGATGGCTCCCCAGCACATTTTTCAATTAATATGCGAGATCACATCAATCAGGCATATCCAGACCAATGGATAAGGAGAGGAAGTTTGTTTCCAATATTTTTTTGTGGGGACGAATAAAAGATATTGTTTTCCCAACTAGGCCTATGACCAGAGACAATATGAGGATTAGAATCCAGAATACAATTCGTCGCCTATCAACCGCAGAAGTGGAAACTGTCGTTTTTTTCTATAAGAGAAAGGTTCAAATAATGTATAGAAAACGATGGCAGGCACTTTGAGCATTTGAGCACTAGAATGCCCATATCTACAGAATAAATTTGTTTTAGATATATAATTTTTTTATGAATATCTACGGTTTGAAAAGAGATAGATTTAGGGTTTTCACTATTCGCATTGACGTTTATCCGCCTTTATACCAGTGTAATCATATCATTGTCATTGCATTTCAATTTTTTGAGAAAGATCATGGAATATGTTGAATTTTTATAAGGCGCCATCTAGCGACTTTATTAAAAATAACGAGGACATTTCGTGAAATGCAGCTGATAGAACACTAAAAACTCTTTCACATGACACTGAGTACAATAAATTCCAATAAAGTTTTCCAGAGATACTGCATTTTATCCAAATCAACGTTCGCTTTGCTCCCACCACTTTACTCAAACAGTAAGATACAAAAGAGTGAAACCAAAAATGTTTTAAAAATTCTGAAATTCATTTGTGATCATTTTCAGTGCAGCCAATCTTGGCAAATTGTAGAAAAACCCCCCTTTTCTGAATTACTAGTAGTGTTAGCAGCCATATTACGAACTTGTGAATATTTTCTTGTGATTTCTCTTGGCCGTATTTATTGTAAATATTTTTTCCTAATTCTCTAGAGTGAACGATTTCTGAGATACAACCACTTACCTCGCTTAGTGGGCCACCCTGTACATCGTTAAATATTGAAGTTTTTTAAAGCAGGTTGTCTTAACTATTTTTTACAATAGAAAAAGGTACCTTCATTTCTCAGTTTCCTAATTAGTTCAGAGTCGTTGTGATGTGTCTTTATGGTATCCGCATTAGATGAAACTAATTTAGAGGCAGATTCTATCAAATCTGGTCTTAAAGTTCCTTGAGCTAAAAACACTTCTTCTGCTTTAAGATTCAGGTCAGCTACAATTTCATCTGCTATCTTAACAAATATGTCTCCAATGATTTTACGTTTTTCTTCGGGATTCGTTGTATTACACAACATTTTGGTTACCATAGTTCTATTACTTTCCAGTTTGTCTACAGGAACTATCGTTGTACCTTCCAAGAAATTTGGAGCGGCTCTAATTACCTTTCAAAAAAGAAGTCAGAATTAGTATAAATTTAAGTAGCTAGGTCAGTTAGAAAAGAATATTATTATTAATAAAGATAATATTCATAGAGTAGCTGATGATTTTTTAAAAACTGATTTATATTTTTCATTGCAGTTTCTTTTGTTCAAAATATAACTTGAAACAAACATTGAAAACAGAAAGAAATTTTACAAATAATATAAAATACATGTTTTGTTAATTTTGATTTCAAAGTACAGTAACATTTGTCTTAAGATAACATAAAATGTACTATAATCTAATATCTTTTAGTTGAGGGTAAACGAGCATGTGAAAAAACTCACTTGCATACAGGGTACTTTCAAAGCTACAATTAACAAATAGCGCAATACACATATTAGAAAAACACAACCATTATTTATGCAAAGTTATTACATTGTTTATTAAGTGAGTTAACTTTTAAGACTATTTTTTTGAAGAGTCCCCTTGATATGAAATTAAAAAGTTGAAAAGCTAAACTGAATTCAACTATATACCACTATATTAGACTAAACTGACAAACTACTAGCAAGTCTTGAGACATATGTAACTCTTTTTTTATACCAATTGTTATTGAAAGAATTTCCCCTAATTATTTTCCTAAACGAATTATTAAAATAATTGAATCATCATTAGGTGACTGAAAGTAAGTAATAGAATTTTAAATCATTTATAATATTGTAATGTATATTTCTAATGAAAAATTTAGTTGAAAAATAACATTAGTTTGTCAAACTAAAATGATCAGTCTTATAATTTTTAATTCCACAATTAATACCACTTTATTGATTAACATTAATCATTTTTTTATTCTAATTATTTTATTATTTAACTATATTAATTACTATATTTTTTTATAAAATTAAAATGACAAAATTAAATTATAATTGAAAATGATAATAAATTTATTTCCTTCATTTGACCCAACTTCAAATTTTAACCTTTCTTTAAACTGATTAAGAACGTAAATTGGAATAATTATTAGTCCCTCAATATTTTGATTAAACTCTTCACGATTTAATATTTTATAGAATAAAATTATTACTATTTTACATAAAGAATTTAAAAGTTTATTAGGAAATTATAAAGCTCAACTTTAATTTTTGTTTCATTGTTTTCAATTATTTTATTTAATCATTTTCTAGGATTATTTTCTTATATTTTTACAAGAACTATAACATTAAGAATAGCTTTACCTTTATGATTAAGATTTATAATTTATGGTTGATTTATGGATAATCCCATAACATTAACTTTCGTTATTAGAAAGTAAGTGGTTGCAATTTCAGATATAAAATCTTCATAAATAACTGTTCTAATATAATTATGAATCAATATGTGAATCAAAAATAAATTTTAAATACACAATACATTTTTATTCAAAGTTTATAAATTAATAATTAAATAAAATTATTGTTGCAGTCTTAGATTTCATTTTTAGGATTTTATACAGTATGTATATGACAAAAGTTTAGAAACGTTCAATTATAATATAAAGGTAGATGCCAAAACAGGCATGGTAAATCGCAGATTTCGACGAGATCACTTTAAAGATAATTCAATTCCTTCAAACTTCTTGTACAGTTGCGGCCAAAAAAATTGGACAGTTGTTATTGCCTAGTGTAAATATGTCTTTTCCGTTTCCGGGAAACAGTTTTGTCCTATATTTAAATGATAATAACACTAAAGTGTAAATAATATTGTTTTCTATTATTAAATATCAAAGGCTACTAAATAATTTTGAATAAAAAACTACAAATAATATTTAATAATCCCGCCATTTTGCTCTACAACTTCTCTTAATCTACTGGTCATCGATTTATAAAATGTGGAACAATATTCTTCAATTATTTCCTCCCAAGCATTATTTATAACTTCCAACAAACCTTCAACGTTTCTTAGTCTTACATTTGCCTTTTGAATTTCTCTTACTAACATTGTCCAAACATTTTCTACTGGATTCAAGCCTGGGCTTTTACTACACCAGTTAAGAACACTAATATTACATGCCCAAAACCATTCGGTAACTACACCAGAGTTATGCACTGCACGGTTATCTTGTTGGAAGATAAAATCAATGTTAAGGAAAAAAATGTCAACAGAAGGAAGCATAACATTTTCTAAAATTCTGATATATGCTTCACTATTAAATCTGTCATCAATATTCCATAGAACTCCAGGTCCCTGCGTAGATATCCACGTCCACATATTTACAGAAAAACGACCATTTTTATTTGTGAAATTGACATAATTCTCGTCCAATCGTGTAATCGGTGGGCGATAGACACGAATATTGCCGCTATTTGATGATTGGATAACCTTTTCATCCGTAAAAATAACACGATTCCAAAATTGTTCGTCATAAGCAACATGCTCTAAAGCAAACTCCATTCTTGCATCTTTGTGACTATTGTTTAATAATAGTTTCCTTGCTGCTGCGTGGCATTTCAATTAAGACTGTGCTACTCTGCGACGGCCCGTACGACAGGATGCTGGAACAGCTTGAACTACTGTTTCAATCTGATTTGCTCTTAAGTGGTTAATCAAAGCAGCATCCTGTTCAGCAGCTGACTTTCTCGGACGTCCTGAGCATGGAACTCTATCAATTATTCCCTCATATCACAATCTTCTTACAATACTTGCTTACATTGTAAAATTGCCTCACTGACCAACCATCATCTATTTTTGCGATTATTCCACCTTTTGTCACTGAATTTATATGCGACATAATTACTTTCAAATTTGGAATTAGCCGAGAGATGTCAAATCTTGAATGTTGCAATATGAACTCGCACTGACATAAAAAATTGTATAGTAGCTAGACTCCTATTAACAATAGAACAACTCAAAAGCACAGTAACAAAACTTGAAACAGAAAATCTCAAACTTAAAAGAGCAAAAAACATTGTAATATTTGGGTTAAAAAAACGAGAAGAGGTCACGGCGGAAAACCTGTGTAAGGATCTCAAGGACTTGCTTGGTATTTAGCTAAAAGATAGCGACTTTGGGGACGTCTATACATTGGGTAAAACGGAAAACTGTCCAATTAAAATTGAATTCAACTCACTCCCCAAGAAGAGAGAAGTCTTGAAAAACTGTAATAAGCTGAAAGGGAAAACTATATCAATAGCCAACGAATTAACTCTCAAGCAAAGAAAGGAATTTAAAATATTGAGGAAGCATCTCCTCCTCGTTAGGCAAGAACAGATATATAAGGAATGTTACATAAAAGGTAACAAACTCTTTGTTGACGGAACTGCTTACGGAATTGAAGACCTTGAAAGACAAGAGCACTTGGAACCTAAACACAACAGTGCACCTCCCACTCCTACAGCGTGAGACAACCCGAAGTCCCCAACACCCCGGAGAGTTCCACAACAAGGAAACCAGTGATTCTAGCACATAAACTAATACAGGGAAAGTCAAGAACACGGTCAGTCAACAAAATTTAGACGCAGTAACGACACCTCGACAGTAGTAAGACTTTTATCTTTGATTAATTTGATTATTAAATGCCCCTAATTAAATTTTTAATTTATGTCTATCCAAATTGTTGTCGAAATCTTTTTATGTATGAAATAATAAAAAAGTAAACACTATTGTAGCTCGGTGGAACTAAAATAGATCAATAATAAAATTCGGAAAATGGATCCATATATACGCGATTTTGATAGCAATAATGTAGAAACCTTCACACTGACTAGGTGTGAAAGATAAATGTAATGATAAATGAAAGTAATCATAATTTCAAGTTGTTGAATCAAAATATACGTTCAATTAGTGCGAATCTTGATGAGTTCAAATATTTCTTAGTCTTTTGGATACAAATGTAGATTGTATAGTTCTAACAGAAACTTGGCAGATTGCTGATACGAGCATATTTGGGATTGATGGATATAATCTAATATACAATAAATGTGATATAAATCAAAATTACGGTTTTGTTGTGTACCTGAAATCTAATTTCTCATATGAGCACTCAGTTGTACTAATTAATAATATTAAAGTGCTGAATATCAAAATAATATAGTTGTTCACAGCCATGTACAGATCGCCATCCACTGATCCTAAAGAATGTATTGTTTGTCTGCAAAATTACTTGGAAGAGAATGAGAGTAATACCGAAAACTTCAATATTTTCACGGGAGACATTAATTTAGACTTATTAAAGAATAACGATACAATTTAGAATACGTAAATACGCTAAATGAGTTTGGCTACAACTCAACAATTAATAGTATCACTAGAGTTCGGGACAACATGAAAACTTGTATAGACCACATATTTATTAAGGCAAAATTCAATATACTTGAGAACATTTTGCCTATGGTTCTAGAAACGAATATTACTGATCATTATTCGACACTACTACAAATAGTTTTCGATATACCTAAACAAGACAAAAAAAAAGATGTCAACTAGCACACAATATGTTGATCAGGGTAAACTGAAATCTCTTCTTGAGAGAGCATATTGGGCTGCCATTTACTCTGCTGAAAATCCTGATTCTAAAATGAACATATTCGTTGATACTCTTGATTGGCGAAGCGACGATATCCAAAAGCAGTGGGAGAAAATATACAAAAATTGAACCTTGGGTGACAAATGCTCTATTGAAATTGATAGATACAAAAAATAAAATGTTCAAAAATACCCTTAAGTATATTGGAAACATAGAACTAAAAAATGAATACAAACAGTACAGGAATAAATTGAATTCGTTGATACAAAGAACAAAGTTTGATTACTATAATAATATTATAATAAAAAATCCCAATGGCACAGGACCAATTGGACAGTCTTATTTCAGTAACATGTTTGCATAAAACCGAAAATAAAAAATTAGATACAAAAGTAATAGAGATGTACAAAAAACCAAAGTAACATTCTGGCATCAAATCAAAAACAAAAAAATTTAAAAAAATTCTTGTAAGTTTGTGAATTTTCTTAAATAAATGTTTTAATGTACGATTTAGAGAAAAATGTTAAATACAAAAGTTGTAGAACGTGTTAAGGTCTATAAAAAAGCTCAGTAACTTTTTTGCGTCAAATGAAAAACAAAGGAAATACGATTTTGTTTCAACTTTGACAGGCCGCCATTTTGTTTTTACTGGGCCGATTTGGCTCATTAACGAACTCGTCGAAGATTTTTGCCTAACCGATTTGTAGCGAGTTTGGTTTCGATCCGTCAAAAAATACGCCCTCTATCGTGCTTACAAATTCAGTTATAATTTGTGAATTTTCTTAAATAAATGTTTTAATGTACGATTTTGAGAAAAATGTTAAATACAAAAGTTGTAGAACGTGTTAACGTCTATAAAAAAGCTTAGTAACTTTTTTGCGTCAAATGAAAAACAAAGGAAATACGATTTTTTTTCAACTTTGACAGGCCGCCATTTTGTTTTTACTGGGCCGATTTGGCTCATTAAAGAACTCGTCCAAGATTTTGGCATAACCGATTTTTGTAGTGAGTTTGGTTTTGATCCGTCAAAAAATACGCCCTCTATCGTGCTTGCAAATTCCGTTATAACACATACATATATTAGTGTTTTTAAATGAAACTCAAGGTCTCTAGTTAATTCCACAATATAATACAAGTTATTGAAAATTCTAAAAAATTGACAATTGTTTCGATAAATCAATATCATCGTCAGAATGACAGAAGTTACATTACATTTTATGCCTACCTGATGTTTAGTAGTTATATTTGGCTAGACCAAGAAGTAACCTAACTTGTGATTGGCTTAATATATGTTTATAGAAAAAAGAAGAAGATGTGATATTACAAATATTGAAGCTTAGATATTATTAGCCCTATGGTGATATCCTGGATATCATTTTTCCAATTAAGATCAGTATAACTGTGCAATGATATAGAAAACCAGGAAAACTATATCTGCTGATCTTTACAATTATCACTTAAGAAGACAGTTTATTAGTGGAGAATTCCCTAGATTTAACTGTTCATTGACAACTTCATATTGTGGGTTTCTTAAATGTCTTCTAATTTCCAGTTCTTCAAGGAAATCCAGTTCTTGTTTCTTTTCACAAATATGCATATTTGTGAAAAGAAACAAGAACTGGATTTCCTTGAAGAACTGGAAATTAGAAGACATTTAAGAAACCCACAATATGAAGTTGTCAATGAACAGTTAAATCTAGGGAATTCTCCACTAATAAACTGTCTTCTTAAGTGATAATTGTAAAGATCAGCAGATATAGTTTTCCTGGTTTTCTATATCATTGCACAGTTATACTGATCTTAATTGGAAAAATGATATCCAGGATATCACCATAGGGCTAATAATATCTAAGCTTCAATATTTGTAATATCACATCTTCTTCTTTTTTCTATAAACATATATTAAGCCAATCACAAGTTAGGTTACTTCTTGGTCTAGCCAAATATAACTACTAAACATCAGGTAGGCATAAAATGTAATGTAACTTCTGTCATTCTGACGATGATATTGATTTATCAAAACAATTGTCAATTTTTTAGAATTTTCAATAACTTGTATTATATTGTGGAATTAACTAGAGACCTTGAGTTTCATTTAAAAACACTAATATGAGCATATTCCACGAAGTAAGGGTCGAGACAGTCAATTACATACATATATATATACATATATATATATATATATATATATATATATATATATATATATATATATATATATATATATATATATATAACCTTTGGAACGGAGGGTGATTTTGGCATCTAGGAACACCAAAACGAAAAACTGCATTGAAATTTTTCCGAAGTCGCGTTATGCTACTCTCTACAATAGCCCTATTTCATTCTGAAATAAGACTAAAATGGCACCAACACGAAAAAATTATGGGAGGTGGTAAGCGACTTGAGTAGAGATAAAAAATAAAAAATCTAAAACTCCAATACGCTCCATCGAAACTGACTCAGGTTTGATGATAACCAACAAAAATATTATCGCCAACGAATTTAATAAAAAATTTGTAAATACCGGAAAAACCCTTGCTGATAAAATTACTAGAGACCAGAGTTATACTCCGAATAGGCATCTTACTGCAAACTCGTTTGTCTTATTACCTACGAACGACAACGAATTGAAAATGATATTGAAAGGTTTGAAGGATAAAAAATCGGTTGAGATTGACGGAATTAGAGCTGAAACTCTCAAAATTATTGGTGATTTTATTATGAAATAATTATGTCACATACTCAATAAGTGCATAGGCGGTGGTATATGGCCAGCAGCCTTCAAGAATTCCATTGTAATACCACTTCATAAAAAGGGGGATAAAACAAAAATAAATAATTTCAGACCCATGTCATTATTAACACACCTATAAAAAAATTTCGAGAAACTAATAAAGAACAGGTTGACTTATTACCTTGAAAAATATAAAATTTTGTCTGACATGCAGTTTGGCTTCAAAGAAAACACGTCAACAGAGGATGCAATTCTGACCCTAAAGACGAAACTAAATAATGCCTTGAATGAGAGCAAGTCTTGTCTGTGTATTTTCATAGACCTATCGAAAGCTTTCGATACTGTGAGTCACGACCTGCTTCTGCAAGCATTAGAAGACATTGGTATAAGGAATGTAAACCTTAACTTATTTAAAAGCTATATTACCAATAGACGGCAGATAGTAAAGGTGGACAACGTCTTCAGTCAGGAAGAAACCGTTGAGTATGGTGTACCTCAAGGTAGTGTTCTGGGACCACTTTTATTCAATATTTATATAAACGGAATGTTCTCGTTGAAAAGCAGTGGTGAAATAATTGGATTTGCCGATAACACAGCAATAGTATACGATGCTGAAAATTGGGAGGCACTTCGAGATAAAGCTCAGGCTGATTTTTCAAACGTAAAGAATTGGCTTGAGCATAAACTGTTGACGGTTAACCTTGAGAAAACTTATTATCTGCTTATCAGTTGCAATAATCTGTGCAGACCAGATTTTGATCATCTTGAAATCATTACTTTATGAAATCGAAGTATGTCTATATTGCCTGTAGACAAAATCAAATACTTAGGTGTAATGATTGATAGTAGTCTGAAATGGGATGTTCACATCAGGTACGTCATCAAGAAATTACAGAGCATCCTCTATAAATTCATGTACCTCAACAAAATATTAACATTCAAGCATATGAAAATATTATATTTTGCCTTAGTGGAAAGTCACTTACGTTACGGCTTGGTAGGTTAGAATGGAGCCCTAAGAACACACATAAAACCACTGGAGATTGTCCAAAAAAGGTTCCTGAAATTGATTATAAGAAAACCCCACTGTAATAAACGCGAAATATGGCAAAGGGAAATTTAGGGACACCCTATATAGATATATAACTTTCTTGATAATAAAATAAGTCGAATCCAAGTTAATATAAAAACAATTGTTGACCTAGACCAGAAAAGAATTTAAACAAACAATTTTACACAACCGACAAGATCGATGACAAAACACACGATGGTTTGTTTATCAAAATATAGACAAACCTTACAACTTAGTATAAAGAAATTGAAAATTAACCTTCAATTACGAAAATAAAAAAATATGAGACAAGGGCAACACGAAAGAAATTAAATAACATATCCCAAATCTTCTGAAATAAATAGCAGAAAATTTGGTAACAGAGGCAGAGAGGTAGTAACCCTCATAGAGTGCTCAGGTACTGTATGGCCTGACACTTCGACGGCCGTACGTAAACAGTGATATCGTGTTGTTGTGATTTGTGATATTTCAAAAACGTAAGTTTTTTCTATGTCATTATAATTATTTTTTTTTAACAAATATCGTATTGACATTTTTATTTGATTTGACTGGGTGTCCAAAGATACATTTCCTGGTCATATTAGTGCACTATTGACATTTGAGCCTCTCACCTAACGTATTTAGGAAATAGTACGATTTGCAATCGATTTAATAATCCAGGGGACTTTAAAGATTATACAGGGATATTCATATGTAAGAATTATCTTGTTTATAAGTTAACCAGGTCAGATTACCGTCATATTTCGAACGAGTTTTTTTATAGTTATTTCCTTATATTATACAGGGATATTAATATGTAAGAAATATCGTATTTATACCTTCAGATTTCGAAAGACTTTTTTGATAGTTACTTTCTTATATTGTACAGGGATATTCATATGTAAGAAATATCGTATTTATACCTTCAGATTTCGAAAGACTTTTGTTGCACTAGTCCTGTATTATACAGGGATATTCATACGCCAGATATCTTTCATTTATGTCATAATCAGGAAAGACTACTTTCAGACTATGGAAGACGTTTTGCCCGAGTCATATTAATTTCTTCTCATTCCTTATACAGGGATAGTCATATGCAAGACATGTTTTACTTTTTGAGAAACTACTTCTAGATTTATGAAAGACGTTTTTCCCTAATTAATTTCTAGTATATCGTACCGGGACATTCTCCCCCGATTAACTTTTATTTTGTCCCAACCAGGGCTGAATTACGGTACATTCATTATTTTCTGTTTGTAATATATATGTACATACTATCCACCTAGTCTGTTTCCTTTATCAACAACCCCTACCCTCGAACCAGCAGGATTGAACGGGTTGGCGCGACCTGCCTTAGAACTCAGGCTTGGCACATTGTATAAGCCCAAGAGGCCCCACGGAGACCTTGTCCGCTCGTGCCAGGAAACCTCCTCCACCGAGGTTACCCACAGGGGGATTCCTGGCTCTAAATTGTGCCATAAGGCACTGGTGACAGCACGCTGCAAAATTCAAGGAAATAGGAATTCAAAGGTTGTCCTACACTGGTAAACCCTAAACGACCACAGCGGTTATTACAGTGGCGACAGCGGTGGTATCCTAGAGATCGATTATACGAGGAATGCGGGATACTGAATTTGAGACAACTATATTGTTTGAATGTTATATTGAGATATAAAAAAAATTATGTTCATTTACCTACACATAATTATGGTAACCGACAAAGACACCACTATGTTATTCCCCAAATGAGCAGGTCGGTTTGTCAGCGATCATTCTTCTACTTAGCACCCAAGGTGTTGAATTCTATTCCTGACCATATAAAAAACAAACAACTTCCAGATTTTTAAAATTAAAGTAAAAAGATTCATTCACGAAACACCAAGAGCTGGGTGGGATGGGATTGTTTGACTGGATATGTCCATCTGATTCATTTCATACATTTTACATCTACTTACATCATTATGCACTGGAATTATTTCTTTTATAATTTTTATTTATACAGTGTGTTGCTTGTAACAGCATGTCTGTGAAACAAAGGTGCTTTGATAATTTTTACATTTCAAAACAGTTGCAAGTGCTCTCTAAATGTTTTTATTGTAGTGTTGTTTGTGGCAGTTCTTTGATAGTTTATGTGTTTCAAATTGATTGTACTTTTATAGTTTTTTTATTGTACTGTTTTTGTAACGCCCAATTAATGTTATTTATCTTTTTTAAGTGTGCTACATATTTCGTTATTTTGATATTGTGTTGAATATTTTTTATACTGTATTTATATTTATATCTTGAAACAAGTGTTCACTCACTTATCGAGTATGTATCATTTATACACTTTTCATTATTGTATGCGTTTCATATTTTTTTTATTTTTTATTCGCCAATAAATGATATTATTATTATTATTATTACATATTCATAAGACAAATTCAAGCAGGTAGAATTAGACAAAAATCTGCTATAAGAGTTGTCCCATTTTTTATTGGCCGCAACTGTACATCATATGTAGTAAGCCATGGTTATAGGAAAAGTATAGTGTTTTACTCGTCGAAAATCATTTTCTGCAACTTTAAACATTAACAAACTCGGCTGCACCTCGTTGCAGAGAATGCTACTTTCGTCACTCACACAATATACTATTGTTATAGTGTTATTTTTTACTGCATATCTCCTCTAATAATAGAGATAATAAAACGAACCTAAAAAGACAATTTTGCAAATAGATGAAGCTAAAGTCCGCTATTAATTTGAACATGCTGTTGGTACACTCTACAGGGTATTACAAATTTTTCATGCAAAAACCTATATTAATGCAACACATGGTATTTACTGACAATTAAATTTTATTTAAATAATCATAGAGATTGTTATTTCTGAAGAATCAAACTATCATCCGAGAAAAAACATCCAAATTGATCAAATGGTTCAGAAAATTTTTTTTTTAGCTTTTGCAAACATTTTAGTGATGCCATAATTTGTGTGGGGTGTATATCATACTTCACCTCGACATGATCCATAGGATTAGGACAGCAAGTATTATAAAAAAAAATTAATTATGACACAAGTAGTTGTTCGATTTTTAGAATTTATTTTTTGTTATTTTTAATTCATTTTGTCGAGCTCTTAGCAATACCGCAATAATTCCTTTCCCCAAAAATAAAAAGTTCCCTAAGCCTATGTCCTATTTTTTACCCAGCAAAAATAGACAATAACTTTCGATATGAGGCGTTATTAAATGAAGACTCGTCGTGGCATAGATAATTCTTGATTTAAATTTTCGGAAACCGGAATAGTAAATTGTTAAGTGCAGATCAACTTCCATCCCATCTCCAATATCCTAAGGTAGGTGAGATTGTTTTAAGCTCGACTATTTTTGTTAATACACTTATTATTATTATCATTAAACCCCAAACTACAGTCCAATTTTTTCTCTCCTAAATTTATATGAGCAAATCGAACAGTAGTAAAACACATCTTTCTATAAATATGATTTATATACCTGGCAGTATGTCTTGAATTTAAATATACCATATTATTTTCCTAAATTTCTGGAATTTTTAATGCTCATATTAGTTCTGCAGAATCATTTTTGTTACATAATTATGATTAATATTTTACTACATTATGTTTCAACGCCTAATAGAAAATAGAATGCAATGGAGAAAAGTTGTAACAAAAACACACTGGGAACTATAAAAGGGAGAAGAAAATCGGAAGACAATGTGGACTAATCCACCATGATGAACGGATTATTGAGTTCTCATGAACAGCTTTAATTTCTTCGGAAATGTACAGTTTCAACTCACCTTTACATCTAATCCTATTTTTAGAAGGGAATTATGTACTTTTGAACTCTCATTTTTCCGCATAAAGCCGTTATCTATGTGTATAGCTATAATTTGATTAGGATTTAGTGCCTTGTGCAAAAGGGCAGCACAAACGGTACTATCTACTCCCCCACTGAGTAATAGAAGTACTTTGTTGTTACCTACAATAAACAATAAAATTTTATATTATCTCTGAGAATTATGTTTTACACAATTTAAAATCCGGAGAATTAATTTTTATATTATGTTTAGATATAAATAATTCATTAATATTTTGAGAATCAATTGTGTTGCGATTTTTCTTTTGTATTTTTATTAAATTCTTTTATTTACAAATAACATTTAAAAACTCGTGTAGTTCGGTTCAATTTTATTTTTATTAGTTGCACTAATTTTTAGTTAAACTCTTTTATTTAAATTTGTTTTATATTAAGTATATTATACGTACCTACAGTTTTCTTAATGTATTTTATACATTCCACTTCTCGTCCCTCCATAGTGTAATTTCCTGTAAGGCCAGCAATATCAAATAAGAAATTTTTTAACATAGTTTTACCATGCGTTGTTAGATCTACTTCGGGATGAAATTGGACGCCATACAATTGTAATTTTTCATTGAAGATACCAGCACAAAACGATGAACTTTGTGCTACTGATTTGAAACTATCCGCTATTTTATCTATTGAGTCTCCATGAGTAAGTAGTACAGGCTGCATTTTGTCAAGACCTCTGAATAAATGAATTAAATGAGAAACAGAAAGTTACAATATAGAAAAATTTTATTTCCATTCCAATGCGATACAAATATATTTTATGAATTTCAAAGTCGAAAGTAGAGCGCCCTGGTGTTAAATAATAAAAACATTGTGATGTAAACAGTGTAATAAACAACCTAGAAAATGCAAAAAATTAATAGATCTTTTTATTTTTTTTGACAGGAAAAATTGTTGGTATGTAAGACGGGTGTATGGGATTATCTGATTTTTGATTGTTGATAAAATGAGCACTGCAAATTCTAGTATTTTTATTTGGTTCCCAATCCTTCTGATGTTTTCTGAAAATTAATTAAAAAACTTGAAGTGATTTGTTTTGTACAAATGTTTCTTTCTCTTAATAGTATTTAATTATTTGAACTTATTATATAATATTAAAGTCAGCAAACACATAACAACCTTTTTATTTTATATAATCAATGAAATCGTACAGAAAACAACATTTTATTCTCTCGATTATTTTTTGACGTTTCTTAAAACCAATGAAATGCTTCTTTATTTGACACAAGGGTAAGTTTCAACCAATCATGTCATTATTATAGTGGGAATAAAGCTCTTGTGATTATTCTCGGGAATAATCACTGTTGCTTTTATTTGTCTAGCAAGTGTCAGATAGTTGTCAAAATAATTATCTAATTGTGTCAACGTTATATATAAAATGAGTGAACATCATCGGTTTAGTACCTTTTCTGATGAAGAAATAATGAATAAGATTATA
This sequence comes from Galeruca laticollis, assembly GCA_963921935.1. Classification (NCBI taxonomy): domain Eukaryota; kingdom Metazoa; phylum Arthropoda; class Insecta; order Coleoptera; family Chrysomelidae; genus Galeruca; species Galeruca laticollis. Next base: position 85,704,776 of record OY998183.1, read on the forward strand.
GAAACTACTTCGAAAAATATTCCAATAAGTAATCAGTCTATATGGAGACAATTTAAGACCTTCACCAATTTGTGAATCAAAAAATAATCTAGTCAAATATAACTCGAGAGTTCCATAAATTAGAAAATAATTTGACAGATTTTGTTCAAACTTGTTGCCATTTGGCAATAGCCACTCGAGCCCTGCGGGCTCTCGTGACTATTGCCTGGCAACAAGTTTTCAAAAAATCTGTCAAATTATTTTCAATTTATTCTCACTCTCTTGTTATATTACTACTGAAAATAATCTTTTATTTATTTAAAAAAAATTTAGAACTTTTCTAATAGCTGCCAATTGTAGTATCATACTGATTATACACAAAATAATAGTTAATAAAAAATTTTAATTAGAACATTTTACTTACATATGGGTTTTTACTGCATTTATCCATTTTTGACGTTTTAAAAGGTTATCCACGCAGTGTTCAATGAACTTTCGTGGAAACTATAAAATTTCAACTGCGTAGCATTTTTATATGGCATATTTGAACAGCCATGAATACAGAAAGATACTTTTGATGAAGAGATCACACATTTATTATCAGTTTTAAAAAATGAACATTTAAAAACGCTGATTATACCTAACTAATAGTGTTTACATCACATTGTTTGTGTTTTTTCACGGCAGATGGCATAAGCGTCATCTTTCTCGGTCCCTATTGAAGAGTTGAGCAAGTAACAAACTGATGGCTGAATAAAACCTTTTTTAGGAAGAATCATCTTCTTTGTCTTTAATTTTGACAATTCTTAAGAAAAAATTATTTAATTTTCATTATAAATTAAAGTAACTACAAAATAATACTTTTTCAATACTCACTTAAATAGTAAGCAGTTGGTATTCACTTCAATTGTATAGACACCATCTTCCCTAGTTTCTTTTCTGATAACAGATCCTCCAAATTCTTTATTCATCATCTGCATTCCATAACAAATTCCTAAATTTCAAAATTCAATTTATTTTCCAGCAAATACAAGTTACAATGTTTTCTTAAATGTAACTCACAGAGATACAACAGTTATCTGTTGGTGGAACTTAATGGTTTTTAAATGGAAGAACAGCCTAATTTTACTAATGAAATACTATTCGGAAACGTAAACTGCAAAATTAATTTTATTGTCAAAACTTGACAGACAACAACAACAACTTAAAAACAAATACAGATTATTCTTCGATGAGTCTCATTGATGTTTTGAGACGTTGAAACTTTTCTTTGGGGAGAGGCTTTGTGAAAGCATCAGCAATCATATTTGAAGTTTCACAATACATGAATTGAATTATATCATTGTCAACTAAATCACGTAGATGATGGAATCTGACATCGATATGTTTTGGTCTGCAACTAGACTTTTCATTGGTTGCTAGCTTGATACAACCTTGATTGTCTTCATAAAGGACATTTGCATTTTCACAAGGTATTCTGAAATCTTCTAAGTCTTCTTGACCAAACTATTTCCTGAGTTGCCAAGGCCGCTGATATATATTAAGCCTCTGTAGATGATAGGGCTACTGAAGATTGCTTCTTGCTAGCCCATAATATAGGATTATTCCCAAAAAATAATATAGGATTATTCCCAAAAAATAATATAAAACCGGCTGTAGATTTCCTATCAGAGACATCGCCTGCCCAATCGGAATCAACATATCCGTTCAGAGTCAATTCAGTATTCGAACTAAATTTCAGTTTATCTTTACTTGTAACCTTCAGGTATTTGAGCACTCTCTTGAGTGCATCCCAATCCTTCTGACTTGGCTGACTTACTCGCCTACACAAATATCCCACAGCAAGAGATATATCCGGACGGGTTGTAGTTGAAAGGTATAGCAGTGTCCCCACGGCTTTTCTATATTTTTCATTATTGGGTAATAAAGGGGAATTGTATCGAATTTGGGGTACTCTGTATCCATTTGAGTAGCTACACAAGAGGCATTTTCCAATCCATTCTCCTTGAGAAGGATATCAATTTTTGAATTTTGATCCAGTAGAAAGGTTCCATCTGCAGTTCTTTGAACCCTAATCCCCAAAAATGGTAAAATATTTCCTAAGTTGACCGTTTCGAAACTCTCATTGAGTTTATCTCCAGTCCATTGTATCACTTCATCATTTTCATGACATATACACAAATCATCAACATATAACAATACATATAGTATAGTCCCTTTATTCATTTTCATATAGAGGCACTGATCATTTTTACTCTGTACAAATCCACATTAACAAAAGTTTTCCGCTTATAGTATCATTCCATGCTTTCGCGGATTGCTTCAAACCGTATACTGCCTTGTGGAGTTTATATACAAGATGGGAATCATTTTCATTTATATAACCTTCTGGTTGAGACATATAAATCTCTTCATTCAACAGACCATTCAAATATGAGGTTTTTATATCATAATGCCTGATTTTTAATTTACGAGCAGCTGCTATTGACAACAGTATTCGAAAAGTCGTGTGTCTCATCACCGGAGCGAAAATACTATCATAGTCCTCCCCATATTTTTGTGTGTAACCTTTTGCGACTAAACGAGCCTTATATTTCATTATTCCACCATTTTATAACTCTTTTGTTCGGAGGTAGCTCGGTCAGTGTCCATACACCTTTCTTTCTGAATGATTCCATTTCATCTTCTATAGCATTTATCCATTCCAATTTTTCATTTTCTGCTAATTTCATTATTTCGAACCAAGTCTCAGGATCATCATTTGTTTCACTTGAAGTAAAGTAGGACAGTTTCTCAGGAGGTTTCCCCTTATAAGATCGTCTTAAATATTCCAACCCTTCATCATCCAAACGTGTCTCTTCACTTTCAATATTACTATTATTTTCGGCAATAACCTTTTCCTCGAAACTTTCTTCCTCTTCATTTACAAAAACCATTTCACTGTTTTCATCCAAAATTTTGATAGATTCAGATTTCATATCAGTGTAGTATTTATCTTCGAAGAATTTTATAGTTCTACTTATTATTATTTTATTGGTTTCTGGGTTCAAAACTCTATAACCATTGGAAGTTTCATTATATCCTACCAAAAGCCCTGCTTGTGCTCGAGCATCCCATTTTGTTCTTGTTTCTTTAGGAACATAGGTATAGGCCACACTGCCGAAAGCTCTGAGATGATTCAATCTTGGTTTTTCTGAGTTCCACAGTTCATAAGGAGTACATTCGATAGCTTTTGTAGGAAGGAGATTTTGAAGATAATTCGCTGTGGCAATTGCTTCACCCCAATATTTATTCAGCAATCCTGCATCAAACAACATACACCTTGCTGCTTCGCATAAGGTTCGATTTTTACGTTCTGCTATGCCATTTTGTTCGGGCGAATACGGAACTGTAATTTGAAAGGAGATACCTTTCTTCTTCAGAAAACCTTGAACTGTTGATCCACAATACTCTCCTCCATTATCAAATCTGAACATTCTGGGTAACACTCCGAATTTATTTTAAACAAGAGCGACGAATTCTTCAAATTTCTGAAATACTTCATCTTTGGAATGTAGGAGGTATAATATGGTATAACGGGAGTGGTCTTCAATAAATGTCAAAAAATAGCGTTTCTTTCCTGGGGTTTCTGTTTTCATCGGACCACAAACATCAGAATGTATCAAATCTAGACATTGATTTGATCGTTTGTCACAATTCTTCAAAAATGGTTTCCTTTTATGCAACTCACACAATTCATAATTTCATTGCAATTTTCGATTTTTATTCCTGAGGCTAGATCATGTTACACAAGTCTTTTGATATCGAACGGATTTTTATGACCTAGTCGTTTATGCCATGTTGTGGTTGCTCGCCAAAAACCTTACAGAGGTTGTCATTGTAACATGTGTCAAAAAGTGACATAATGATAATTGATAACTATTGGAGTCAGATGTCAGAGATACATGTTTGTTTTATAATATAATAAGTTTAAGAATAAATTGTAAAAGTTATACCAGCAAGTTGAAGTAATAAATAAAGACGGCTGATGAATTAATTGTTATTTCACGCCCTACACCATGCGTGAATACAATTTTCATGCAGACTTTGTGTTGTTATATTTGCTCGCTCATCTGACTTTTCAAACATAATCTGTAAATACCATTCTCAATTATTCCCATAGCAATATTTTTCTCGCCATTTTTACTGAACAATGTTGTTGATCAAAAACAACGTCGAATCCTTTTTCTGTTAAGTCTCTTCACTGATAATAGATTACTTCGTAATTGAGGTACATATAAAACGTATGTGACATGAACATTTTGACATTTTTCATCAACTTGACATTTAAGGTATCCATCTCCAATTCCTGAACATACCATTTTTTGACCATTTGCAACAAAAAATTTATTTCCATCGGCACATCGGAGGTTGACGAAGAAATTTTTGTTGCTTGTCATATGATTAAAAGCTCCAGAATCGATGTACCATTCGTTCGAGAGTCTTTTCATTGCTTCTTTGAATATTCTTTTTACGGAAATAACAGTCTTTCTGAATATGACCCTTTCTTTTACAGATGAAACATTCTTTATCAAATCTACTTGCTGTCTATTTCTTCTGCTTGTTATATGTCTTCAATGCAGTTTCTCTACCTTTTTCACTGTCGTTTCCTTGCTGTCTAATCAACATCATCTTCATTTTTAATTTCCATGGTTGATAATTACTGTTATTCAATTTGGCAATTCCAAATCTTGAATTGTCAGAGGACGATTCCATTACTGTATGGTTTTACTGCAGCCTTATGTTTTCGCTTCACTTTTAACACAGTCTGTTTTAAACAACTCCTGGGCCCATAACCTAATGGTTTTTAAATGTAAGAACAGCCTAATTTTACTAATGAAATACTATTCGGAAACGTAAACAGCAAAATTAATTTTATTGCCAAAACTTGACAGACAACGACAACTTAAAAACAAAAAATATCACATAGAGAGATCACATCTACAAATCTGGCGATCTTGAATATTCCTTTCTAACAGAACTGGCTGTACATAAAATATAATATAAATATTTGCTAATTTCGTACTAAATTTTGGTCAAATATTAAGTAGAATAGCTACTGTTGTACTCTTTATTTAACTTTTCCATATAACAAAAGTAGGTAATCTAGCAAAACTATACGTCATAAATTTATTTTAGTTCATCAATCCTAATCTATATCAAATATTAAGAGCCATCCACTCTTGTATTTTCCTTTTTTCTATTTTTAAAATTGAATGTTCTTAAAATTTTTCAACATGGTGTTGAAAAGTTTGATTGCAATGCTTTTGCCGATGATAAAATCGTCCTATTACTTATTTGCACACACTTTTTTCATGTATTAATAGCAGAGATTAGAGAGAGTATCGTAGTGATAAATTAATGCTTCAAATTCATATGTGTAACATTTAATGCCTGTTTATCTATCTATTGAATTAAAAAAAGAAGGGTACTACCTCCAGCAATTATTTCATAAAAATAACACCATAGTGCATTTTAAATCATGGTCAAAGTTTTTCTATTATACCGAAATTATTAATAAAATGTTGATTATTCAAAAATTTTTTATAAGCTTGAGTCATGTAATAGTGTTTGCCTGAATTTTGATGCATGAAGATGTTTTGTTTAAATTGAACTGAATGTAAAAATCCTTGGCAATATAATTTAAAATCAGCAACATATGTGTCCCAAAATATGCTTATTCCTAATTTTTTATAATTTGGACTACATGTTTTCAAGATAATTAAGCATTTGCAAAGTTTTGTTTAACTCTGTATAAAGCTTAATTTTTGTTGAAACTATTTTTGGGCCATTTTCAAAGGTACAACATTTCTTATAAAATAATTTGATAGTAATAGAGATTACAACTGATATTTCTGTTGATGAAAATACAAGACAATGCTTATAGTTATAGATTACAATGTATGGGCTTCTTTGTGAAATAGTCATTGAAATAATAAAACTTTATAAACAAAATTTACAATAATATCTTGTGACATAAATATCAATGTAACTTGATAAATTAGTATATAACTATTGAATAAAAATACCATATGTATATTTAAAGTGTTAAGAAACATGTTTGTGAGATGACAAATTCACAAGTAAATTACCCAACTATATGACATAACCAAATCTTGTAATTGATATAATCAACCAGTTTCATCTATCCACTTGAAAATTCGAAACCATAAGATATATAAATATAAATAAACTCTAAAATTTTTCACTCCTTAGATTTTTTGTTATATTTATTTTCTTGACTAAATGTCCTTGATTTTTGGTCTATTTTAGTTAACTAGAATAGACTGAAAATCAAGAATATTATATTCAAGAAAATTCGTGCAATGATTCTACCATGTCTGTTCTTAAAGAAAGATTCATTGTACCCATTGCCAGTCTTGCCTAGTAAATATTTAGTAAACTAATTTTTTTTAAATATTTGCAATCATAATAAATTGTTAATAATCATCTGTTTTGCAATTGTAAACATTATAAATATGTAATATAATTATTATTTCCAAATTTTCATAGAATTCAAGGTTGTCAGTTAGAAATTATCAAATCAAATAATGAAATATTTTTGTTAATTTTTTATAGACATTTTTTTTGTACTTCCTCTGTAATTTGGATTGTAATGTACTCAAAAATGTTTTCTTCAACAAGAATAAATTATGTAGAGCAAAAAATATGTATTCACAGTAAAAAGTAAAGATTTTTTACACTTGGTCATAAAATCAAAATAGTGTCATCCTGGTTATTCATTGAAAGGTATATTTATAAGTGATATTTGTGTTTTTTCCAAACTTATTAGGTAATTTTGAATGAAGTCAAGAATAGTTTCTACTAAATATTTTGCATTAATTATTTAATGCCAATTTTAGAAGGGAAGATTACAAAACATGTGTGCAGTGCCTTCCAGCATTTGTTCAATTGGCCTGGAATCTCGATTTCAGCATCCAAAGATCAAATTAACTTAATTTTAGTATAAATAGATAATGAGCCTCTACGAAAAATTCATTTTAGACCACCTTATTATTTTAGTGTTTTATTTTTTTTCCATGTTCATGCCAAAAACAAAACTTTATTGAACTCTAGTGGAAAAACTAGGTCTTTATTGCTCTGGTGCATTAATATGCGCCAAGATGAAAAAGTGGGTTATTATTGTCGAGGTTTTTAACGGATCCGAGACATTAATACACTTTTCTCCCATTGCTCATATAGCATTTTTTTCAGTACTGGCATTTCATTTTTTAAAACTAATAAAAATGGAATAAAATATGGATTTTAAATTTTTCTTAAAAATCAAATCATCCATGCTTCTTTCAAATGCAAAACACAAACGTCAGTTTATAATCTCTTGCTGATGGTCAAGATTGCTAAAAATGAGCGATTCTAGTGGTTGTACTCCTCCTGAAATTAGAGCACAGGCCGAAGAAGTGGGACAATTGCCAAAAAAATCACAGGTATTGTAAGTCAATTGATTTTAATTTTTGAATAGGTAGGTGGATATGGCTGTTAAATAAGGAAGTAAAAATATTTTTTCATTTTATATTTGCATCAGTAAATCTCACATTCTGTCAAATGTTGGTTAATAATGAACAACCTTTCTACCTCAACAAAGGTCAATAAAGTTGAGTTTAAAAGCTAGTAGTGAAAAAATATTTTATTGCATTCATCTGTCATTCTACAATAGCGTTTTGTAATCATGAGAAACAAATATTTAGTCCAGTTTCTGAGAGATTGTATTACGTTTTAAACAATTGCATATTTCATATTATTTTCAATCATATTTATTACATACTAGATTACGAAATTAGTAAAAAATGCATTTTATTAAAAATGTCATTACAAAATATGAACATAAAAGTAAATAAATGCCTCAAACATAGGTATACGCTAACGGCTATTATACTATGATTTAAATAATGCAGCTGCAGTTCTAGAAACGATAACTACACAATTTAAAGTTTTAAAATGAGTAATATTATTGAAATCATAGATGATAGTGAAGTTGGATTTTGAAGGAGCATTTGACAACATGAGTACTCAATAGTGTCAAAGCTGGAATCCAGGGGCTCAGACAGGACAATCACCCGATGGATAGAGAACTTGCTAAGCAGCAGGAGAGCACAAGCATCCCTGTGTGGTGTCACAAGAGAGGTGAAGATAGAAAGAAGATGTCCACAGGGAGGTGTTCTGTCACCACAGCTGTAGAATCTGGTAGTCGACGACCTCCTTGTTGCACTAAACGAACAGGGATATGCTGACGACATTGTTATTCTAATACGGGGAAAACACGTGGGCATCTGCCTGGAACTAATGCAGAGGGCACTGTCTGTAGGAAGATATGGTGTGGTGCGGAGGGATTTTCTGTCAATCCCTCAAAAACCATCATGGTACCATTCACAAAACAGCAAATTGTGGAGATCGCTAGTGTGTCAAAACTTTTTGAGAATCAGATAAAGGTTGCCAGGGAAGCAAAATACTTAGGAATTCGGTTAGATGACAAGCTAACCTGGAACAGCCACCTAGCGAACATCACAACCCATTCTCACCCAGATCACGCTAATAGCGATGAGATGAGCAATTAGGTGCACCTGAGGTCTAGCTCCGTCAATGGTAAACTGGTTGTATACCAGAGTAATCAGATCAATGATGGTTGTACAGTGCAATTGTGTGGTGGCCTAAAGTCCAGCAAAGCACAGCCGCTAAAACGCTTTCTAAAATGCAGCGAGATACGTGTCTGAGAAAGAATATTTTGTCGTCGATTTAAACAGAAAAACAAGGAGGTCTTTGAACATGCCAAATGAACTCCCTTGTCCACGAAATGAATCAAGGCCTGTATCCTCAAAAAAGTATCAACACCTACAAAAACTGTTACAATGGGTACCATCACGATTTCACAACTTTTATAACAGTTTGAAACAAGAAAAAGAAAATTCTCACGACGAATCAGGAAATTCTTAAGTTTTTGTTACAACTTAGACTCTATAATTGTCTAATAATTGTTATTAAATATTACTTTATGACTTATACACACTTTATAAAATTGAAGACGGGAACAGGTAGTATTTGTTCAGATGAACAGATAGTTTGTATATATTATTATTAAAAATTAGCAAGTACTTGCGACATCTTACATGTCATCAATTTTAGGAACCTCTAATAATGACATGTAACATGTCGAAAAATAAGTACTTAGCTGACTTTTAATAAATAATAATATATACAAACTATCAGTTTATCTGAACAAATACTACCTGCTCCCGTCTTCAATTTTATATAAAATACTCAAAACTAACGTGTCTATGCTTTAGTGAAATAACCTTTCCTGAATAATAAAATAGTCTATCGTTATTGATATTGCAGCCTTGGCATGAGGACCAGTTCATAAACGGGACTTGGCATAAGGACAAGTGTCCACAAACCGGACTTGGGATAAATACAAGTCCGTTAACCGGACTTGGCATGAGGACAAGTCCATGAATTGAAATTTTTCTCTTAGCCACACTACATCAAGTCCGTTATAAAAAAAACAGAACTGATGTCTGAGGTGAAATCCTTGAAATAGCAAACCAATATGGAGATGGATGCGGAAGCACTCTTTCACGAAGTCAACGAGAGAATAACTCGCAGTAAGAATATCGTGATATATAAAATCACAGAATCTTCTTCCAGGGCTCTAGATGATCGTATCAACTATGACAAATCAATTGTTCAGAAGATTCTGTCTGAGGTGAATGTCCATACTGATGACATAAGAATAGGATAAGCACAAGGCAATCATGTTAGACCTATGAAAGTTATTTTTCCCAATCCCTCAATTGCACAAGAGGTGCTCAAGAGGAAGAGGTATCTTGCAAATGAAGGACATTTTTATTTCTGCTGATTAAACCATGGTGCAGAGACTTTCTCAGAAAGGTTCGAGATGAGCTTAATACAAGAAAAGCAAATGGAGAGACTAATTTAACTAATAAAATATACAAGAGGGTACCTAAGATTATCAAAACGGACAGTGTGGCTCCAAAAAACTACAAGTAGGTGTGTCATGCTATTATCAAAATGTTGATGGTCTGAAGTCAGGCTTTACCCATATCAAAAATTCTGTCCTACAATCTTCGTATAATGTTATTATTATAACAGAAACTTGGTTGTCTGAAGACATTGGCAATAATGAAATCTCAATTCCAAATTATACAATTTATAGGTATGATAGATCGTGTCTCACGAGTGAGAAAGTGAGAAGAAGAGAGGTGGAGGTACCTTATTGATTATTATAATATTCTCTGTTCCCGTACTTCAAGTCATGTCAATCATTAGACTTGCCACAATTTGAAAGCCAAACACGTACCATTGGGTTTGCAATACAATTTTCAACATTTACATATGAATCGGTCATTCGAGAAACCCTGAAGTCCAAAAAAACACAATTTGTGGAAAACTGGAAATAACTTTCTGCAAAAAGTAATAATGAATTTAAAATTGTTTTTCTAGTAATGTAATGAAGAATTTGTTATTAAAAATTCGTTACAACACATTACACCCCAAAAAAGAAAAAATGTTAACTCCAATTTTTTTTTGAAATTTTGACACATACGGGCTTTCTCAAATGAACGGCAATGTTCAGAATATTGAGATTAAAATAAATACAATAATAATGAAATTTTTGTTAAATGTATAATTTATTTATTATAAGGTAATCTACAGAGTAGGTCAGCGAGCCAATTCCGCATTTCTTCATCTTGGGGTAAGTACTGCATCAGGTTCTTAAAATCATTCAGTTTATTCATATTGATAGGAACACGGCCATCATAGAGTGTCTCTTGGAGCAAATAATTCTTGTTGACGCCAATGATTTCAATGAAAGTGTGTGATACATCAATCCATCAATGATGTTTCGGGCAACAACGACTCCATCTTTACAATAGTCAAACTTATTGAATTTAGAGATAGTTCTTTGGGTAACTTTCTTTGATAAGACTCGTCAGATGACACATTCTTCTTGAAAAACTTTGGCCACCCGTTTAACAGTGAATTTTCCATGGGTTGAACAGGAATTTGCAACCAAAGCAATATATTCCTTCATTGTGGAAATTCAATCTGTTCATTTAATTTTACGTTTTACGACACTGAAGTCTCTGTCACATGGTAGGAAAGAATGACCGCTAACGGGAAAATATTGGAAAATTCCATCAAACCTACTAGTTGATTGTAAAGCCATCATTACACAAATAACAGCTTGGTTTTTGTTCTGGCCCAATGCTCCCTCTAAGAATACATGAAATTCTTTAACAGATGGGTCAATTTCTATATAAATATAATGAAGCAACATGGAATATACTTCATTAGGACCTTTTTTGCATCTCCTTCATGATATATGCAATATCTAGAAGTATTATTCTGCAGCTCATGAATATTAAAAACATCTAGTGTAAGCTGTCGTAAATAAAATGATTCCTGTACTGGAATGACAGGAAGTTTCATAAAGTCCATGCAAACACTCAGAACAGTTTGATCTTCTGAACATTTTTTCTGAATATCTTTAGGCTTTGAATACAAAAATTTGCACGGTGATTGTGCACTATCTTTTCAGCTACTGCTACCCTCTTAGCATTTTCATTTAAGGTAGGACTCTTGATTTTAACTGACAGCTCCTCACATGTGTTGATACGCAGTTGATCAAAATTTTCGTTGAATATTTTCATGTTAAATGAATATTTGACTTTATTTTTTAAATCAGGGCATTTTTCTATAAAAAGATTCCACATGATATGAACATTTAAACAAGGGTTAAGGTAAAGAACTTCATAAGTAGTGTGATGCGCAATTTTCGTAGAAAATGATGAAATAGGGTCCACAATTTTTCGGACAATTTTGTCTAGGTATTGCATTTCCAGGAGAGTTTTTAATAATCAATGCAAATAGGCTTTTTACAATTATATTACTCAATACTGACTTACTCTTGACAGTCTCCACACAAGCAACCGTGTGCCTGGTGGGGACATCGAGCATGTGTTCATTTGAGAAACACCATAAGTCCTGGACTTATGGGGTTTCTCAAATGAATAGCAGACGCTCATATTTATTTACACCATTAGTTATATGACAACAAGCGGAATTTCTCTATGGATCGATGCATCTACAATTTAAAATTCTAAAATGTCACTTTGGCTAAAATATGGACTTACAGGTTTTCTCAAATGACCGATTCATATATGAATTTTTGGGAAAAAGAATGAGTGAAAATTATTAATACCAATTCCGTTTACACCTGATTGGCAGGTATTATTGCCAGGAAAAAGGTAGTCAATCACTCAGTGGCATTTTCTAAATGCTTTTTGCTTTCTATTGCTATTAAATTTATCAAGAAAAAGAATGACCATAACTAGGACAAAAAATTTGTTAAAAAAACGTTTAATTAAAAATATCCTCACCAGGATATGGGCTGCCAATCACCCAAGTTTATTTTATATATTTTATTGAAAACATCAACAGAAAAAATGATGAGGGGTGTAGGATTAGATCCAGACCTTAGACTATGATAGATGTTATTAAAAAGTAATCAGCCATGAGTATATTTTTTTCAATTAAATTGCATCAAAAACATATATTAAAGTGGCAATATTTTTCAAAAACCAATAAGTCAAATACTTTATTTAATGAATACACTTAAAAATAATTGAATATTCTCACAATTCTTATTAGCTAAATACAATATAACTATATAGATTTCCATGCAAATGAAAAAACTTGAGATGTTATATCAAAATAGAAATAAACAAATAGAATCTGTATGTGCATGCAATAAAAGAATGGTTATATGGAATATTCTTACCTAATACAGGTAAACCTATTCTGAATATATCTGCATCATATCTAGGAGCATCTTCGGCATATACAGAATTCGGGCCACCAGAAATAATAATGGCTTTGTAACCAGATTCTTTAATGTTGAAAGCTGGTGTGTCCAATGGTATTATTTGGGATTCTACACATAATTCTCTCACTTTTCTATCAATAACTTTTCCATACTGTGCTCCTGCATCTAAAATGCACACTTTTTCTGTATTTGCAGCTCCATTCACATTGACATAATGACCTTCCGGGTTTAAATTGTGCATAGCTACTAATTAGCCTAAAAATCAAAATAAATCATAACCACAATCACTATGACCCACGAATTATTACGTTATCTGCTATTAGTGAAGGACTGAACTATATTTAAGTAAATTACTTGATTTGTGTATATATATTTTTTAAATAATTTTTGGCACGTGTTAAACAATAAAGATGACATCTATTAATTGACATTTTATATTTATACTCTTTAAATGCAAGTAATAGTGTTATCTTTCACGTCTTTGTTGTAATGTTAATTGCAATTATATCGTACCTTTGCTACTAACAAATTTAACTATTTTTGTTCATTAAATCTTATTTATGGAGTTAATAAGAAAATTCCCTGAAGCGTCAAAAGTCTAAACGTCAATGTCAAATTATTTTTTGTGTATGTAACATGGAGGCAACGACTATACACTACATAGGATAGCTTAGTTTACCCAGCTTGTCTGGCAAGGTTAAACTTACTGTGACGTCACCATTGATACTGTACAGAATGCGGGCTCCGAGTAATATTGCAAATAAGTATAATAAATAATTTTTGATAAATTAAATTTTAGAGCTTGAATTGGAAAAAAATACTCTTAATCCCTAGCTTAATTATTCCAAATGCTCTAATGCATGTTAAGAAATTATTTTTAAATATTTTTATAACGGGTATATAGACATTAAAGATTTAGTTATTAATTTAGAAATACACAATAAACGTGAGAAAATTATAGACACTTTTATATAATAAATAGTGGTACGAAATCGCACACCGGTGTATTTAATAGATCTTTTTATCCTACACTACTTGAAAATCCCATTTTCCTGGCTCTATCGGCACGGGAAAGTAGGTATTTGCACGGCTAGGCTAGAAAAATTGCAAATAATGGCTAGGCAGGGCAAACAACTTCACAAAAATGACACTAGATGGCATCTTGTTATAAATTACGACGCGGCTGTTACTTTTAAATTTCCAATTGTGGCTTTAAAGCTTCATTCGCAATGAAATTACAATTAGTGCTTAGAAAAAGTAAGCTCAGAACTCGGAACGTCATTGAAATCTTGCATTCACAAAGAGACAATTAATGTAATAATTAGCTGGTTATTGGTTGCGCCCTCTTTGTATTATAGAGTGTTGACGTTTGGCTATAATTTGTCAATGTAGAAGTGTCAAAGCCATCAAATCAGACAAATAGCCTGTCCAAGCGAGGGCTGGTTAATACCAACGTTTATAGAGAGAAGGTTGTCTGGTAGCTCTGAGCCAATGAGAATCAAGCAGAAAAAGCGCGGGAGTGACGTCAGCCTGGGTGCCACATTTGAATTTTATTATTGGGACGAGTATTCGCTCGTTAAAATACCGCTTGTAACTAGAGTACTGAAATAATATAAAACTACTTCTGATAGGTTTTGGTTTTAAAAAACAATATATTCTCAAACAAACACATATTTTTTGCAGCATTTGTTAATTTAAGTACATATATTCAAATGAAAAAAACTCAAATATACTATGTACCTACATATTAATAACCCAATCTTCATCTCTATTTGTGTTGCTTTATACGTTTTTTTTTGTTTTCAGAGAATAAAACGTATTAGATTTTATTTGTATTGTAACATATTATTACAAATACAGTTCTTTATTATTAAAAACTATAAAAATACATATTTGTGTTATTTGATGTAAGAAATAAAACCAATAATTTGCACCACAACACTATATTTACCGAAAATACGATCAATATTATTAATATACAAAAATAGCGACTTGCTTATAACAAAACTGTTGAGACAATGTCCCACAAAATATCTAAATATCTTACGTCTAGGCGAAAACTTCAACATGTTAATGTTTAACTTGTTTATCTTAACAGCAATGTTTATGAAATTAATATGATGTAGGTCCTAAAGAAATAGTTCACTTATGACACTTAAACAGTATCCAGACTGATGGTGCATGAGTGACATCATCGCTGCAACGAATACTAGATAAAACAAATAATATACAATCTTATCTATCTACTTACTACTTTTAATGTAAGAAACCAATATTATTCTAACATATGTAACAAAAATAGTGCACAACATAGGCAAGCTTTTTTCTCTTTCTTTCATAACTTAAGCTGGATACTTTAAAAGTTACTTATATTTGGTATTGAAAGAAACTAATTTTACCTTAAAAACCTATATACAAAAAAAGTTTATTAACATTAAAAGGTAAAAAATAAGTGATATATGACAATCATTAAATTCATTTGACAATTTTTTTCATTTTTTTTATCAATTTATTCCCTTTTTCTTTTGATAAGCGAGATTTTCTCTTTTTTTTGTTTTTCTTCAGCTTCTTTTAAATTTAAAAATTTTATTCTGACAAAGATTCTTGGTCGACTAAATGACTTAACGAGCTCTTTTGGGATCTCTACTAATTATAAAATAACTCCAACACAACAGGAGCAAAGAATATACAACGATAATATTCTGTGACGATAGCTCCAGTTGTATTCACAACAATACAGATGAGTCTACTTCTTTAGTATGTACTCTATTATACACAAAATACAAAAAGAACAACAATAAATACTAATAAAGGAACAAGAACCCGATATAAACAATAATATGCACTCCTACTTCTATAAATTCATACAGCCTTGTCAAAGCTGGCACCCACAGTGACGTAACGATCCCCTCTTCCGTATGCCCCGCCGAGTAGTTATCAGGCAACCTTCTCTCTTCTATAAACGTTGGGTTAATACTCCGTTTTTATAATATTCTCTTATCTATGGTTAATACCAAAAGTAAATACCGTAGCGTCCAAGCGAGGATTGGTATTAACCGTTACGTCATCGTCTGATGTCAAATTACGTCACGGTTAAAACCACAGATAACCCACGTTAAAACCACAAGTAACCCTGTCAGGAGAAGAGTTATAACGGTTGACAGATGTTCATGACATATTCATTAAAACTGAAGTTCTTAAGTTTCGAAATGGGAAAATGATAATAAACACTGAAAAACAAATCAAAACAGCGAAAATTTAACTAAACAAATCCTCTAGACCGTACAGAACGTAGATAAAGACATTGGTAAATAGCGCTATATCAAAGCGATCAGTATAACCGTGACGTATTTTGACATTTGTTGACATTACCGCCGGTAATAACCACTCGCTCGCTTGGACACGCTAAATGTAGCGGAGACAATGAGCGGAGAAGATTAATAACCTAGACGACGAAAGAGAGGGGACGCGTAACTCTCTATGCAAGCTTTGGTGACGGTTTGATACATATTTCAAAGCCGACGCCATTTTTTGGTGGTCAACGCTATAGTGAACACCAGAGAGTTTTTTGCGATTATTGAGTGATTAAAGTGATTTTAAAGTGGACTTATGATTTTGTCAAGATGGTTAATTGTTGTGATTACCAGTGTAAGAGTTCTAGCAGAAAGAAAGAACCTGAAATTTCGTTTTATAGGTAAGTTATCCCTAACTTATTTTTTTGGTAGCTACTTTTTTCTTTATATCTTAAAAAATAAGCTTTTAATCATAAAACCCCACTAGTGAGTTAAAACGTATTTCATAATAAATTCAATTATGTTAGTAGAAAAGACATTACGAAACTTTTTCATTGAAAATTATTTATTGTTCAGTTTCTCGGAATTCCTAACCCCAAAAGATCATAATTACTAATGCCTACAATTTTCATATAAGTTGAATAAATCAATATAGTTTTATTTTTAAATTTCCCATGTATAAAGATTAATTTATAAAATAAAAATTTTAGTCCTTTAGAACTATCATATAACGATAATGAAGTTTATGACTTGGTATCACAATAGTTGACAGCGTTTCCTAGTCTAAGCTTAATAATAAATATAACATAGACATATAATTATATGTTTATTTCTCTATGAAATATAACGTCTAACCTCACAAAATGAGATAACCTTTGCGCATGCTAAAGATGTTGAATTATGAATGCTGAACTGCAATGACAGATTACAAGGTTCTACGGCTAATTGTAATTACTAATTATTAATTTGTTCACTGTGAATGTAGCTTTAGGGTTTTGTTGACAATAAAACTAAGATTGAAAATAGTATGTTACATAATATGGACGAATCCGACGGCAGTTATTTTACATCGGAAGGGATTACACTAAATTTGCTATCTGAAAAATCAAAAGGAAAATATAACCAAAAATCAATTTTTTTATGAATTTGTGTTTATTGCATTGCAAGGTACAGCGAAAATGTTATTTTCAACAAATCATTTGCCATTTTTTTATGACTCGTTCATCTCATAACATTAAACGGTGCGGTCAAAATATGTCCCACCCTTCTTTTTGTCATTTTAGAATCTAATCATTTTATGTGTAGGATAAAAACTATTGTGTGTTCCACGTCGCGCAAGAGGTTTTCCGGGCCTCCAGAAGTGGCCAGGCGCGGCTACACCTCGCCTGGCCATTTATTCTGTGGGCCCAGAAAACTTGCACTTTCGCGCCTAGGTACACGTGTAGCTATTTTTTTGTCGAAATCTGGGCATCTGTAATAAAAATAACTGTTATGATTATTGTGGTCCTCAGACTTAGAGTCAAAAACAAGTTTCAATCGACCCCGAAGAATTTGTTTCAATTGCCCTCAACCGCATTTTTCAAATATTTCGTCTTATAACAAAAAATCTACGTGTCTATCCCAATTCTAGCTTATATGGATAAAATCAGCAATATTCAAAGTCACATTGACGAAAATTTCACATGAAAATCTATTGAAATTAAGCGTTAACCTCCAAAATGGTAAAATTAAAAATACTTACTTTACGCTTCCACAAAATCGCAGGTGCCAACTAGACGTAACGCACTCTCTGTGGCAGTATCCTTGTTTATATATACGTAGCCATATACATATAAATAAAATTTTATTTATTAGGTATGTCCGTAGCGTAGCGTTATATATAAACAAGGGCAGTATAAACAACACGAGTGGAGACCAGAGACAAATCAAATAACAGACGGTTTGATGTATAGGCGGTATGTGGCACCAGAATGTGGCACAACGTTTCTGCGCAACTGACCCGCGCATGGAGTCTCTGCAATCGCGAACTACGAGACTGTTTTACATAAACAATATTAAATTGTTCCTGGTAAATTACCACTTTTAAGTCATGTAGAAAATATTATAGAAAATATTATATATATATATATATATATATATATATATATATATATATATATATATATATATATATATATATATATATATATATATATATATATATATATATATTATTGTGAAAAAATAATGCTACACCCTGTATATCAAATAATGAAGAATTAAGATTATGTATTGTAATCTAAAAGAATTTTTTTTAAGTCAAAAATTTTTTTTAAACATTTGAATGGAGACAATCTGTACGATCCACTATTCGATAGAGAAGACATACAGAAAGGACAGACTGTATAATGTAGGGATAATTGCGAATAGGTGTGATAAACAATTTATATGAAATAAATTACCTAACGAAACTTTTATCAAAGAGATCAAGTATCAAAATTTGTTCATAATAAGAAACTAATAATGCTTTATTCTGTAAAGTCAAGCTAATCTCGTAATATTTGTTGATTAAGACATTAAAATGAGATAGTGTAGATGTTTAGACATAACAGAGCAGGAAAATATAAAATAATGTGAATTTCAAAGAACATGACTTATAAAGAAAACGAATTTTCATTTTGCATACATATTTAAAGGTAACAGCTGTCATCTATTAAAACATTATGAATATTCATTTGACATACATACTTAGAGGTTAGGAAATGTCATTTTAACAATACTAAGAAATATTATTGAATGAAAATAATATAGGAAGTCTAAGCAATTAAAAACCTTAGAATATAATATCATGATATAATGGATGAACATTTCACTGGTTGAAATGAAGAATTTGAGTTATAAAATAAATAGTCAAATTTGATTGGTTAATAAAGATTTAAAAAAGATCACATCGGCGACAACTGTGTTGCTAACGAAAAAAAAATCAGAATGTGAGAAAGTTGTTGATTATGGGGGCTATTGACTAGTAGGTTTTTTCTTTTTGGGAAGAGATTTTTGGAGCAGAAAAATTTTTTTGGTAAAGTAAATCAATTGAAATCATTTGGAAGACAAAATTTGACTATAGAATTTAAAACAAATACATTATACTTACAAGAGATATATCAGTGTAAGTAGTTTAGTTTATATTAATAATTAAAAAAGGAATTGTTGTAAAACACTAATCATGAATTTTATTTTATAATATGGTGTCTTGTGTCTGGTGGAAGTAAAATAGCCACAATAGTTTTCGAAAAACATTGAATAGTGGAATTTGTGTGAGCTGTTTGGACTTTGAAAGAAATACAGCATCGATTCCTGTTCTGGTAGAAGCAGAATGCCAACAGGGAGGTTTTCCAGGAGGAGAATCTGGAACAAATAAAAGAAACAGATCATTGAAGGTGAACAAACAGAAATCGTGAAGTAAATAAGGTAGTACAAGTTAATTTATTAATGTATTAAGAGGTCAAGCGTACTTACTAATTTGTAAAAAAAAAACTAAAATTTTGTGATGCATAGACGCTGTTAAGAGTGTATTTCGCCGTTTTCTGAAAGTCATATGTTTATGAAGTTATATAACTGTATTTTACTATTATAATAATATCTCACCAGAGTGCGTGTGATTTGTATGAAAGAGTCATCCTTTTAGATAGTTGAATTTCTTAAAAAAAAACACTTGTAAAAGTGTAGTGTATTTATTTTCATTAAATTAAATATTGTTTTTCCTTTTGAAGAACGTTTTTTTAAATTACTTGAGTTATTCATTTCATCTGGTGACTTGTGCACCATCTACTTACCACAGGCAGAAGCTCTGAATGAAATCGATTGAACTATGCAGATATTTTTTAAGTAGGACAGGACCGTATTTAATTTGAAATCATTAAAAAAGTAACATATTCTGATTAACAAATTTATTTTTAAAAATATAAAGCATTTATTAACTTTGGCGCTAACATATATAAAATTATAAAATCATTTTATTTAAAATACTTGAGCTCTACCCTGAGATGAGAAGTTTTCATGTTGGTTAAATAAACTGTTTATCATACATATTAAATCCTCAACATACCGGGCAAATTAAACTATTTTCTCACCCAATTCTATTCATAATAATATGTCGGCCCAACGTAGGGCAAATTAAATTCCCATAAAATAAACTATAATAAAATGTCACCGCAACGTGGGGCTAATATAGAAATTTAGTAAATAATAATAAAAAGCATTGAAATAAGTTTTTTTTTTACTGTATTAAAAGATTTTAAATACATAAAATGGAAAGGAAAATGACATTAAGGGACGGAAAGCAGGTAGGAGTCGAAAGTAGGTCTGATGAAGAAAGAGAAGAAAGGAGTAATGGTAGAGGAGATTTTCAGGTACAATATTTGGAACAGGGGAGAGAACATTCGGAAGAAGACATCGCAGAACAAGGTCAGGAAGAAGAAGATGCACCATTGTCAGAAGAAACAGGACAAGGGGTCAAACAAAAATCAAAAGAGAAAGAGGATATGGACGTGATGAGTATGCTTCAAATGATGATGAAAAGAATGGATCAAAACAATGAAGATATGAGGAGAGATATAAAACAGGATTTGAATACAAAATTGGACCAAAATAGGGAAGAAATGAAACAGGATATGAATATAAATAAGGAAGAAATAAAACAAGAAATGAATATTAAGATGGACCAGAATAAGGAAGAAATGAATATTAAAATGGACCAAAATAAGGAAGAATTAAAAAAAGAAATGAATATTAAGATGGACCAGAATAAGGAAGAAATGAATATTAAAATGGACCAAAATAAGGAAGAATTAAAAAAAGAAATGAATATTAAGATGGACCAGAACAAAGAAGAAATTAAACAAACTAAGGAACTGATAATAAAATTGATGGATGAAAAATTGGGACACGTTGAGAAGAAACTAGAAGAATCAAACATATACATGGAGAATAAAATTGAAGACACTAAACAGGAAATAAGAGGAGAAGTGATTGGACGTATAATGGAAATAGAAAATTTACAAATCAACAGAATTAAGGAAATAGAGGAGAAAGAAAAGGATTTCAAAGGAGAAATTCAAAGAGAAATAAATGAAATCAAAATGGGAGTTCAGGACACTCAGGAAAGAATGGGAAACCTAGAAGGAAAATGGGACAGAACCCTTACCGAATTTCAACAAAATGTAGAAGAAGCGTGTATAGAGAAACAAAAACAAGAGGAAGGGAAAACAGAAAAGAAGATTAAGGAAATACAGAAGGAGATGGAAGCTCTGAAAAGAAGAATTGAGCAAACTGGAAGTAGAATCCACAATGGGGAACAATCAAAGGAAACAGTGGAAATGACAAGAAAATTGGAAAACATGGAAAAGAGACTAGTTTACTTACAGGAAGAGTATGACCACACAGAGGGTAGAAATTTTCAAGAAGTGAGAAATGGAATGATGGAGACGAAAATAATAAATAATTATATAGGAAATAGAGGGGAACACAAATTTGAAGGGGATAATAGAAAAATACACCCAAAAGTATTTATAAAAATTTTAAGGAACAAGATGAAAAATATCCGAAATAATGAAGACATGAAGGAAATGATTAGGGAAAATCTGGATAACCATGCTTTAGTGTGGTATACAAGTAAGGAAGAGGATTTAAAAGATTTTGAGGAATTCGAAGCTCAATTCATGAGATATTTCTGGGGAAACAATGCGCAAACAAGAGTGAGAGAAAAACTTTACTCTGGAAAATTTGAGATAGGTAGAGGAAATAGTATGAATGATTACGCTATGAAGGTTTTCATGAATGCGAAGTTTTTAGATCCACCTATACCAGAGGAGGAAATTATTATGTTTATCTCGAGACATTTTAAATTTGAAATCACTGAAACAATTGCTATTCAAAATATCAAAAACATAGAGGAGTTAACTAATTATCTACAAAGAATTGAAAGAAACAAGATAAGCAATAACCAGAACAGGAACAGGAATCAAAATGAAAACAAAAACTATAATGGTTACGATAATAAAAATTATTATGAGAATAATAACAATCAAAATAATAGATCGAATAATTATGAACAAAACAGGAACAATTACTTTAACAGAAATAATAATAATGGATATTATAATAGAAACAATAATTATAACAGGAACAATAACGCTCAAAACAACTACAACAAAAATGATCAATATCATAACAATAATTATAGAAATAGAACATTTGAAGGAAACAATAGGAATGGATCTTATGAAAACAGACAAAGAGATGAAAAACAAGAGCAAAGAAGAGACTATAATACAGAAAGGACAAATGGAAATTTTGAAGGAAGAGGCAATAGAAATGAAGAACAAAGGAGAGTGAACAATATACAAAGACAGAAAGAAAGAGTGATATCCATAGAACCAGAAATAGTCACTGAAACAGAGCCCGATCAAAATTTTGGATCGAGCACATACCAAATGTAAAGAAAAATATTATCTGTACATACGAACATCCAAGGGAATATATAAAATTTGGGGAAGAATTAGAATTAAAAGAAATAATGGGATTGATAAATATTAAAGGGAAATTAAATGGAAAAGAAATAAAATTATTAATAGATACAGGTTCGGAAGCGTCCATAATTAAAACAAAACTAATAGAAGAAAACATTGAAAATTATGAAAACAAATTAATTAAAATACCAAAAACTACATTGATAGGAGCAAATGGAAAGAAGCTATGTGAAGTAAATAAGTCTATAATACAAAAGATTGAATTGAAGGATGGGAAAGAAGTTGAAATGCAATTACTGTTAGTGAATAATTTGGAATCAGACATAGTTATAGGAATAGATGAATTAACGAAATATAAAGCAAGAATTGATTTTGAAAAGATGGAGATTGAATTAAATGGCAATAGAATTGAATTTGAAGAAGAAAATATAGAAGAATTGGAAGTTGAAGAGGATAATAAGAAGTTATGGGAATATAGAAAGGATTGGAAATATGGAAGTATTGGCAATTGGAGAGGATAATAGGAAGTTATGGAATATAAAGAGGAGTGGAAATATGGAAGAATTGGAAATTGAAGAGGATAATAGGAAGTTATGGAATATGGAGAGGGATGAAATAATGGAAGAATTGGAATTAGTATGTGGAAATAAGGAATATGCTGAGAAAGTGAAGAATTTAATCATTAAGTATAAAGGATTAGTTAAAAAGAGATGAGAATGGCAAATAACTATGTACATAAGATAGAAGTTAAGGGAATAGAAAATTTCAGAATAAGAACATATCCCATACCTTATAAATATAGGAAAGAAGTTGATTCAGAGATACAAAATATGCTAAAGGATAGTATTATAGAAAGATGTAACACAAGAAATATAACTTAATAAATTGTACCGATATAAGAGACTCTGAGAAATGTAGAAGTAATAAGTCGTATAACGAACATTAAAGAATTTTCCAAAATGGATTTATAACATGATTTTTTAAACTAATTCCTTTGGATGAAACTTGTAAATGAAACATGTACCTAAAAATAAATTAAAAATTTGTATATATTTAATTATAGTATTATAAATAAATTAAAACTAACTGAAGAGGATACTGCAACACAGGATTCCAAAATCATCTTTGTAACAGCAACCTGAAATAAAAAGAAATGTATTATTAGTAAAATTGAAAGACAATCCTAGAATATAGTACTTGAAGTAAAATTTGCGTTCATAAAATTTTTCTTAGAATAAAAAATTTGATAAACGCAAAATTTAGGGGATGTTATTGTGAAAAAATAATGCTACACCCTGTATATCAAATAATGAAGAATTAAGAATTGCGAATATCTGGTTTAGGTGCTTGCCATTTGGTGATTAATCCGCGCTCACCTGCCGAGTAACTCAACTACTTGCCACTCTGCGAGCAGTCGCTCGGTACTCGCCGAATACCGAATGTCTGGCGCCGCCTTAAAATAAAATGGATTTGGATTTTGAAGCCGATTATGCACTTGCTGCGTTTGGAGTTATTTTGTGCTCATATGCAGCATATCTTGTAACAAGTCGTCGGAGGCAAAGACGGTTTAAAGTGAGACCCATCAATAGGGCACGAAGAACCTTTGGAAATTTCAATTATTATAGAAAGATGAAATCGTGGGACCCAGAACAATTTTTTAAATACACCAGAATGACAGTTCCAGTCTTCGAAAAACTGCTGAACAAAGTGAGGACAAAAATCGGAAAACAGTATAGATCTGATGGTATTACACCTGAAGAAAGACTTGTTCTTACTCTACAGTAGGTTACATTTTAAATTGTAGAAGGATTTTGAGAATTTAATATTATTTTATTCCAGATATTTGTCACAAGGTACTAGTATGCAGGTCCTAGCTTGGACTTATCATATAGGGCACACCACTGTGCATAAAATCATACACGAGACTTGCCAGTCTCTGTGGAATATTCTTAGTCCTGAATACTTGAAAACTCCAGAGTCTGAAGAAGATTGGTTGGACATTTCCAAAGGCTTCTATGAAAGATGGAATTTTCCTCATTGTTTAGGAAGTATTGACGGAAAACATATAAATATTTAAGCTCCGGCTAAAAGTGGCTCTTTATTTTACAATTATAAAAAAAACTTTAGTATTGTTTTATTAACATCATGTGATTATAAATATAAATTTTCCTTTGTTGACATTGGTGCGTATGGTTCGCAGAGTGATGGTGGAATTTCCAGAAATAGTGTGTTTGGGCAGAGAATGGAATCTTCAAATTTAAACATACCTGCAGAAAAACAGTTACCAGGAACAAACATCGTCACACCTTTCTGTTTTGTTGCAGATGAAGCATTCCCATTAAAAAAATATACGAGGGCAATTCAGAAACTAACCTCCGGTTGATTGAAAAAAATACACCAAGTTAAGTAAAAATATTTTAATATATACATCTTACAACTACATCTTTGCACTATTTTTCGACATAGTCTCCATAATGATTGAGGCACTTATCGTATCTCTTCACAAGCTTTGAAATTCCTTCTGCATAAAAATCACCCGCTTGTGCCTTGAGCCAGCCTGTGACCGCATCTTTGAGCTCTTCGTCGTCATCAAACCGCTGGGACCCGAGCCATTTCTTCATATGCATGAAGAGGTGATAATCGCTTGGCGCCAGATCTGGGCTGTAAGGTGGATGGTTGAAAACGTCCCACTTGAAGGACTCAAGAAGGGCTGTTGTTCTGCGAGCAGAGTGAGGACGGGCGTTATCGTGCAAAAAAACGATACCGGAAGTCAGCATACCACGGCGTTTGTTCTGTATAGCCCGTCGTAATGTTTTTAGTGTTTCACAGTACACGTCTTGATTAATGGTCGTCCCACGTTCCATGAACTCAACCAACAACACCCCTTTGGCATCCCAAAACACCGTTGCCATCAGTTTTCTGGCAGAAAAATCTTGCCGGGCTTTTTTTGGTTTGGTAGGCGAATCTGAATGTGCCCACATCTTTGATTGTTCTTTTGTCTCAGGGTTCACGTACTTAATCCAGGTTTCGTCACCGGTCACGATTCTGTTTAACAATGGTTCTCCTTCGTCCTCATAACGTGACAGAAAGTCTAATGCAGAGGCCATTCTTTGACTTTTGTGGTGGTCGGTAAGAATTTTGGGCACCCATCGTGCACAGAACTTACGGTAACCCAATCTTGCTGTCACTATCTCGTACAAAAGAGTCTTAGAAATCTGTGGAAAATTAGTAGACAACTCCGCCATTGTGAAACGTCGATTTTCACGAACTTTTGCATCAACTGTCTGAACGAGTTCGTCAGTCACCAAGGATGGTCTACCACTCCTCTCTTCATCATGAACGTTTTCTCGTCCACTTTTAAATAAACGTACCCATTCACGGACAACTCCTTCACTCATAACTTTTGGTCCGTACACGGCACAAAGCTCACGATGAATAGCTGCTGCAGAGTATCCTTTGGCTGTAAAAAACCTTATAACAGCACGCACTTCACATTTGGCGGGATTTTCTATTGCAGCACACATTTCAAACTGCCACAAAAACTAAACTAGCGCAGGTACGATGTTCACTCGACTACGGCTTGATGCCGACTGACCTGCTGAGCGTGTGAATGCACAGATGGCGCGCTACTCCCCCCACTACCCGCACTGTGACCAATCGGAGGTTAGTTTCTGAATTGCCCTCGTATAATGAGACCGTATCCTGGGAAAAATTTAACAGATAGGCAAAGGATTTTCAATTATAGACTTTCCAGGGCCAGGCAAGTCATTGAAAATTCTTTTGGTATACTAGTGGCTCGATGGAGGATTTTGAAAACTACAATCAATGCCAAACTTGAAAATATTGACAATATTGTTAAGGCAGTTGTTGTTCTGCATAATTACTGCCAAACTGAACTTTCAGAGTCTGAAGGCACAAACTTATATTGTCCACTAAGTTATGTGGATACAGATGGTGAGCAAAGTGGAGGGTGGAGGGCAGAACAAGAACCTTTAGCATCTGTTGGTCGATTAGGTTCGAATGTGTCTAAACATTATATTTATGCAATTAGAGACACATTTGCAGAATATTTTATGTCAGTTAAAGGTAGAGTTGCATGGCAAGACAAGGTGTTATTTGCAGAATAAATATACAATTGTTTAAAATAATTTTTAGGGAGTGTGTACAGTTATGGGTGAATCTGCAGTTTGGCAAAGTTTCGACTTTCTTTGTATAAATATTTGTTTTTAGTCCAAACTTAATATATTTACACTATTTTTTTTTACAAAAGCTAGATCTATTGTGGTCAAGTCTGGGTGAATGTATAGTTTTACTCAGTTGTACATTTGTAAATTAGAATATATTTTTTTTGTAAATCAAACGTCATATAAGTATTCCAGAAACAATTATTTACCTGTATCAATAATAAATGTACTTGATATGGATTTACATTCCATTATTTTTATGTTTAAATATACTTTGGTGATGTATTTTTTGGGGGCTGAAAATATTAGTAAATTGAAAATCTTAAAAAAAGTTTCGACTTTCTTTGTATAAATATTTTTTTTAGTCCAAACTTAATTTATTGACAAAAGCTAGATCTATTGTGGTCGAGTCTGGGTGAATGTATAGTTTTACTAGGTTTTACATTTTTAAATTAGAATATTTTTTTTGTAAATCAAAGTTAATATAAGTATTCCATAAAAAATTATTTACCTGTATCAATAATAAATCTACTTGATATTTTTTTTGAAATATCGTTTATTCAAACAACATTTATTACAATATCATTAAACTAATGTAAAAAATTCTCAAATCAGTGCTTTAAACACTGGGCTTGAGAGTAACAAAGTTTAAAGTTAATACAGTGATGCAAAGGCAGTTAATTAACGTTTACATAAACTTTCAATGTTCTAACAAAACTCTTATAATTATTCAAGCCTTTTATAAACTGTGCTAAATGATTGAATGTTTTGTATATATTTGATAGATGGTATTATGTGATCTTGTTTGGTAACTGTGTACATCAAAGAGAAACTCAATATTTATGTTACATTTCTGTTGATTATTATGTATTTTATAAACAAGTTAGCATTGTTCTATATCCAGAATTTCTTTTAATCGAATTAATTTCAATTCTGAATAAATTATATTTGTGCTAGTGAGCCAATCATATTTAAATAAAATTTTAAGTGTTTTGTTTTGTAATTTCTGAGCTTTATCAAAATTAACTTCTCCACACATTCCCCACACAGGCAAAAGATATCTGAACTGTGTTAAGAAAAAAGAATTATAATCTTGAAATTTACTTTTCAGACAGTTAATCTCAACATTTATACAAAGCGGATAGCATTGAAACTATTTTTCCAGTGATTTTGGTAATGTGTGGAGACCAGTTCAAATTTTCATCTACAATTAATCCCAAATATTTTATACACATTACTTCTCTATCGGTACACCATTAATGTTAAGATACATTGGTTTATTATTTTATTTTTCTGCTTAAATACAATATATTTGGTTTTATCAATGTTAATTTTTAATTTATTTGAAAACAGCCATTTAAGGTAAGCATTAAGATCATTGTTCACTTGATTATTGAGGGTGATTTCATCTGTTCTGCTGATATGGATTTACGTTCCATTATTTTTATGTTTAAATATACTTTGATGATGTTTGTTTTGGAGGCTGAAAATATTAGTAAAATAAAAATCTTAAAAATAGTTTTGACTTTTTATTTTTCGTTAAATAACAATAATAATATTTGTTTTCTTTTTTGGCGAGCTTCCTCTTCGGGCATCCTCTCCAACTCCTCGTACAAATACTGCACAAATGTGCTATTTATGTTTTTGGGAATGGCCTGCCTATTTTCAAATACATTTGCTATGGACTTAGCCATTCCCAGAATTTCGTCTAATTTCTCCTCTTTCCGTTTGCGTCCTGGTATGCCTGTGGTAGAAAATATTTTGATAAGTGAACTAACACATACTATTTATTTATTTATATTACCAACGGGTGTAGTGGGCGTCGTACCAGTGGGCATCTTCCTTTTGATGCCACTAGGACCGGCAACTGGTGGTTCTTCCCCCTGAGTGGAGTGTCCAGGACTTGGTTCTTCCATGCTTTCACTCCCACCTTCTGGAGACGTTATATTATCCATAGTGACTGTGCTCCACACAGAGGGTGACGTCGACTGCCTACTAGGCGGGGTTTTTTTTGTGGCAGTAAATGTCCTATAAAGCATAAAACCAAAATTATTGATAATATGCATATATAATAAAACAGTAGAAAAGTCAATAAAACAGTGAATACTAACTTTCTTTTCTTCGTCAGTTTATTATAGAATAGCATAGCATCAAAATAAACCCACGTGCTCACAGGCGCACCAGCACCAGAGGGAAACTTATTTTTCTCTTTTACAAACTGGTCTCTAAGGTGCTTCCAAAGCTTCATGCACTCTTCAACTGAAACAGACAATATTTGAAATATTTTCAGATACAGCATTGAAATAAACAATGTAGGTACTCAGATATATTTCTCACCACTACAGTTTAGCACCCTGCTAATATGTTGCCAAGCCAATTGCTTCTTTTTCGTATCCTTGTATGATTTGTTGAACAAATCATACAAGTACTCGAATTCTTGGATTGTTTCTATCAAGAGGCCTGGGTCTGGAATACCTTCTTGTTGTTCATTAGGTATTTCTGTAATATATATATATATATATATATATATATATATATATATATATATATATATATATATATATATATATATATATATATAGAAAACAGAAAATACCGAGGAGAAAACTACTAACCGGATAGGCTCTGGGTAGCCTCCGTCTCCAGTTTGTAACAATCCTCAAGGATGTCTTCACTGTGGTCCAGATCACACATCTGTAGAAGATAGAACATGAATTATGTGAAGTGAAATATATACCTATCTACCCACCTTCAAGCGTTTCTTTTATTGATAAAAAAAATGTTTATAAAACTATTCACTATTCGACAAACTAACTAAACTAACTAACTACTGATTCAAGCAAACACGATTAAAAATGAAGAAAAAAATGTTTTTAATTATTCACAAAATAAACAAAGAAACCAACAAGCTACTTGTTCAAACAAACACAATGAAATGCCAATAAATGGCATTTGACATACGACTTAAACCAAGTGACTGCTAAAAATCGTTTTGATTGGCTCTTCAGACTTGCTACGAAGGGTGCTACGAACGGCCGACGGCGAAAGTTAAGCTGGACTTTCCGTTCGCCGTTGCCGTTGGCGTTCCCAATTAAAAGTACAGAAACCCGTAAGACCATTTATATCTGCCGTTGGCGTTCGCCGTTCGACTTGAATGAACTTTAACTTTAGAAATTGAAATATCTATTAAAGGTGTCCATTGTTGATTTTTGTCGCTAATCCCGACGAGTCAAATGATACTGGCCAATGGGGCATGTTTATTTCCTTTTAGTCAACCCAATCCACGTGTAAACACGCCCCTTGCAGATTTCTATTTAACACGTCTTACAACGTGAAGAAATCAGTTTTTTATACTCATCGAAGCGAGTTCAACACTCAATATCGAAGTTAGATTTTTCACTACTCATATCGAAGCGAGTTCAACACTCAATAACGAAATCAGTTCTATACTCAAGTTATGTCACAACGAAATCAGTTCAATTCTCAAGTTATTTCACAACGAAATCAGTTCAATACTGAAGTTAGTTCATAACTCAGTTCAAACACTCAATCGAGTTCATCGAGTCGTCGTTATATATCGAAGTAACTTCATTCAAAGTCAAACAATCAGATATACTAAGACTAACACACCGTTACTTAGTTTCTATATGAGCCAAGTGAGTATTCATCAAAACGAAACATAAACTACCTTCCGATCTGAAACCACCGAAGTTCAACATTCATAACTTTGTACCATTCTTGTAAATATGTACATAATAAATTATTATTAATTTCGACATTAATTTTGTCAAATTAAGATTATTTATCTAGTTGAATGTCTACGCCAGTCGAAGTTCAACTTGAAATATAATCAAAAACATTGGTCCTTCGAGAACCGGATATAACAAGTATTGTTATATAACATTGTAAAGTGCCAGTCCCAAGAGAGCAGTTCAAATCGAAGTATAGCAGCTCTAATAGCAGTTCAAATCGCAGTTACAAGGATTTATCACAGCAGCAGCCAGGATAATCAAGGTAAGTTGGTCAGTGAGCTATTTAAATGTGCCAATTATCCATCCTGTTTCCGTATTAGTATCGTATAAACATTGTTGAAAATCCTTACCATACTCACGTATTAAGTAAATTCAAAACGGCTGAACTTAAAAAATTAAAACGACAACGCGATTATATATTAACAACCATTACGACATTGAGAAAAGTCGTCGAACAAGCAAACGATGAACCCGCGAGCGCCAATGAATATTTTATTCAAGCGAGATTAAATAGGACAACCGAATTATTTGAAAAATTTGATTCACTTCAAGATAGGATAGAGGAGTTAGATCAAGAGGAAATTGATCAACGTAGCTACTACGAAGAGAGCTTTATGTGGGAAACGTCGCGTGTGAAAAGGTTTCTCGATAAATTCACAGCTCTACCATGCAGTAGATATCTCTGGTAGATACCGTGCAGTGCAACCAGTAGATACCGTGCAAACGGCCAACAAAACACGTTTAAACTCTGATAAAAAGATATACACCGTTGTAAACGTAGCAGTAATCCCTCACGTTATGTCATATGAATCGATCTAACGTGAGCAGATAAAGTTACCTGCTAACATCAAATTAGCAGAACCAGAGTTTCATCTACCTGAATCGGTTGACATCTTAGTAGGAACAGGCACAACACTGCCTGTAGAACAAATCAAAGTAATGGAAACAGAGTTTCATCGACCTGAACTGGTCGACATCTTAGTAGGAACAGGTACTACACTGCCCGTAGAACAAATCAAATTGGTAGAAACAGGCACAACACTGCCTGTAGAGCAAATCAAAGTAGCAGAACCAGAGTTTCATCGACCTGCACCGGTCGAAATATCAGTAAGAATAGGCTCTACACTACCTTTAAAACAAGGCATCTTAATAGGAACAGGCACTACACTGCCTGTGGAACGAGGCAAATTATTAGAAGCAGAAACTACTGTTTGTGGAAAAAAGTAAATTAGCAGCTCCCGATAATCAAGAACCGAACAAACTTCACATGTCCCCTGTTGGGGACAATACGTTGATATCAAATGGTTATTATTTATCTCATCACGCAAACAGTAAGGAAACGAGTCCAACTACGAAAGTAAGTGTGGTATACGACGGTTCTTTGGAGACTTCTACAGGCGTACCGTCGAATGACGCCCTGTATACCGGTCATAATAGTCAACCTAGTTTATTAACTACTTCTAGTCGAGTTCGCGAAAACCCTATCGTAATTGCAGGTGATTTAAAACGAATGTGTCAACAATTTTTAGTTAGAAACGAATAACGTAAGTTTCAATGTCTCATTTGGAGAGATCAAATGAAAAACTTACTAAATTTGAAATTAAATGTCGTCATATTCGATATTACATGTGTTTGTATCTAGCAATTTATTGTTTACATCAATTAAGTAAAGATGAATGCAAAATATATACCGTGCGAAACGACACGAATATGTATATACTGAATCTTATTCAGATTAAGGTTTCCAACCGGATAACACTATTCGGAGTTTTCAAACTATTCGAACCGTTAGGATTATTGGCTTCCATTATTGTACTCGAGAAAATAATCTTACAATACTTGTGGAATTTTAAGCTCGATTGGATCGAATCGTTACTTATTAAATTGTATATTGAATGGCAAACATATTGCCAGCCATCACCGTCAAATGATCTGTTATTACTTCGACGTACCGTAATTACGAGCCTTCGATGTTAAAGGTGTTCAATTACATGGATTTTCCGATGCAACTGAAACGGCATCCGGCGCACGCGTTTACTTACGCACACTATATCTCTTAAGAAAAATTAAAGTGCAATTAGCATGTGTTAAATCTCGTGTTGTACCTATCGAGAAGATAACAATACCGAAATTAGAGCTCTTAGGGGCGGACCTCTTGTCTACATTAATGGAAATTGTAAATACGAACCTCCGAAAAGAAGTTCAAACTTTTTATTGGACCGATTATAAAATTGCATTACGTTGGCCTCAAGCTTTTCCTCGGCGATTGATAAATCCTTTTCGGGACAAAGAAGAGATAGTGAGGGCAGGCGAACGTTTGATTGTGTCTAATTCAACATTTGACGCTAAACATTCCGTTATCTTGTTTAAAATTAGACATGTGATCATTTTAGTTATAATGTATTTTCAGAAAAAATATTTGCAAGCTGTAATTCAGCAAAGTTTATACTCGATACGCCGTAAATATGTGATTATTGACGGACGTAGTCGAATGAATACATATAAAACTATGTTGTACCTGCTTCAAGGCAAAGTTTCCTCAGCCACCACGTATGTTGGGAAATTAGGTGAAGCAACATTGAAAGGATTTAAAAGGCATTTGTACAAAGGCGCCGGTCGTGACCGGTTATTTATGTATGGACGATTTAACTTGTTAATCATCGAAAACGAAGCTAATATTTCTTCTGACCCTACCGCGATCCTATCACCCTTATTCCTGGCAATTTATTTATAGGTAATTTATTGACCAACTTGCAAAATCGTGATTACCCCCCGACTACCAGTAAACATATGTCTCAGAATTAGAGAAAAAAGAAGGCGCAAAAGTAAAAAGAATGGAACTAGCGAAATCAAAAGGAATAAAACGAAAATTAGTGAGAGATGACGAACCAGCGAAAAACAAGGACAAGCCAAATAGAACGCAGAGGCATTTGGAATAGGCCACGGACCCTTGCATCGTGCAATGACAATGTTTGCGTTCATCCACTTCCGCACCGGTTAAAGTATGGAGGGTAGAACAGGGCCAGCGTTGTTCCTAGGAAAAATTTTATTGTAACGGAATACCACACAAAAACGTAATAGAATGTTAAAAAATGTAATAGATTGTTCTTCTTCTTTTTATTTGCAAATATATAGAATAGAGAATAATGGGGTTTATTTATAGGGTTATGAAATTTCAAAATTTTGACTCTTCGACTTAACATATTTTTTCTACTTCCGTTACTAAAACCGCATTTTCAGAACTGGTTTGACGTGCACAAAACGAGTCTGTAAACACTAGTGTTTAAAATGCGAAAAGTCACATCTCGTTTATCTTTTGTTTTTTAAATGAAGTGTATCGTTTGTATGTTAAATTTCATGTTCCGTGATCATTTTGTTGTTCTGTGTCATTTGATTTGTCAGTCAGCCGTCAGCCATCGTCCGTAACATTGAAAATCAACCAGACCCAACCTTGTATACGTAATAAATAAATTATTTATATGTATATGCCCAACCTATCCTTTATCTATGGTCCGTAATGTTTGCTTCGCTCCACTCGTGCCTAGTAAAACTCGTAACTAAAGTAACCTTTTTGACACTTGGTGTGACTTGGTACTTAATATACTATTTCTTGCGTTCAACACTTTATTGAACTATATTTAATGCAAAAAGTGGTTCTTTATTGCACTTGCAATTTAGTATTCTTCTCTTTTGTCAATTTTGGCATTTACCTGTTCTGATCCTGTGGGCAAATGTCATTGCCAAATCATAATATCACTCATGGCCACCTTCCATGTATCATTCATGAAAAGGTAATAGATTGCTATCAAAACGTAATAGGGTAATAGATATGGTTAAAAGGTAATAGATCTATTACGAACGTAATAGCAGGAACAACACTGAACAGGGCTGCCACATGCACCTGATCAAATATCCGTAGATTGGTTCGGAAATTTCCGTAGATCCAGAATAGAGCTTCAACATACAGTATGGGGTTATCTGAACTTATGAACATCTGATCCTTAATGACCTTGAACGCTCAAGTAGCGTGCCTGTGTGAATTTGTTTATTGGACGATATACAATTTTTCAGCAACTGTAATTGTTTTTAATTTTTTTTGCATGGAGTAGTCGACTCTGGGTAGGTATTGGTAATCAATGAGTTTCTGGTGCTAGTTTTGTTTATATTAATCGAAGAAAAAATTCTTTCTACTGTTGCAGAAATATGAGAAATAATTCTAATGTGATTTGTTAATTTTACTAATAAAGGAAATGTTATATAGTTCATCATTTGCATTTTTAAAAACTGATACTTTGGGCCAGAAGTTTTCAAAACTATCCGAGAAATTTAATTCACGTTTTCACTTATTACTATAGGAAAATCGGTAGCCGAAGCTGCAATAAATGGATTTCTTTTGTGGGAATTAAATAATGAAGATTTTTAAGTTTTTCGTCTGTTTTTGGTTATGGTTATCTTCATGATTCATAATACAGATTGGTATATGTCAGGTTATCTACTCTCCGCACTCTTCGTTTTCGTAGTAAGTATTTTGCATATACGTAATAAATATGTATATGGTATTTTGTTAGTGGGTAATATTTTGAGAAATAATTTACTCAGAGAACTCGGAGCAAACAGTATAACAGTACATAGTAATTATTATCATTGTTATTGAAAATTCCGTAGATTTTCGAGACTTCGGAGATTCCGTAGACATCTTCTGAATTCCGTAGATCTACGGAAAATTCCGTAGATGTGGCAGGCCTGGGGTAGAGCTAGTTCTACCCTCCATAGGTTAAAGATCGCTCCGAAAGTAGCGCTCATCTCGCTGACAATTTAAAGTGACATTGAAATATGTCTTTGTCATTCGTTTGTTTATGTATTCAAGAAATTTGGTTAGGTAGTTGTTTTTATCATTTGAATTTGTTCCATTGTTTTTCAGAAATATTACTTTAAATTGTGGATCTTAAGTCACAATTATTTATCCATTTCCATGAATTCCAACGCATAACTGATACACCCCTTCAACTAATTTTATACTCATTATGAACTACTTAAAATTCAACTATTTACCTACTACTATTAAATTACATTACTCTACCAACATTAATTGTAATATCGGTTTTCTACTATACTACACAAGATGATGGGTACTCCACTAGATTTATTAATACTAAATATTTCAAAAACTACAGGAAAACAATACAATAAATTAAAACAACCCAAGACGACGGTAATTTTAATATAACTATTTTTATACTACTTTTACTAAACTAAGATGATACTATACAATATTAGATATATTTAATACTAAATTCTACTTCAAACTACACAATAACATTAAATCAAAAATCAACTACTATACTCAAAACTTGCAAAGAAAACAAACACATAGGGTGAGGTGAGCACTATGATCAGGATCGGATCGTAAAATAAAAATGTTATTTTAAATGGCGGCCGATCAAAATAATATGAACCGTTCATGCAGGCAACTCTGAATCGCTACCTGATTGTTTAGGTATCGTATGTATGGATGAATGCAACCAATGAGTGATGGGTGACCTACCCTTGTGGAAAATCATCACATGCCGAATGTGCAGGCGTGGAGATCACCCAAGTGTATATTTGTCAGCCATAAATCACTTACACAGCTTGTTATATGTTTAAAGTTACCATGCATGTTTGACATCTTTGTTCCATTGATATTTTGTCAATAAGAGATATTTTTTTAAGTTTTTGTACCAAATAGGTAGGGTAAAACCTCTTGTTGTTCTATTTCTACCTACTTTATCAATGCCAAAAATATTCAGTATAGCTATAGTTTTTTGAAAGATATGTCCTACCTTCATTTGGTGTAGTGGTGTAGTTTACCTAAATTATATTCACTTGTACTTTCTACGAATACGTTACCTTGCCAGAATATAAGTGAGCTTTTTGTAAATTAAATACTTTTTTCTCCTGGTTATTTTTGGTCACTTTATCGCCACTTCATAATTGTTCAACTGTTTCCACGTTTTTATCAGCTTCCATTTGTTCCTCCCATCGCAGGGGGGCCTTTCATTCATAATCTTTTCAAATCACAAATTATTTGCGATACATAATATAAACTATAGATATGTGAATGAATTAAGTTTTTTTTTATTTGGTTTCGTCTCGAACTAGTTATTAATGACCAATCGATTCGAACTGTGAACTATAAGGATTTAAATAAGTCATAAATGAATTATTACGAAACTCAAAAATATATTCTTATAAAAATTAACATTCAAATCTTAACATTTCTCTTGTTACTTGGTCAAAATAAAATAAAAAATCTAAACTTAACAACCCTCAAAAAAATATCATTAAATAAAATTTATAATTGACTACTTTTACAAACAATTTTGTGAAAACACAGCTCTTATAAACATTTAATAATAAATATATATGAATTTGTTTGCACTATTTGGAATGATCTTGATAAAAAAAGATCTGAAAGCCTCATTGAGGATACTACCTCAATGCAAAGCCTATTAGTTAATTAAGTTAAGAGCTTCATAATTTTGTCGATAGAGGGCTATTTTCTTACAAACTTGAATATTTTTCAGGTGTTTTTATCCCAGCATATAACGTTCAATCTAAAAATTTATATATTCCACTTTCATGTTATATTGTATCCATTTTATGTTTAGGTTATAGATATTTAAATACCCATTTACTGCAAATGAACTAAAGTTACAGTTATTCATTGGGCGTGGATTTATTTGGGTAATGCTTGAAAATCTCATTTGTTCTTATTTTTACAAGTGAGAAAATTGCTATGGTGACTTGCATGTTAGTCAAGAAAAATTAAATTGTGGGTTTCAAAGATTTTTATGTAAAATAATGGCCCTTAATTTAAAATGTACCAAAAAAACTATTGTCATTTTTGATCTATGTCATGGGATGGGATATAACATTTTATTTATATATTGATCCAATTTTTTATATTCCTAATTTAGTAGCATTGGTCGAACGAATACATAATAGACCAAAGCTGAAATAAAAATCCTCCCTAAAAGTATCTGCATATTTGTTGTAATTTTTTATTGAAATTGCCCTTGTCGTTATTATACATTCGCGACGTGAACAATGATTTTAAAACCTTTGTATTTGACCACTTCCATTGAATTTAAACCCCTTGTTTATAAGAGCAGTGGTTTCATCATGTGTTTCTTATTTTGATACCCAATGCATAGTTAAGATATTGCCAGTCTTAACTTATACATTTCAAATAAAAATCAATTCTAATTGTTTGCAATGAAAGTAAAACATATTCAAATATTTAAAGCAATTAAAAATAATTTTCTCTTCTCGTTTTTAAAGCTTCATAATTAGTAGATTAAGATAAAAAGAATCTGTTTAAATTATATAATATATGCTCAAACTTAGGAACTTTTCATATAAATTAATTGTACCATAAAGAGCTTAAACCTCAACTTGAAGGACATACAAACACTACAATGAATATTAGTTAGTCCATACCAGCTCCAAGTTCCCTAAAGGAATGAAAGGTTTAAATTAATATTATGTAAAATAAATGTATCCCCATTCTTTTGATACAACAATGCAAAAAAGAAACATGTTATACTATTCAATAATTATAAAATTTAATAACCTCTTCCCAAAATATATAACTGGTCTCTTTGAATACCTCCTAGAGTAGTTTTTCCTATTAGAGAAATAAAGTCAATTTTTGTAAGTTAACTCATGACTTTGTTGTTCAAAGTACATTCCACTGGATTTTGGATTGGGAAATTCAGGTTTGATTTTCATATGCGACAGAAATATTGCAATTGAAATTATTTCTGAAGATAATTTGGTTCTAATTCAAAGTTCTTTTCCTTATTGTCGCCGAGAAAATAGCAATAAAGCTTACTAATTGATGACATGAACATTCCTTCCTTCCTACTTTCTGATAGTGGGTTGTTGGTGCTAGACACGTCCAATACATAGTTTAAAAATAGTAAATCAAGAAACTGCAGAAATTAATCTAGATTTTAGGATAAGGCAATGAAAAAAGAGAAAACAAAATGTACATTAAATGGAAAACATTGAAAAAACAAGTATTCAATGAGTCAAACATATAAAAAACAACGTACCTTCAACAAAAAATATTAAAAATGTTTTCTTAAATATCTGGAATGCAACCACTTACACTTTTTTGTATATTTCAGTATGTATGTCTTTATATAAGACTAATAACTATGAAATATCTGCAAATGAGCTTCATATTCATTAACTAATACTTCTTTGTAACAAATATCACAGATAGTTTTCATGAATTTATAGTTATAGTAATAAACATCTGGTCTATCTTTCAGGTAACACAATATACTGTTTATGCTGGTATTATAGTTGTTATTAACAAAACTAAACTGAAATGTTTTATATTCCTGTTCCATATCTAAAACATCATCAAACAATCTCTCCTCTGCATGGCAGTCAAAATGTTTAAATAACATTTCTTTAAAGGCAAATTCAGCACTACAGAGATGACAAGCAAAAATTCTTATTTTATGAAGTTGCATGTGTTGCTTAAAAATGAATTCATCTGGGAACCAAGTATTACATAGTCGACAGAATGGTTCATGTATATACAAGTGTTCAGATAACTCATATTCAGTTTTATAACCACTACCGCATTTAGGACAAAATAATTTTGTATCTTCTATCTTGGAGTTCTTACTAGTTTCAGAACATGATTCTGTGTCAGATGTAACCAGTCTTGATTCATTTTTTTTATATGGTTCAATACCATTTTCAAAGATACCTGGAGATTCTGATTCTTTTAACTTTGTGTCATTAATTTGATAAGTATGTTCCTTTTTTTCTATTATATCTTGACTATTGGTTTTCTTTTTTCTAATTATTTTCTTCCTCCTAAGTTTTTTCTTATTTATTGTCAGTTTTTTATTATTTGATTTCGCTAAACTGGGAAGCATTTTTTCATTTTTGCTGTAAAATAAAATTTTTTTAGGTCATTGTATACAATAAAGTCCCCTAGAAATTGGATTTTGTGGCAATTTAAAGAGAAATGTTTCCAGAATCCCCCATGATGAGATTTCTGTAATGAGAAGTGCCCCTTTATTTTATCTTAGGTCTTTAGGTTATCACCTTTTTAGGTTTCTGGTGATCATCTCTTATTGCAATATTGAATTTGGTTGTGCAGCCCCAAAATTTAATACCATATACAACAATAACTTGTTTGTGATCTTCTGTCCAGCAACCAATGTAGTTCTTAATTTTTTTATTTTGTGATGCATTGTTTTCAATTGAGTTTATGCATGTTGCTTATGAAAATTGAATAATATTGACTCTTGCTAATGTGAAGGTTATATGTGGTGATTTTGTTTCATAGAGTTTCATTTTCTTTATTTTGAGCCATTCTTCAATGTTGGAAGAGGTGCTCTTGTAGATGCAGATGCTATTATGGATCCTAGCCTAGCTAGATTGACTATATCATTTGAGAGATTGCCTGTAATGTAATGGTACTATCTGATATAAGAAAATCTGCAGTGAATATTAGGTACAGAATTACTCCTAAGCTACTGCCCTACAAGACTCCAGATTTTATAAGCTCGTATGGGATGATGTTATTACTCATTCTTGTTCTAAATTGTCTGTAGTAACACAAATTTAAATTTTATATAACAATCCTTCAAGCACACTTTGTGGAATGGATGGTTAACATCCAAAAACATTGCTGAGCAAAACTATCTCTCTACCAAGATTGTGCTTTTATTATTTGGTCGCACTACTGATTTCGGAATGTTCTTGAAAAAATGAAACTTGTGCTCTGGAATTATGTTTAGGACGTTGTTGAATAATTTTTTCAGAACACTTTTGCTTAGTACGCTTATTAGCCTGTATATGATTCAACATTATGCAGTTGCTTACCAGGCTTTGGTAGTAATATTTCTGATGTTTTAAGGTCCTTTAGCTAATATTATAGTCTTATGATGGCATTATGTGTAGGATCACAATACCAAGCCTTAACAGTCAGTTATCGTTTATTATTCATTTTACATTATACTTATTGTAGCCTCTGGTTGTGATTCAAAGGGTAAAGACTTTCATCAAATATTGTGCAATGAAATCTGATTTTTCCTTATTACCTACTTCTCTCACAAGTTGTATTATTCAATGCTTCATTTCAAATGGGAGAAATTGGATTGGATTGGCTGCCGTACTGAATTAGCAATTGAGCTTGGAAATAAACTTAAAGTAGTTGCTGTTTTCATTGCTTTCATTTTTTTGTTTGATAGTGTGTTGCTCAGATGTTTATATACTGTTTTGTTGTCTGGAGCATGATTCTTTTGCCATTTTGTTCAGCCATTTTTTTAGCAATTAAGTTTTTTGATTTCTAATGGAAAATGGGTAGAAATCAGTATTTAGGATAGACAATAACGTAAATGTTGCAAATATTTAATAAGAGTAATTAAATTCAATTTTCATAGAATATTTGAAAAAATTGGCAGTGTTTTGAGTTTATTCTGTTTTGAAATTTGTATTTTAATGCATTTTCCACACAAATGTATGCTTTTTATTTGTCTCACCTAATGCCTAAAATAGTTATAACCCCTAATTTTCATTTATGAATATCGATTCCAAAACAATTCTCTATAAATTACTAAACTAAAAAAAAATATATGATTTCCAAGGCGCGTTTTTAATACAAAATTTCCTTCAATTAGTAAAATAAAACAGTAAGTAAATTGACGAAACTACAAAATGTTCCCAAAAAATTAATATTACATTCAAAACTTCAAAAGACATTAAATATATATAGAAACTTACCTTTCCAGTTCCTTAACGGCAAGGCAGCATATTTCTTTACTTTCATTCTGATGATCTTCAAATGATAGTTTAACACTATGTTTATTATCGCCAATTCGAATTATTTCGTCTTGTCCACAAAATATTCTGATATTTTCACTGAGTACTAAAGATTCTGCTGGTAGGTCTTCAATGTTGAATGTATTATATTTTTTACAACTTTTTTTAATACCATTTTTTACTAGTCGTTTGCTAGTTTGATGAAATTTCAATAAGTTGAATGCACTTGCCTCCAACAATTTATGAATAATTTTATTCTTCTTATGCCACCGCCAATAATGTATAAATAGTTTTTTTAACTTTGAAAATTGTAATAAACATATTAAACAACGTACCATTTTGTAAGAAAAACTAATTTCTGTGTTCTTTTAAAAATTTTATGATTTGAAAGAGCTTGTTAGAACAATTATGTTTTTATATATATATAAATGTCACAGAGCATAGAAATTTTCAAAGCTAGTTGTTTTTTGCGACACAATAATAATTATTGGTGTAGAATTAAAAAAAGAATAACAAATGGAAAAAACTAAGTACCTATTAATTCTTAACCAAATTCAAAATAATTATTGTATATATTACCACCGCATAATCAAATTTATTTTATAATCCATGCAGATTTTAAAAATAACCATAATATAGGCTTATAAAAATATTTTATTAATCTATTCATAATATTTGACACATTTAAAGATGAGTGTTTATAGTTTTTTTTGTAGAAAGTACGGGTTCTGGATCTTCTGCCATATGTACATTATGTTTTCTTTTAAAAATAATAAATATTTTGTGATTAGTATTCTGCTCTGACGGGCCTGGTTTCTTTTTGTGTGTTGATTTTGCTGTCGATTGTTTCATACATGATGCACACATCCATTGTGCTATCTTCGTTGATTTGAACTCTTTTAAAAATTTTTCGTTTGTTACTCCATAAATGACTGGATTAACAGCTGAATTGATGAAAATTAAATATTTTGAAATGCACCATAGTATATAGTAAGGTTGATTTAACTGAAAAAAAAATCGTATAAACATTTTCATATGTTAAGATATATTAATACTTGAAAAAACTCTTTTGAACTATACTAATTTGAAACCACCTGCTTTTTATTGACAAAAAGATAAGACATAGAAATATATATACACAATGTACTAGATTTAACAAGTAGCGAATCGCCACAGTGGGGCGTATATGTAAGAGTTGTTTCTCCACTGGATAGGTTTGAGACCATACTGATTCTAATCTGCTTATATACCTAAGCTACAGCACTTACAGTTTACGGACGGACATATAAAGCCAGAATATAACACTTTTCTATTTTTTTTCGTTTTTAGAAGTTTAGAAAAGTATAATTAGATTATTATATACTAATAACGTTCCAAGATTTTCATTAATAGGTACTTATTAAAATTTTCATTAATATATTTTACCTAAATTTCATTTATTTTCTCACAATTAAATGTATGATAATGTACACCAGAAAAAATTCTGTAA
The DNA here is from genome assembly GCA_963921935.1 of Galeruca laticollis. NCBI lineage: Eukaryota > Metazoa > Arthropoda > Insecta > Coleoptera > Chrysomelidae > Galeruca > Galeruca laticollis. Next base: position 85,747,716 of record OY998183.1, read on the forward strand.
TTCCCTATGATATCTTTGGAACAAATACTACAAGCGAGTCCGAATTGTAATAAAAATAAACGGTTAAATATTAAAACTAATTTTGCCACATTCGAAGTTTCTCCAAAAATGACGAAAAATTTGTTATATCTGGATTTGTAGGAGACGTTTTATTGGTACTGGCACTGGTGAGCTGAAAATCAAAAACGTTCATCTGCTCTGAATAATATGCATTGGTCACACTTGTATACACTCCGGAAGCTATATCATGCTAACAAGCCAAAATTTCTCCAAAAATTGCTGAAAAAGTAGAATATCCTGATTTATTGGACCCGTTGTACTGGAACTGGTGAGCTGAAAATCAATAGGGATCATATGAGATAGAGATAGGGACTGGGATGCTAAACAGGGGGAGGGAATAGAGATAAAACTGGGAAATCCAATGATTAGGAGATGAGAAGGTTAAAGTGGGAAGAAAACGGACAGGAGAGGGGAGATACTGGAGGAAGTATTGGCATCCAATGGGTTAGTGGTGCTGAATGACGGACTACTGCCCAACTTCGTGAGGGGTGACGGGGGTTCGTCATATATTGATATAACAGCATGTGCTCAATGGCTGGGAGAAAGAGTGAGTAGCTGTAGGGTGCTGTAGGATGAGGAAAGCTTGAGTTTACATAGATCTGTAGAGACGGATGTAAGGAAAGGGAGAAAGGAATTATCGGAAGAGAGGGGATGGAGGTGGACGAAGACCGAGGTAGACAGTGTGAGGATAAAAGTGAGAGAGGAGATGGAAAGGGGACTTGGACTTGAGGTAGCTGAATTGTACGAGGTGATACAGAGCTGTAAAAGACAAGGAAAGAGGGGTAAAATGCGTGGGAGGAGGGCTAATTACTGGTGGAATAAGGAAATAGAGGAGCTGTAGAGAGAGTGTAAGAAATAACGAAGGCGGATGCTAAGAGGAAGAGGGTAGATAAAGAGAAAAGGGGGTTACAAGGAGAAGAAGCTGGAGCGTAGGGTGGAGAGGGCAAAAAGAGGGAAATAGGAAGAGCTACTGGGGGAATTAGAAAACAATCCATGGGGAAAGGCGTATGAGGTAGCGATGAAAAGGATGGGGGGAAACAGGAACGAGGTGCTGGAGGAAGATTGGGAAAGGGGGATTATAAGGAAGCTATTCACAGGGGTGGAAGGGGGAGTCGAGGGAAGGATTCGGGAAGTCGAGGAAATTAGAGAGGTAGGGAAAAGGAGGGTAATTAGGTTGGTACAGAAATGGGGGGAGAATGACCCATTAGAACTTGTGTTTCCCTCAGATTAGCAAATAAAATACATATGTTTGTTTTGATTTTTTCCTTGCCCCTAACATCGAGTCACATTCTAAGCTCACTTGCGGACACTTCCACTGCTTTGCCATATTTAAAAATCTTCTTTAGTTGCAGGAAAAATGAAATTAGAAGTTTCATTGAAAATGTGATAAAAAGGTATGCAAATAAAAAAAGTCATACTAATTTATGCATTTGAGTCGCCGTTGAATGAAATGAATTAATAATACTTGAATTTTATTTAATGAAGGCATATTCTTATATAAATGTTAAACAAGTATTTGTTGAATCTTTAGATACCTTTATGGTTATAACTAAAAGTGACAACATTGCTCAAAATTTCAGTACCTGTTTAATGTGTCAATAGTAATCTATTTAGTAGTTTTGTCCTTGTTTAATTACCAGATATAGAGAGATGCAAAAGTATATATGATAAGGATGCAAATATCGTCAGATTGTGATCGACGATCATTTCGAATACGCCGCGTAGTCTTGTAGTAAATAATGTCAAACGTGGTTTGTTTATACTAGCGCCATTACGACTAGAGAGTAAACAATTAGTTCTTTCGTTTTTATGTGTTTTTCAAGACTTTTAGTGACAAAATAAACTTTTGAGTTAATGAATTTAATGTTTTTGGATTATCATAGTTCGTCGATGCCAAGTTTGTCAGAAAAACAGCCGAAATTACCAAGGCCATGTATCAACAATACCATCCCCACTTTTTGTAATTCATTCATTATTTCACTACTGGCGTTTAGAATTGTTGGCCGCAAAAATAAACGTGTTTATGAATGAATAGCCCTCTCTATGTTTATTATTACTCTAAGGAGTTTCCCATCTCAGCCCGAAAAAAAGGGATCATATGTTAGACGCTCCGAACAATATCCAATCATTCTGACGATGATATTTTATGATATCGAAACAACAGGGATGTTGACTAATTTTTGGAGTTGCTTTTATTTTAAAGATCGACCCTATATAATGGCATGACAAGATTTTTAATATTTTGCGGTATCGCAATATTTAAAGTCTGAGAAGCGGGAAAATTAGATTGAGTTCTCAGATTAACACATAAAATAGATATCTTTGTTTTGACTTTTTGATGCATCATACATCGGGTAACATTCTAATCTCACTTGCGGACACTTTCACCGCTTTGCCATATCTACACATTCTCTTTAGTTGCAGGAAAAATTAAATTAGCAATTTAATTGAAAATGAGTTAAAAAGTTATGCAAATAGAAAAAAAGTTATTTAATAAAGGCATACTTATTATATAAACTGTAAACTAAAAGTGGTAACATTGCTCAAACTTTCAGTACCTGCTTTATGTGTCTAGGGTAACATGTTCCGTAGTTTTGTCCTTGTTTAATTACCATATAAAGAGAGATGCAAATATCGTCAGAGTGTGCCCCACGATAATTTAGATTGCGCGAATTGCTTCTCTTTTAGGTCGATTCGTGAAAAATTAACATTTCTAACAACAATTAATTTCACGCCTAGAAAATAAAATTTGTTGTTCTCAATTGTACTAAAATATAGAAACAAATGCAGGTGCCAACAACGAAAAAAATGAAGCCTGGGACTGTTGGTTTTATTAAACGAAATCTTGTGAAGAGTTCTAATTCTTTCATTTCGTGATAATAATTTGGTCTTGTAGGGGAGAGGGTGGAGGGTTCGGCCTATTAGCAAATAAGTCCATGTGGAAACCAAAATTTTAAAGAAATAAAAGTCAAATGATGTTTTCGTGATCATTGAACATTTATTAAACGTTTTCGAGCAAAATCAACCTTAAAAAAGCATCCTTAAAATTTTGGGGGAGAAAATATCGCACATGTGCAATTTGGCCGAATCCTCCACCACCGGAGGTAGATTCGGCCATGCCTGGGGGATGATTCGGCCAGTATGATATTTGACTACCTTACATGAAAAAAAAACATTTAAAATGCGAAAATATTATTATATAATATTCAAAACACAACTCAAAGTTAACTCAACTCTCAACTAAACAAAAAACCTAGGAACAACTACCTTATCAATCCTTTTCCCAAAGTTTACTCAACTACGAGGTAGGAACAAAAAACCGTAGTATAAAAGAGTAAGCTAATCATATTTTAAAGAAAATTCTTAAGAAAATCTTAACGAACATTGTAACGTTTTTATTTTCCCTATATTTCGCCCTACGAAATCGAATAATTTCTATCCCAGTACGGCCCTGGCGTAGCAATATTTTCTTCGAGCTGGGTAGGATATCGTTTCATATGACCAATAAACATAAAAAAATTAGGAACAATATATCTCTGGACGTCGAAAAGGTTTGTTACGCCTCAATCTTGATTTTCAATTCACCTAAGTAACAATTGAATGTACAAAAGTTTTAATATCGCCTCTAAAAAATGTGCGATGTGCAAACAATAGTTTTTAGTATCACCTTCGGACAAAAAGGTACTTTTGTACGAAATTTTGGGTAGACAGCGTAATTTGTGCATTTATGGTCTCGAGTCATTTTTATATGGTTCGTTATATGGCTTTTTTAGAACTAATTTTACCGTTACTTTTCGGAAAGAATTTCAAAAAAAAGGCTGTCTATCCCCAAAAATCTCGTCCCGAGAGGCAGTCTACGAAAAATACTTGAGCGAATTAGTGGTGATTTTCTTAGGGTCTCAACGCTAGTTATCGTGTCGTTCTCACCGCTATCGGAGATTGAGTATGTGATAAATACTTGAGCGAATCAGTTGTGATTTTCTTGGTTTATAAAGATATCGTATCGTATAAAAGTACCGATATTACTTGTGCTTAGTCGGCGAATTAAAATTACCGGAGTATCCGTTTATTGTGTTTATTACCGATATTCAGTTACCGAATAATACCGAGTGTATGTGATTTGTTCCAACACGCGGTGAGAGTAGATTACTTATTACAAGAGTACTGTCCTAAATTGTTAAATCAACCTAATCGAGATACCACGCCTCCGGCGTTGATGTAAGTGTCTTCACCTGAATAGTGTTGTGGTGATTGGCTGGAGACTGTTGGACTTAGGTATCGTTAATGATTATTTTGTATCTCTCCTACCTGGAGTAAATCGCTCCTTTTCTTAGTCGATGGTGAAAAGACTAATTTAGTGTCACGCCAATTTCTTTAGCGAAATAACCATACGGTATCAGAACTATTTTATTATGATAACGAGTTTATTCATTGCTAATATTGACATTGTTTTGAAGAACTTTTATGTTTTATGCTGTTTGATAGAATAACCGATAAGAAATTCGGCGTGCACATCGAATCTAGATTAAATTATTTTCCGATCACTTATATTGACGTAACTTCTACAAAGCCTATTTGTTTTTTTTTGTTTTCGAGTAATTCAGTAATATAATATCCCACATTTTCTTTTTTGAATAAACGGAAAATAATTTCGTTAAGAAACTAATTTTTAGTTCGCAAACTCTGCGACATTTATCGTTTGTGTATTTATATAATTTTGATTTGTATATTTGTTGTTTCTTGGAGATGATTTATTCCCCGAACAATTACCGTGTTGTGTTGAGTGATAATTTGTTTTATTGTTTTTATGTATACAGAGTGTCCCGGGACTAATGGGAAAAAAGTCAGGAGCGTATAATTTGAGCCAAAATAATGTTAGTACTTCATATAAACTTTTTCTATGTAGGCCCTCGTTTTCGAGTTATAGGCCTCCAAAGTTTTAATTTTGAATTTGGTTTTTATTTTTATTTTTTTTTACTAGTTATTTGATCTTTGTAAAATTTACGGCAAAGCTATAATGTACGTGTATGTTTATTTTGGAAAGGTAAACAGATTTACAGTAGTGCCTTGAAGCCAGGGACGGACTACTCGCAATGGTTAGTGATCCAAAAAATTTGCAGAGATGGCACACCCTGTATGAAATTATCGAAATTGACTTCCCCACACATTAAGCTAACGAAAAGGTACTCTTGCTGGAATTCGATAAAATGAGCCGTTTGGCTAATATTTACAGTTTTATTAATGCACTACGTACAAATTTACCTAACTAACTTATTAATACGATGTACTACAAAAAAATAATTTGATGATAGCAGATGATAAAAACATTAAGAACTTATTTAATGGGAATTAAAAAGGTACGCAGACAACGTAATTAGTTGCTTTTAATCAAAATTACGAACACAACATTATTAAACCATTAAGAAAACCTCATAAAACACAAGTTATAAAACAATCGACTGTAACTAATTCCTAAACAACAAAAACTAACGTTCTTCTAATAAATGTTCAATATGAGCTCCTCCCACTTCCACGCACATTCTAAGTCTACGACGGTTGTTTCTTTGCACTTCTAATAACATTGCAGTGTAACAGATTTCTGTCTATTAAATCTTGCCTTGTTTGCACAGGTGTTGCATATACCTTACTTTTGAGATAACCCTAGAGGAAGAAATACATAGGATTAACATCTCCTGATCGCGGTGGTCATTGAAAAGGGCCTCCACGACCAATCCATCTAATAGGAAACCTTGTGTGTAAATGCTATCGTACATCTAAACTGAAATGAGGAGGGGCCCCATCATGCATGAACCATAAATTCCTACGAGTTTGTAGTAGCACATCATCAAACAGGTTCCATAACTCATTTTGCAAAAACTCCAAATATCTCTGACCGGTCAAAGTATCGTCAATAAAGTATGGCCCTATCAAATGATTTCCAACTATTCCTGCCCAAACATTAACCATGAATCTATGCTGGCTCCTAGTTTGACTAATGCCATGTGGATTCGAATCATCCCATAAATGCATATTATGAGAATTTATGACTACATCTCTGGTGAAACCGGATTCGTTCGTAAAGAGAACGTTACTAATAAATGTATTGTCTGCTTGTTGTTGTCGCAGAAACCACTGGCTATACTCAAGTCGTGAAGGATAATCAGCCACTGTCATACTGTGTACTTTTTTCATGTGAAAAGGATATAACAGCTGTTCTTTTAGAACGCGATGCACAACTGATTTCGAGACGTTATGTTCTCTTGATAATTTTCGTAAACTCGTTGATGGTTCATTATCAACTGCATTTAACAAGTCTTGTTCAACTGCCACAGTACGTACGCTTCGTACTGGACCTTCTCCACCTTTTTTTTTTGGCAAAAAACGTCCTAAAATTTATAACTTTGTTTTGTATACATGGAAAATTACATTTACTGATTCATACCTGTTTCTCGTAACCTGAGATCAATACGCTCAAACATTCGTCTGTCTGGAAATGCTCTGTTTGCAAAATGTTCTGCATAAAGCCTTCTGGCCTTTAAACAGTTTCGAGAAACCAGTCCATACATTAAATTCATATCTGTGTACTCAATAAAAGTGAATTCTGCCATTGTAACTGTTAAATTAAGGACTTATGAATTATTGACAAGTACTGACTACGAACTATTCTACACAATGTTTGACAACTAATCCTATGGTTACTTTCCAATTAATAAGTCGTTAATGTTTTTTATCTTCTGCTATCGTTAAATTATTTTTTTGTAGTACTGAAGGTAAATCTTGGACATCGTATTAATAAGTTAGTTTTACTCGTTGTGTACTTATAAAAATGGTGAATGTACGTAGTGCAATAAAACTGTCAATATTAGCCGAACGGCTTATTTTATCGAATTCTAACAAGAGTACCTTTTCGTTAGCTTAATGTGTGGGGAAGTGAATTTCGATAATTTAATACAGGGTGTGCCATCCCTGCAAATTTTTTGGATCACTAACTATTGCGAGTAGTCCGTCCCTGGCTTCAAGACACTACTGTAAATCTGTTTACCTTACCAAAATAAACATACACGTACATTATAGCTTTGCCGTGAATTTTATAAAGATCAAATAACTAGTACAAAAAATAAAAATAAAAACCAAATTCAAAATTAAAACTTTGGAGGCCTATAACTCGAAAACGAGGACCTGAATAGAAAAAGTTTATATGAAGTACTAACATTATTTTGACTCAGATTATACGCTCCTGACTTTTTTCCCATTAGTCCCGGGACACCCTGTATATTAATATTTTTGCGGTACCCGGTTATGCATGTACCCATATTGTAATTTTTTTTGATGTTCTGTTCACTGACACTGGTCAAACATGTTAATAAACTGGTTAACATAATAAACCGCGTTTCAGTGAGTAGTTCCCTAACCTCCACAGGCACATTACCGAAAATACCTCATTTTTATAATTTCTCTTATCTCTCTCTTATCGCAGTTTTTGAAATTTTTCCTGTGAATTGAAATTTCTGGCGCCTTTTAATTACCTTTCCGGTTGATTAACTTTCCTAAAATAAACCCACGACTCTTAGCTTTCCAACCAAAACAAGAGTGCCGTTCGCATACGTCTTAATTGTTTATCGCACAGTATCGTTTCAAATAATAATACGTCATCTTGGTCCCATCCAAGGAAACTTGGAGAAATTGGTACCTAACAATTAAGACGGTAACAACATCTATCCCTTCAAAGTTGTAATTGAATCTAAATAAGCAATGTGTTCTTGCAGTTCCTGATTTTCTTGTTTGAACCATCGCTGTATCATCATTCACCGGATAGTGGAATCTTTTGGAATTACTCTTGCGTCTCAAAAACTTGATTTGATAAGATTCCTTATCAATCTCAAGCATTTGTCCTTTGAAGGAACAGACATTGTTCTTTTTTGATTCTCGAACTACACACGTACAAAATCATTGGATTCGATTATTTCATTATTATCCATTTCTTTGAGTGACATGAACGACTCACTGCTTTCTGAATCTGCCATATCAATCGAAATATCTAATTCACTGAAGGATTCATGTGGTATTATTTTTAAACGGTTTTATTTTAGCTCACCCCGTTTGTTTTATTTATTATTTATTCTTGGGTCAAATTTAGTAATTCAAATTTCACCCTCTTCCTGTCAACCGATTAATCTGAAATTTTGTATACACTTTGGATTTTGGTGACAATACAATTATGTTTATTCATTATCATTATAAATTCAAGATGGCCGCCGCTACAAAATGGCGGATAATTTATGTTTTATTAATCCCATCAATATGGGTATCAAATGAAAGGGCTCAACAAGCAGAATACAATATACTATAAAAAATTGAAATCCAAGATGACGGCCGCTACAAAATGGCGGATAGCGTAGGTTTTATCAATCCCATCAACATGGGTATCAAATGAGAGGGCTCAACAAGCAGAATACAATATACTATAAAAAATTTAAATCCAAGATGGCGACCGCTACAAAATGGCGGATAACGTAGGTTTTATCAATCCCATCAATATGGGTATCAAATGAAAGTGCTCAACCAGTAGAATACAATATACTATATAAAATTAAAATCCAAGATAACGGCCTCTACAAAATGGCGGATAACGTAGGTTTTATCAATCCCATCAACATGGGTATCAAATGAAAGGTCTCAACAAGTAGAATACAATTTACTATGCAAAATTGAAATCTAAGATGGCCGCCGCTACCAAATGACTGATAACAATTTTTTATCAATCCCACCAATATGGGTATCAACAAATAAAACGGCTTGACAAGAAGAATACAGTGCACTATACAACCTCAATATTTAAGATGGGCGCAGCCACTAAATGGCTTATAATAATAAGATTTAAATTTAGAAATTGAATCTGTAATTTAGGTATCTGATTAATCCAGCCTGAATCCACCACCCAAGTCAAGATTTTGTATCGTGTTGAGGACTGTGTGGCGTTAGGGTGGCTAAAAATGATACGTCGTTAGCGGTACACCACCCAAGTTAAGGTGAAAGGTTAAAACGCGCCGAGAACTGTATGGCATTAGGGTGGATAAAAATGATATGTCGTTAGCGTTTTCCCCTCAAGACTCAGGCGCATCTTGTTGTACATAGCCTTGCCCCTTTATTGGACCTCTGGGGGGGTCGACCGTTTAAATGTCCATTACTCGTGGGAACAAAATGGTAAAAAAAATATAATAACGGGCAAGAAACCTTGCAATAATGAAGCACTAAATGAATTAAACAGAATGCGAAATAAAAACCAAAAAATAAAAATAGGTGAAAAAACTTTTTAAGTTAAACGGTTTTATGTTAAACATACATTGCAATGTTTAAGATAAATGTACTAAAAACCAAAAAATAATAAAATAGATACAGTCGTGGGAATTATAAACATATGCATAGACTAGACTAAAATAAAACCGTGGGGCACGTCAATTGTCTACAAATTATCGACTTAATGTGCGATAGATGAATCGTTTAATTCGTCGTTAGGCAGTTGGCCCGCAGACGGTGAGGAAATTACTTACTATTATCAAAGTTTACAGAATAAAATAACAGTTGCCTCACTCGACGCCACGCCCATCGCTACCACCGTCTGCCCCCTCACCGCTGCGACTACCGATCGGTTCTGCACTCTGTACACAGTGAGTACAGTGATTCTGTAAACTGTGACAGTGGCTTATGGAACAGTTGTCTTAGGTAGATACAGAGTGCGCGCAAAAAATCAAAATAAAATATATAATGGTTTTATTAATTTAGTTTATCTTTACATTAATCTTTGTGAGTATGTCACCCGTTTACTGCTGTGTGGTAAATTGTACAACAAAACGAAATAGTGGTTTATTGTTTTTTCGGTGCTCAAAGGATTTAGCTACGTATGAAGGAACGTATATGAACGATTCCTTCTCAACTGCGATTTTTTTTATTTATTAATATCATGAATAGGTATATATTTTGAGTAAAAAGTAACAAAAAGATTTTAGTCTAAAAATTCTTTAATTTTCGAATGATTTGTATTGTAAACTTTACAGTTGGTAGAGAATCGGCTGTATAGACTTGTGTGATTTCTAGAAGATACAAGCTGCTCAAAAATTAAATCTGTTCTTAGATGCCAACTTTGGAAAACACAATTAGGATTTATCGGTGATCATCGAAATGCGCTTCTCACTCCAGAGGAATGTTCTAACCGCATTTACATTTGCAGCTTACATTTCACAGATACAAGTTTTACAACGCCTTTGAAACAACGTCTCGTTTCTAATGCAATTCCTACATTGTTGATATCCAAAACGACTAATAGTAAGTACCGATTAATCATCGTTAGTGGGAATAAATAAATATCTAAAATTCACTTCCGGTACTTTTTCCCGTTTTTTACAAATACTTTATTGTTTGCGATCTAGTTTATTGTCAAAAAATCAATTAAAAAAACAAACTATTTTTATTCTCGTCAGGTACTTCTAAAAATATACACACTGAAATGAAGACGAGGCAGTTCAAACAAATGTATCATGTATACGAAAGAATGTGGAGAGCCAGACAAACCTAGTTATTAAAATAAGTAAGAGCATGATAATATTTCCAGTATTTTTAATTTTTATATTAATATATTTAGGTATTGCAGAAATTTGCAATTAATATTATTTTTCTAGACGAGTCTTGCCAAACGTCGCAAAAGCTTTCCTTGAGGAGCCCAAGGAAAGTATCGATGAAAAATGAAATTACGGCGCTTAAAAGAGAATTATCAGGAACCAAGAAGAAACTTGAAACTGAAGTTAATTTGGACGACTTTGAACAGTTTTTAAAAGAAAATTATTCCCCAGAGTCATATGCCTTTTTGAAAGCTCAACTAACCTATCCCAACAAATCCCCAAAAGGTTGTATATACAGCGATAACTATAAGCAATTTGCATTAAGTGTCTATTTTCTTGGTCCCAAAGCCTATAAAAAACTTGCCACAGTATGTCGATTGCCTTCTAAAAGTACTTTACAGCGATGTACACAAAATTGGGTAATCAATCAAGGCTTCAATGATTTTATTTTTCGTCTACTTGAACTGAGAGTTATTTTAATGCAAGATAAAGCGAAAGATTGTATATTATGTATAGATGAAATTTCGTTAAAGTGCAATTTATATTATAATATATCAAAGGACAAAATTACAGGCTTTCAGGAAGGTTTTATGATAAAATCTGCAGATATTGCAGGAAATGCTTTAGTTATTATGGCCAGAGGCATTGCTAATAGTTGGAAACAACCGATTGCATATTTTTTTCATAACACTTCATCAACATCTGATGAAGTGGAAAATATATTATTTGAAGCGGTGAGAAAATTAAATGCAACCGGTTTAAATGTTTTAGCCACAGTATCTGATCAGGGTTCTAATTTTTATAAGATGGTTAAAACTAATCTGAAATTGACAAAGGATAATCCTTGCTTTCTGGTTGATAATAAGGAACTTGTTTACATGTTCGATGTACTGCACTTGCTTAAATCAACAAGAAATAATTTTTTCAAACATACAGTCGTATTAAACTCGGGAGTGACAAAAAAAAGCTTTTTAGAAATAATGTATAGTGCTGAAAAACTGAAACAATACAGACTTGCTCCAAGATTGTCAAATGATCACATTTTTCCAAATAACTTTCAGAAAATGAAAGTCAAACTGGCGACACAAGTATTTAGTCATTCCGTGGCCGTGGCAATGCAAACTTACATTGATTTTAATGTATTACCACAGGAAGCAAAGAGTACAGCAGAATTCATAGAAAAAATGGATTCTTTTTTTGATATGTTAAATTCAAACAATCTCTCTAGCTACGGGGCTTTTATGTCAACTAACAAACAAAACACATTTTTACAAGAAATGGACAATTTGTTTAAACATTTAAATGTTGTAAGTTTAAATGGAAAAAACAAAAAAAAAAAAAAAAAATTATGTTTGGCTGGAGGCTTACCATGCGAGCAATTACTGTTTTATTCAAGTCTTTAGAAGCGAAAGGATATAAAATTTTGTTTACAAGAAACCTCCAATAGGACTGCTTGGAAAATTTCTTTGGGCAAATTTGAAATTCTTGCGAAAACGTGAAAAATCCCACCCCCATACAGTTTTGCCGATCATTCAAGAAACTGTTTGCTTTGCGATATTTTGATCAAGCTGATGGCGCAAACTGTATGGGGTATTATTACGGCTCAAACTGTATGGGGTATTATTACAGCTTAATCCGAAACTTTTGGAATTATTTTATATCTTTATATACGAGAGTTAGAATTTACTTGTCTTTAAAGTTTTCTAATCAAAACATGACAACTTGCGGAATAAACAAAAAAAATTCTAAACTCTCTATTCTGCAACATTTTTAATATATTGTTGTAAACAATATTGTATTATAATAATTATAATTTTAAAATAAACCTAGAATGCTAACTTTAATGTGATTTCTACCTTTTGAACACTCCTGGTATTGTAAAAACTCACTGTCGATATCACTAGCCTTTTTTATTTATTAAATACCCCTCGTATTCGTTCGAGTGCCGGCTTCGCTCTGCGTTATCTGCAGGTGTTCGCGGCGCACTTGGTTCTTGAAATAAGAAAGTGCCGACATGAAGTGAGGCAACTGTTATTTATTCTGTAAACTTTGCTATTATCTTGCTCATGGAAATTCCAATAGTTATACACTCCATGTAAATAAAAGAGATGTTTCAACTAGTTTATCGTTGGACATTCACACTGCTGGCTGGCGAGGAATCGTTTCACTGCTCGTAGTTTGTCTTTAATCGACAAAACATATGATAAAAGTACTACTCGCTCACCACTATGAAACCCTAAAACTCGCTTATAATCGAGCTTGCTAGCTTGTTTCCACATTCTAGCCCTACTTATCACACGTCCATCGTTGTCGGTTGAACAACTGCCTAATTATAGTGTAACATTACAAAACAAAAATTTTAATCAACGATTGTAGACAATTGACGTGCCCCACGGTTTTATTTTAGTCTAGTCTATGCATATGTTTATAATTCCCACGACTGTATCTATTTTATTATTTTTTGGTTTTTAGTACATTTATCTTAAACATTGCAATGTATGTTTAACATAAAACCGTTTAACTTAAAAAGTTTTTTTACCTATTTTTCTTTACTGTCTTGTTTGCTTTCACTTTCTTTTTATTTTATTTTTCTTTCTCCATGCTTTATATGATCATCGGGTGTGTCGGTGTATATTTTGGATTTAATTTCACGTTTTCTTTTAATTGTCTTTACTTGACGTTGGACCTTTGGAAACGGGTGTATTGTCTCAAGAAGGGTTTTTGATATGGATGGTTTTGGATTATCAAAGTTAACTAGAGTAGAACTAGAATAATCATTTGCTTGTTCTAGCTCATTTGTATCTTCTTGCAAGCTCTCTTTTCTCCAATCCCATCATGAGGAGGTGTTTTTTGTTTATCTGGCATTGTTTCGGCAGTTATATCATTATCAGTAACTGTACTCGGCAAAAAGTCAAATTCACAGAAAACAGAACTGTCTATCGGCCAAACTCCTGTCCTTTTGAACAAATTAACTATATTCATTGGAGTAAAAGAATGGAAGCAGACCTTGTCTGCGTGCTCTGTCAAGAGTGAAATAGTAATAGATCTTCTTAGATTACTTAACATCCATTCATTGTATACCACAGAAAGTCTCGTTTTATGCGGCCCAAAAACACCAACATCTAATGGCTGTGTAAACGATGAGTTGTATGTGGAGAAAATGACAACAGAAGGATTCCATTCTCGCGGCAAAATTCAATCGACTCTATTGTAGAATGTGATTTGTGGTTATCAATCAATAACAATATTTTTTCATCTTTAGAGCATTGGGTTTGCTGCAAACTTTTATAAATAACTCGGAATTTATCCATCCAGTTTTGCTTCCCACAGCTACACTTCCAGGTGAAGGATTGATCATATATTTGGACGGCTCCCGTATCTGTGGATAGATAAATATAGGTGGAATGTAAGTGCCAGCAGCACAAATTGTTCCTACAACAGTGATTTATTCACCCCTTTCTCCCGAGGCAACTTGACCAACTTGCGTTTTTCCTTTTGTAGAAACAACTCTAACGGACTTAATGACAGTTTCATCATGATTGTAAATTCGAGTTGGTTTGAATTGATATCTTTGCTGAACTCATTTATAATTATTGAAAAACTCGTCTACTCGAGATTTATTAAATCCAGTGCTTAGTAAACTCGTACTCTGTAGTGGTTTTCTTAATGACAGGTTCTGATGTCTCGTCATGAATCCTTTTCTTCACTCGACTCCTACAAAAAATATTTGCCACTGGTCTTATTAAATTGAGTTGACAAAGCTTCACTGACAATAAGACCTATTATAAAAAAACTGGTCAAGTGCGACTCGGACTTACAAACTTCCCGTTTTTACCCTTCGGGTATGGGACCCTAAAAAACAATGAAAATATTTGACCCTATGTCTTATCGTCCACCTGATTGTTGATTCACTACCCAGGAATCAAGAATTTTGCAGTTCGGCAGCTTTATTGCATGCTAGTAAGCGAGTTTTTGAAGCTGAACATAATCCCAGCCATAATGTAAATTCGATGATACTTGAATATATTTTGCAAGTTCCTTTTCTTGTTCCAATCTAAACACCTGCGTATACTTATTCCCATATTTATTCACAGGAGGTTCATTCTCATCGCTTTCGTTTCCAGAACCTCCAAATTTTCTCCTGAACTCATCATCTGTTCTTCTTTCACGCAATTTCTTAATCCTGGATTTAAAGTGTTTCTTTTAATACTATATCTCCTGGCAGCCTCCCTCATAGAGCATTTTCATTTGTGAAAAATGCGCGAAGAGCAATTTTTGCATTATTTTCATCGATAGCTCTTTTTGTTTTTCGTTTGTACTGTCTAGGCATCTAGAAAATGAAGAGAAAAATATTTTTCAAAGCCACGTAATACTGAAAAAAAATATTGTAATTTAAGAAATGAGGTGACCGAATCCTCCCTTTTTCACATGACCTCGTAAACCTCGCCGTAGCTCTCTCCTTATAAATATTTGAGGTTAGGTAATATATGAAAAAACATATTTAAACTAACACTAAATAAATACTCAAAAGAATATTTCTCTTAATAATTATGATCTACAGTAGTTTAGACAAAATTGAAAAAAACGTGATAGGGTTAAAAGAAAATCACAAAAAAATCGTCAACACAGTAATAACAGCCACCCGTTACTAGATGCGAAGAACATGTGTGCGTCACAGACCACTGTGTGCGTCCATCAAAAATCGCTGACAAGGGGCGGAAATTTTGAATATCTTAGAAAAGAATGGTAGTGGCCAAATCCTCTCTGGGGCCGAACCATCCACCCCCTCCCCTACCTATTTCAATGTCATCATCTAACATGTCCTCAATTGATACATCTTCCACAATATTTTTGTTCATGTTCTCCAATTTCAAAATTATCAAATTAAATATACTGCTCCAGCTCTTTAATTTTTTCAGTCATAGCAATTACATTTTTTTTAAATTTCATTAGAAACTATAATAGAGTTTCTTATTTGAAAATTACAATGAAAATATTCATCACTTCCACTGAAAATGTTTCAATACAAATATTTTAACTTATGTTTGCTAATGAAACTTTAACTGGAGAAATTTCTTCACTTATGAAAGGGCTTCTTATTCTAGACTTACTATTGGTAGATTTTGACATGCCATTTTTCAGCCAATGATTGAACTAGAATAAGAAGCCCTGATGCATCAAACCCTCAAAAAGAAAGCAGCTTAGATCATTTCAGTCACGTGGCTTTAACAGAGCGGTCATTTCTCGGTAGGGCATATCCCTATTTGCGGGTTTGCTATTACGTTTATATTATTATATTATAGTATCTCCCTCTATCCTAAATTCGATGATCCTATGGTCGGAATGTGATGGCTTTTAGATAAAACTAAATATATTTACACATGTAGTTGAAAAAAGACCACACATGTTAAATAAAATTTGAAAGCAACCAACAGAAACTCTGAAACCGATACAAATATGGTTAGATTGAGGCAAAGTTGTGACACGATGTTCTGAGTTTTCAGACTAAATGGCCTATTCTCAATCATGTCA
The DNA here is from genome assembly GCA_963921935.1 of Galeruca laticollis. Classification (NCBI taxonomy): domain Eukaryota; kingdom Metazoa; phylum Arthropoda; class Insecta; order Coleoptera; family Chrysomelidae; genus Galeruca; species Galeruca laticollis. The sequence continues at coordinate 85,763,924 of OY998183.1, forward strand.
TAATTTTTTAAAGTAGGGATTCCAATTATATGATCAATTTTTTAACCCTAGAGTTGGATTTTACATAAATATTGTAACTATATTCAAATTAGTAGCGATTTCGTCCCGCTTTGGTACCCCACTTTGGTCTGTCAAATACATACCAATCGATTTCGTTTCGAAAAACGATGACGTCAAGCTTACTTTGGTATCTTTTTGGTCTGTCAAATCACATACCGAGATCTGCAGCACGGTTACAGAAATTGGTAGCTTTCTATCTTTGTCCAAAGTAGTTTTTGTCTTGCTTTTTATTTGTAAACAAACAAAGTCGTTGAAACGAATTGAATTTTTGGCCAATATAATAAAATTCTTAAGTTTTGTCTGGTTTTTCTTTTTTTGGTCTAGTAATAATGGGATCTGTTGATTTGATTATAAATGGCAAGTAGCTTTTTTTGGGTTTTTGCTATAAATATTTAAGTCAAAACTCCAAGATAATTTAGTAAAACTCAATAAACAACATTTCCGATCGCAATACATAACGTAAATGTAATTTTCATCAATCAGCTATACCAATTGAGAACCAAACGATTTCGCCTGTAATTGGTACTTTACGTCATACCGGTGACGTAGGACCTACCATTTGGTTAACCAAAGACCCTACCAACCAAAGCGGGACGAAATCGCCTTTAGATCTCCACACTCCTGTAAATGATGGTGTCATAAATTTGCTCTAGAGACCTAAAAAGTGTTACGTCAGAATATGGTCGCTGACAAAACATATAAGACGCGCACAATTACAAGACGGAATTTTGAAAACATTTATGACCTGATTCCAAGCCGCTCTATAAAATGCTCGAATACAAGCTGCACCTTGAGTTAATCTCGCAATAATAAAGTTTCGTATGCTTTGCTACCGTCCGTATCATTTAACATAAAACACCGTTCCTACCTTAACAATTTTAATATTAAAAGTAGAATCTAGAATCCGATGGTAATATCATGATATTTTTATGCTAACTGTAGTATCACATGTATCCTTGTTTATGTATAGTATTACCAAAGAATACATCATGGTGTATTACCACAGTATAGTTAGGTATACTGTGGTATCACGAAATATAGTTATGTACTTGTTACAAAGAAAAATACAAATCTGTTCGAATACAAGCCGCGGTGCAAATACAAGACGCAGGCCAATTTGCAAGATTTGATTTCACAAAAAAGGTGCGTCTTATATTGGTACCTATACGGTATGTCTTCAATCAACCGTTAGAAATATTTTAAAAGGTTATTCGTTTGTTCATTTGTAAAGTGACACTGCAGTGACTATCAAATAATTATACCTTGTTTCCCTCACACTCTATCCCTATGAAATGTCCACTAGTGTTTAAACCGTCTTCACTTTTCTTTAATACCTTAATTTCATTAAAAAACTGCTCCGCAACGCTCGACAAATTGACAATAGCACATTACAAACGTAAAATGATCATAAACAAATATTGGTTTTCCCTCAGTAACTGTCAGCGGCTATGTTTAAGACGTCATTGCTTTTTGGTATATAACCGGTATTGTTACATAGTTCGTAAGAAATGGTTAGATTTAGTATTTGGCGGTTATCAGAGATAAAACGGTTATGAAAATGTCAAAATTAAGGTTTTTTCATAATCTTCTAGTAAAATATTTATTTACATTTATTTGTAGTTTGCAGTGATTATTATCAAGGCAATTCTTTTGTTAGACACATTTTAATATGATATAAAATTTGAACGATATGTATCAACCTGGATCAATAAGAAAAATAGAAGTTAAAAACTTCGTTACTTACTCTCATGTTGAATTGTATCCTGGACCGAAGTTAAATATGATAATAGGACCTAATGGCACAGGAAAATCAACCATGGTTGCTGCCATTATTTTAGGTCTAGGAGGAAATCCAAAAGTTGTTGGTAGAGGTCATAAAATATCGGAGTATGTAAAACACAATTGCGAAGCTGCTGTTATTAAAATCTCTCTTCAAGACAATGAAGATAATAAATTTATAAAGGTAAATGTAGTCTACATATTAAAATATTTTTATAAATAACTTTCAGTATATTTGGTAATATTATGAGAATTTCCACAAATTTACCACTAAACTCAAGCCAAATACATCTATAAAAACTTGATTTATTAAAAAACCAAGTTATTATCTAGGCGCATATAAAAAGGTTTTTTTATAAGAGAAAATCAATGCTGTAGCAAAACAGAACCAATTGGTCTTTATTCAGAATACTTACCATGTTATGTATTAATCAATCAGTCACATTTTACATTAAAACACTATAACAACAAAACGCTATTAATGAGGATGAAATCAATATGCTTAGTAAAATTGAATAGAATAGTTTTATCATTAATTGGTAAAACACTTCCAGTCTTCTTGGCTTTCCAAGATTAAATGTTTCACATCTACAAGCTCTTACCACATATTTTCAGTATCTCGCATAGCCGATCATAGCTTGTAAGTCTATAGTCAGTTTGTTTATTAAACATGTCAGTACTTTTCACTGACTATATGATACATGTTGTTATTTTACCCACTCTATGACAGTTTGAGAAGTATTAACTTATTCTTTGCAGTGGAATTGACTGTAGGGTTCTGTTTTTCACTTGCTTTCTAGAGATTATCTAGTCGACAATTCTTGGATTAATTGTTTATAATTTTTACTTATTGTTTTGGGTATTTACTATTGGGGCTTGTCCACTTTTTATGCTTCACTCCACAGAACAAGTTTTAATAATTCACTTTGCACCGCTGTGTTTATTTAATTTTTCACAGCAACCCCCAATATCATTTTAGTTAGTTGTACAGTTTTTAAATACTTATTTACACTAATGTTGGATCTTCCATAAGAAAATTGTCTTCATTTCCATTTGAGATCTACACCTTCTCTACAATCTGCACAACTTTAACTGACATTTTAAATCAGCAGCCACTTCACTTGAAGTAGTATAATTTTGTATAGCCCTTCAAGTTGAGCCTCCGTTTAATCCCCATTTGAAAATTTATGTGAACTTTTAAGGATTGTTATATTTGAATAATGTAAACAATTATGATGTAAAGACAGTTTGAACCACTGAATATTGAATTCATGCTAATTGTACCATGTTTTCATTAGCATTTACCTGTACATATAATAATAATAATTAGTACCTATACTTTATTGGGTCACCCAATAGGCCATCGACCGAGGTCCTTCAGCCTGTTACAATATATTACATGGTGGTTTGTATAAATATTAGATAATAGTATTGAATTAAAAATATATTTACAGAGGAAAAAAACAAAAAAAATTTGGTATGTGGTCTTCTTGTTCCTTAAATATTGAAATTTTGAATGTGGTCCCATATGGTATTGAGTGGGTATTTTCTGTGTGGCCTTCTTTCTTGATTCCTGTTCGTACAGAACCGGCTTAGTATCTCTAGGTTGTGTTCTTTATGTGCAAACTTTTCAGAGAGGTTGTGTGCGTTGATTTATGGGGACAATTCCTGTTGTTTCGTACAGTAGGTTATTGGGTGGCTTGTGCAGAGGATTTCTGGGGGTCTTATCTTCGTTATGGTTCTCAAGGAAGTGGTTTCTGCAGTTTGAAGTGATGGTAGGAGTTTTTGCAGTAAGGTATATTGGGTGACAGTATTCTAGGATAGGTCGGCATATTGAACTATATATATGTGCAGCTGTTTTTTTACTTATCCCTGAATTCTTAAATGTTAAACTCCGAAAGTATTTGCTCCTACTGTTACATTTCCTCTTTATGTTGTTAGCATGTTGCTTAAAGTTCAATTTGTGGTCTATGTGTCTACCCCCAGATACCTCGCATAGTTTACGCAGTGAATGTCTTTGCCGTCTATATTTATTTTAGGTGAGTTTGGTGAATTAATGTGGTTAAATATTATATATTGTGACTTGTCTGGATTAACTTTCAGCCTCCATTTGTTGAACCAGATCAGGGTCCTGTCTAACAATACTTGTAGATTTTCAACGGTTTTCGAGAGGATTCTGTTGGGACTAGTCAAGGTCGTGTCATCAGCATACTGCAAAATGTAACGATTGTTATTGTAGTAGACTTGTTGATGACTGTAGTTGTATATGTCGTGACAGTAAACATTATATAGAAGAGGAGACAATGGCGATCCTTGTTGAACTCCTTGTTCGGTGTGGAATGTTGCCTAGCATTGGTCGTTAATTTTGACTTGCAGAGTTCTGTTCTCAAGATAGTCATTCAGGAACAGGATCAAATATCGAGGGCATTCTAGTGTCATTAGTTTGTAGAGTAGTCCTTTGTGCCTAATACTATCAAATGCCTTGCTTATATTAAGAAATAGGGCTGCAGAGTGGTTTCCCATTAGTTGGTTAGCTTGAATGTTGGATGTTAAAATGGTTACTGGGTGAATGGTACAAGTTTGATGTTTAAAGCCGAATTGGTAATCAGGAATTTTGTGTCCGATTTCATTTTGTAACAGATATTTCATGATGTTTTCGAGTTGCTTTCCCAAAACTGAAAGAAGAGTGATAGGACGGTAGTTTTTTGCTCTATGATGGTTCATATTAGGTTTAGGAATGGTGATAATGGTTCCCTGCTTCCACTCACTAGGAAAGTAGTGATGCTTCAAACAGTACTCGTATATTTTGATGAGATATCTGTGTATCTTTTCACTCAGTTTTCATAATAATATCCTGGAGCAGTACTCTTTTCTTTGCTTAATATTTCAAAATACACATCTTCTATATTACTGTTGTGTGCTCTGTGTTCCCCTTCAAAGTATTCATCATACCACTGTCCGATTTCATCATATATTTGTTGGTCGTATTGGGGTTCATGGTTTTCTCTGAACATTTCCTTGTAGTAATTTGCAAATACCTCTGCTTTTTCTTCATTGGTGGCATACTCAATGTTGTTTTCTTCAATTGGCTGTGATTTTGATATTTCTTTGTAGTTTGTTAGTTTTCTAATTTGTTGCCAGTCATCTTTACCTTTGCATTTATTTTGTACACACTGTAGCCCATTAGTGTTCTTTTTATTGTCTAATTAGGGCTTGTACATTTTTGTTGTACCTAATTGTTTAGTTGCATTTTTGCCTCAACATTGGGATCTCTCAGGTAATCTCTATGGATTTTTCTTTTGTTTTTTATAATTTTGATAATGTATAGTGGTAGTTCGTGTATGTAATGTTTTATTTTCCGGTCTGGGCTGTTTTCTATTGTGAGTGATAGTGGTGTTGAATTGTTCAATTTTTCCTCTATCAATCGGATCGTCCCCCATACGATCAATGTACTCCTGTAACTCTTCGTTTAGTGTGTCTATATCACACTTGTTGATGTTCTTTTTTATTATTTCATGCTCTATGATTCGGTTTTTGTAGGTTGATGGTTATTTTTATTGCATCATGTTTTGTTCCTAAATCTGGATGGGTTTCTACTGTTACTATATTATTTTTGATGTTTTTCTTGTATATTACACGATCTGGTGTAGAGTCTGGGTTATTGGCCATTCTAAAGGTTGGAGGAGTAAACACTATTTTGAAGGGTGCATTATTGATAAAATCCTTTATTTGCCTGCTTTTATTCCGATTCACATTTAGATCTCCTACAATCACAGCATATTTGTATAGGGAGGCTTTGTTGAAAAGCGTTTGTTCGATGGGTGCATTTGGGTGAATATATACAAAAAAATGTGTAGTTTATCTCCTAGAAATGGAATTGAAAAGAGAAGCAGCTCATTAAGCGGGTTATTCATTTGGGAGGGTTTTCTTTTAGCATTTTTAGTCCTGGATGCGCCAGTACCAAACTTCCACCACGCACATTAGTATTTACTATGTTTCCATTTAGTTGTTTATGCCTCTCAATAATGTTGTTGATGTTGATGAGGTGTTTTCTCAGTTAGTAAATGTTGAGATTGGCGAACATGATTTTAAGTGTCGACGTGAACTTGAATATTATTATACCCTTGGATAGGTTGAGTCAGTGAGGTCGTCGAAGGTTGCTCCAAGTCGAACATCAAAATATAGAGCCTATTTCCCGAGAAATGCGCAACTGTGTCTATGGAGTATTGGGTGACGAATATTTTCCTCAGCTTTGCAATTATTTCATCTCTGTTAGTGCTATTCATTTTATTTAGTTTGTTGACATGTGTCAATAATCATATCGTGAATTGTGACTGCTGAATGTATTCTGGTGTTTTTGGTTATTTTCAGGTCGATTTCGTGGGATTTCTTGTTGAGTGTCTTGATCTGACTATTAGGAATTCCTTCGATTGGCTTAGTTGGTCTATGAGGGCACTTCAAGGACCATGCTGAATGGTCTTCAGCTCCACATGATGCCCATTTTGGTGGTAGATGACTGTTGCATTTGCTATAGTGGTGAGGACCTTCACATTTGGTGCATTTTATAGGTGTTGTGCAGTGTTCATGTGTGAGAGTGAATGCTTGACAGCGAGAACATGGTTGTGGAATTGGTGCCAGTGGGTTGCTTGGATAAACTGGGTAGTATCTGTGTTTATAGAACATCCCCTCCACCAGCAACTTTTCTGATGCCTCCAAACAGGGTGTGATTACTCTAATCATTAATGTTGGTTTTTTTGTTGCTCTTGATATAATTCGTTTGCAATAACGATGTTCACTAATTTCGTTTTCCGAAAAGTCGTGTTCGACTGAACCTATTACGATGTTGTATGAAGCACCAGCGTCAGGTAAGTTCTTAGTCGGTGTTTGTGATGCTTGGGTTTCCTTATAATTTGATATTTTTTTATCGGAAATTAGTTGGTGAAGAGTGTCGGTTATAGTTGTTTTGTTTACATTGGACTTGAGCAGAAAGCCCTGCTTTGTTGAAAGTATTACATCCTCTGTGTTTGGATGAACTGTGTCCAATACATCTGAGAATTTATTGCGTGTTAAGTCTTCAGGGGCCTTTATGTAAAATAAGTATTTAAATGGTTTGTTTGTGATCTCCCTCATTTTTGCAGAAAAATTTGGTCTGTATAGTGAGTTTGTGGGATCCGTTTCATTTGTTGCCTTGTTTTTGTCTTGCAGTGTATTTTCCATTGAGCTTTCTTCATGTGTTTATTTGGTGTTCAGCTTGTTTTGCTTGATTGCTGTTAGTAGGGAGGCCAAATATCACTATTTGGATGTGTTCAGTATCAGGAATAAATTGTTTTGGGTTATTCGATGTAGGGGAGTTTCTTCGCCTTTTCTTTTGTGACTCACTTTTCTCCATGTTCCATTGTCCTCTATTTCCATCTCTGAGTATTCTCCATCACTTGAACTGCTCATGGTAATGTTTTGTCTCCTGGACTATTGTTAAAGTTCTCTAAATCACTAAATCACGTCTGCTCTGTTTGGTAGCTAGCAGGTTACTACTCTCTTGATGTTATGTCACTGGTAAAATTAAATGTCCCCTATAGTTGACACTTTTGGAATTGCCTGTATAATACTGAACACCTTTTACACTACATATACACTAACACTTTTTGACTATCAGACATGCAGTTTGAGAGCCATGTTAGTGTTATCAGATGGTGAAGGTAAACTAAGGCTATGATGAATTATCAGCCTGATATACTAATTTTTTTGACACCTAGGCTGAGACAATGGGGGTTAGAGTAGAAGTATTTCTTTTCTGCCAACCCTATCTAATATAGTCTTGGTTTAAGCCAAAAAAGAAAACATGAAAACGGGTTTTTAAAAAAAAATCCTGTGTATTTGTCGTCAGCCACTTTTTGTAACATATAAGCATGATACAGCCTCAGGAGTGTATACAAGTCACCAATTTTATGATTGGGTATTCTTCAGGGCATCTCACAGATGAACTCTTTTGATTTTCAGCTAACCAGAGCCAGTACAACATGTCCTATAAATCAAGATATACTACATTTTTGGTTATTTTTGGAGACATTTTTGTTTGTTACCAAATTACAGCCTCCCAGAGTAAATACAAGTGACCAATTGTATCATAGGATTTTTTTTCAGGGCCTCTCACAGATGAACCCTATTGATTTTCATCTCACCAGAGCCAGTATAACGGGTCCTATAAATCCAGATACTACAGTTTTACTCATTGTCGGAGAAATTTCTGTTTGTTTGCACTATACAGTCTCGGGAGTGTATTCAAGTGACCAATTTTATGATTGGATATTGTTCAGGGATTTCACAGATGAACCCTATAGATTTTCAGCTCACCAGAGCTAGTACAACGGGTCCTATAAATCCAGATATACCACATTTTGGTAATTTTTGGAGAAATTTCTGTTGGTTGGCACAACAATAGCCTCCTGAGTGTATGAGTGCGGATACGTTGTTCAATATAGATTGCCTCAAACAGTTCCAGAACTTTCAACTTAGTTACTTGTTTGGCCAAATATGCAAAATGAAATTTTGTAGTTTCTCTTTATGTGATTATATTTTTCATAGATGAAACACTTGTTTTTAATCTAGTATACAATAAAAATCTTGTTTTTTATAACAATTTATATGCAAAGGAGAATATTTTATTCAGAAATATGTCTTTTAGGTGACCAGACAGTTTGATACACGAGATAGGTCAACATGGAAACTCAATGATAAAACTGTGAAGTTGGATGTTGTTTTACAGTGTATTAAAGCATTCAATGTTCAAGTAAACAACCTTTGTCAGTTTTTACCACAAGACCGGGTACAAGATTTTGCCAAAATGAACAAATGTGAACTTTTAAGAGAGACACAACTGGCTCTTTGTAGATTTGATTTGATTGAGAAACAAGATATTTTAATAAAAAGTAGAGATCGACATAAGCAATTGCAGGAATCAATTGATAAAAATCAGAAGAAACTTCAGGACTGTCAGGATTTAAATTCAAGGTATGTATTCATAAAGGTGCACATTTTAATATACCTTAAAATAATTTTTGCAATAGTAAACAAATAAAAACATTTTTGGTCCAAAGAATCTATCCCTCCTTTGGTCTTATTATAATAAGAAATAATTTCTGGTTTTCCCAGATCAGTATCAGTAATGCCTTTACTGAAACCAAAGAGACTAGAACCAGGTATTTTTGACTTTGCTGGTGGAATATCTCTTATTTTTTTTTAATGTGTCTACATATATGTCAATCCCCTTTCTGTCAGTAGATTTACCAGTTCTATGGATGTGAACCAATTATTGGCGGTAATATTGCGATTACTTCATTCAATAGGCTTACGTAAGCGCAATATGGCCTGAGTAAGCTTAGAATAACGTTTAAATCTTCGAGTGATAGTGTTACTCCATCCGAATCCTTTCCGATATAAATATATGTGTTATACAGATAACTGGTACGTGTGTCTGAAAGACACATCAACATGAGGCTGTATTTTGCCTGTTTACTAGGCATAAACATCTTAAATTTTATTCACCTACACAAACTATAAACTGATTGACATTTGTTTATAAAAAGGTCAAATATATCAGAAATTGCTGCTGCTGCATCACCTTTTCTTCGATCTACTCTGTCTTTCCTCCCTCAAGACACGCTAGTAACGCTCCAAAATTATTTTTAGACATTGTTCATCTGAACATATCCATTCCAGTGCCATCGGCTGCAAAAAGGGATCTGTAGTTTCTGCAATTAGATTTGAACACGGCACTAAAAAACAGAAGTCCGATAAAAGCTTTGAGTTTCACCATATCCACATCGTGCATGTAAAACTGCTCTTTGAACTTTTGTTGTTCTATACCAATTTTTTTGTTTGTCCAATGTAACACTATTTGAGGAACATTATTGTCCGTCAGAAAGTCCCAAACTGTCACCGGATCTGCTTTCTTTGATGGCAAACGAGCAGGTCCTTTTAAACTGAACAACTGAATAATAACATGTTGTTTTGTTCTTGAACAAGACATCATTTCCTCAGCTGACCATTGAAATCTATTTTTGCCTAAATAATTTTTTTTGATACCAGTGGCTCATTTTCATCCACTTTCACGTTCTTTGATGTCTTCACTATTTTCGCCAGTGCCTTCTCTGTCTGAGCAAAGTGACAAAGAGTCATGATCACTTTCAATATAATCTTCTTCAGCACAACTTACGTTCACATCACTGCCTTCAAAATCTTCGTACCATTTCAAATCAAATATATAACACGTGCTGAACGCTTTATCGACAAAACGGTATTGACAGTCTCTACTTAAATGAATTAAAAGATTATGTAAAGGCATATTTATTGGTGGGACTAAAAATAGAAAGATACAATAAAATTGTGAAATCTTTGCAGTCACTATGACTGGACCCGGGTGGTTAAGGGTTAACAGGCTTCATTTGATTTTTTATCTTCTTTTTGAGCAAAAGTTTCTGATTTCTAGCTGCATAGCCATTTTTACAACTTATAGTAAATTATTGATAAACTTCGTCTATTTCCTCTATTTCTGTTGAATCTTTTTGACATAATGTTAATAATTTCTTGTTCCTATTTGTTATTGAATAATAATAACTTTGGTTTGTTTATATTTAGTAGACAATATTATTATTTTTTTAAATTATTTATTACAGATTAGAAGGGAGAGTTGAAAGTTTCAATAAAAAGAAAAAATTTACTGAAGAAATTGAACATATAGAAAGAAAAATTGCATGGACCATGTATGAAGGGTCAAGAAGCCGTTTAACGGAAATAAAAAAAGATAAAAAAAAAGCACAAGAAATATATGACAAATATAAAAATGACATGAGACCTGCTGAAAAAGAAATGTCAGATAAAATGAAAACAATTACTGAAGTACAGCAAAATAATAATAAAATTGTGCAGGCAATAAAAAATTCAGAGTTGTCTGTAAACGCAAATTTAGAAAAAATCGAATCTGTTAATGAATCAATAAAAAAGCTCAATGATGACATGGAAAGAAAATTAGCTGAAATTGAACAGTGGGATGAAGAGATTCAGACTGCCGTGAATAAATTAGAAGAGATGAAAACTCTTCAAAAAGAGACATGTGCTAAAAGCTGTGAAAGTAAGTTTAATAATATATTTATTTATTTATTAACAACCATAAAGTTTACAACCACTTAAGTACATTAACTCTACTACAGCAAAAGTAAAAGTGAAGCAAACCCTACAGAGATATTACAATTACTTATAATCTAAGATCCTTATTAAAGTTTCTATATATTCTTACAAACAAGAGTGTATCCCAAAATCATATTAAATAAAACCTCAAATCAATAGATTATTTCATAATATTAATAAAATTTATATATAAAGAGAACAATGTATAAACTGATTCTTATAATTTTGATGATTTTGTAAAATGTATAAATTATTTTCATAAGCACCAACCCAGGCAATTATTCCATATCTTATGATGCTATGAAAGAATACATAATAAATCATCCTTAATATATCAATCCACTTGATATGAATTAAATAAATAATAATAATAATAAATGAACTTTATTAACTATAAAAATAATACTCAACTGGCCATTGACCGAGGTCCTTCAGCAACAGTGGCATAAGTTACTGTGTAAATTACAATGATATTCTTAAAATTTTACAGTTTCAGATTGATATAAGAGAGAAAGAAAAAAAAATCAAAAAATAACCAAAACTACAGTTTATCCATAGAATTTGTTCTGGATGTTTGTAGTGTGTTCTTCTGTTATTTCATCTGTTGCAATATGGGGAGATGAGGTTCTTGTTTTTGGTTTTCTCACTAAATTTGAAGGACAACTGTGATAATCTCTCTTCGATAGGTTGGACTCCAGTAACTTCATATAGCAGTTGGTTGGGTGGATTATGGATATGATTATTCGGATGTTTAATTTTCGTGATAATGCGCAAGGCAGTTCTTTCGGCCACCTGAAGATTCTTCAGGGCAGGATTTCTTATGTTCTAGAATATTATATGTCCATATTCAATTAGTGGTCTACATATCATTTTGTAGATTTTAGTTTTTGTGTTTAAAATTATTCCATGTTCTTTTTTAGATATAGATTTGAAGTGCTTTGCCCTTGATAAGGTTTTATTCTTTATACGAGTATTTCGTGTGTGTGAGTTGAAGTTTAGCTTATTGTCTATAGTGATCCCCAGATATTTTGTACATATTTATGGACGGAGTTCATGGTGATATATCCTTACTGACCGTGATGTAGGTGATGGAGAGTGGAAAAATATTAGCAAATGTGATTTCCCTGGATTAGGTTTCAGTCGCCATTTATTGAACCATGATGTTGTCCTGTCTGCTAGCTGTTGTAATCTTTCAACGGTTGTATTTATACTCCTGCAGTGAGAAACCAAAGCAGTATCATCTGCATATTGTAGTATATAGTTATCCGAATCAAAGTATTCTGGGTCTGCTTGGTATATATCTGAACAGTATATGTTGTATAGTAAGGGTGATAATGGAGATCCCTGAGGTACACCTTGCTGTGGGGTAAATTCGTGAGAAGTTTTGTCCTGCACTTTAACTTCTTTCATTCAGTAAGTTAGCTATCACATGGATCAGTTATTTGGGACAACCAAGGTAGTCCAACTTGTATATAAGACCTTTCGTCCAAACACTATCAAAAGCTTTGTTAATGTCTAAGAAAATTGCTGCTGTTTTGTTTCCGTTAAGATTAGAAGCTTCTATGTTGTTGGTGAGTATCACTAGAGGGTGGGTCGTAGAACATTGACTTTTGAATCCAAACTGATACACTGGGATACGATTTCCCATTGATTTAACTATTCTGTTTTTTATGATTTTTTTCAAGGTTTTTTCCTAGCACAGGTAGCAGCGTAATTGGTCTATAACTGGAAGGTGTAGAGTGACCCATGTTCGGTTTCGGAATAGTAACAATTGTACCCGTTTTCCATTCTCTAGGTACGTAGCTGTTTTTCAGACAAAACTGATACATTTGGATGATATATTCGTGGATCTTATGGCGTAGCTGTTTAACCAACGATTTTGTAATGAAATCATGCCCTGGGGCAGTATTTTTACCTTGGTTTATTATCCTGTAGTATTCTTCTATTTCATACTCCTCAGGGTTCATGTTGACTTGCTGTGGATCTATATAGTGTATGTTGTACCATTCCGAGATAGTTTCATATTGGTGATCATCAGAATTGTCTTCTTCGCTTTCTTCATATGTTTTTTCGAAATGCTGAGCAAATATGATACTTTTCTCTTCCGGCGAGTCGACTGACCATTTTCTATCAGTGGGTGGCTCTCATGTGAGTTGTTTTTATATTTCGAAAGTTTCTTGATATCCTGCCAATACGATTTGCCCTGTTTATTATTGATCTCCTCACATACAGCTACATGGCCTTTGTAATTTCGGCTGTTTTTCTGACAAACTTGGCACCGACGAACCATGATAATCCAAAAACATTAAATTAATTAACTTAAAAGTTTATTTTGTCACTAAAAGTTTTAAAAAACACATCAAAACGAAAGAACTAAATGTTTACTCTCTAGTCATAATGGCGCTCGTATCAACAAACCACGTTTGACATTATTTACTACAATACTACAACGTTTCGAAATGATCGTCGACCACAGTCTGACGATATTTGCATCTCTCTTTATATGGTAATTAAACAAGGACAAAACTACCACTTTTAGTTATAACAATAAATGTATCTAAGGATACAACAAATACTTGTTTAAAATTTATATAAGAATATGTCTTTATTGAATAAAATTCAAATATTATTAATTAATTTTAAAAATAGCGACTCATATGCATAAATTAGTATGACTTTTTTTATTTGCATAACTTTTTAACACATTTTCAATTAAACTTCTAATTTCATTTTGCCTGCAACTAATGAGATTTTGTAAATATGGCAAAGCAGTGGAAGTGTCCGCAAGTGAGCTTAGAATGTGACTCAATGTTTGGGGCAAGAAAAGATCAAAACAAACATATCTATTTTATTTGTTAATCTGAGGTTGGCACCAAGTTGTCTTAGTTTCGTACTGTACATTTCTCATTCATTCAATGTTTTCTTTGGGAGTCAAATTATGTTTTCCTGAAAATAATTCAATCGACTTTTTTAAATATCTGTTTTATCAGTTTCTGTGTTCTTGTGACTGTCATGAACTTTAGGTACTATATTTTGTATTTCATCATCTGAATTGTAACCATACAAAATTTGTAACTCTTCTTCCTCAGACTGATTACTTTCGTTGATAAATTCCGCAATTTCATCAGGGCCATAATCTTCCTCATCCTCTCATCCATCATCTTCAAATTCTGCAGGTAAGTCTGAGTCACTATAATTTTCAAGATAGTGCAATAATTCCTTTTGTGTAACAGGTTTTCCCCATCGGCCTACCATGATCTAAAAAATAATATATCCGATTTTTTAAAACGTTCACTTGAGGTACATTATATAAAAATGCTCATTTTCTTACACGATAATAAAATATGTTAATTTTTTCATCACGAATAAGAAAAAGATACTTGGTACATGAACGCGGTTTGTCCCTTGCGAGTGATATCAAATTGAAACCTTAATCTAACACATTTTTTGTAGCCTAATGCTCAAAGTACATATACTGTAGAATAAAAAGTAGTTTTAACTTACCGTTTCAGCAATTATAGTAGTTTGATCAACGAAAAAATACTAAAAAACACTCTGAATATAAACCTAATCTTAGCGCGTTCGTTATACTGTCCAACATGGAACTATCAAACTACCGTTGTCATGCGAACTGCATTAACATCAATTGTTTATACATGAAACTACACAAATTAACAGATATTGTGAGTGATGGACAACTGCACTAGTCAATTTGAATTTTTAATTTTGATGTCACTCCTGAGTGAAAGTATAACTGAAAGGGTTAAAGGGCTATGTGTACAGAACTTATGATATGTTACATCTGCCACTTGTTGATCCACTTCAATTTCTTAAATCACACATGTATGTTCTCCTTTGATTCAAAATATTTATTTTTATTTTCTGGAAGTATGATCTGATCGTTTATTTATATCACTAGCTTCTTTCTTAAAACTAAGGGACTCAATAGTAGAGGCATTATCTTCTTAACATTCACATGGCTTAAGAGCTTTTTTCCATAATTCTTGGTGATTGTTTAGCTGACAGTGTTCATCTTCAAGTCCCAATGGAGTTAACAATTTTGAGTGTACCAAGGAGCATTGACATTGTTCCTTAGAAGGTTATTTTGAAAGCATTGACTGATCTGGCTTCAGAATTTGCTTGTATAATACATTTTCCTGTATTTAATTCCCAGTTCTTTTCTTTTTGACATGGAGTTTCCAGCATAGCCTTGCATCTAATGTGTTATCTAAATATTTTGCTGTATTGGCATAAGGTATCTGAGCACTATTTAATTGGATTGGTACAAGTTGGCCTCTCTTGTTGGTAAAGTTTATTTTGAATTGATTTTGTTTGAAAATGTAGCTATAGTATTAAATTCTAGGTTGGGAATCTCATTTGTGTATAATAGGACTACACTTCTTTGTGACACCCCCACTTTGATTTCGCTGAGTTCAGAATAACCTTATTTCTGATGTGCAGGAATGTAACACTCTGTCATGAGCATGTGCACTTTCTTTTCTATGATGTTCATTACTTTGTGCACTTAATCTATTGTCGAGTGGCTTTCTTTAAATTCACTTCATTTTACTCAGTGAGAAATAATGGCTGACAAGGAGGATTAAGGAAGGCTCCAATTTCGTCGCCATTGATATACTCAATTCTTTCAGTTGACGTGTAACCACATTTGACATTAGTTAGTAATTAACATTAATTAAAAACAAAATTTCGTCAGTGAGATTTTAAATCTGTGAGGTTTGCGAGGCGTTAAGGAACTATTATTAATTCATTTTGAACTGTGTTTAAAGACATTTGAAAGACCTTCAAAATGAGGTATCACTTGATTACTTATATCATTTAAAAAAAATCTGGGAATGGCTCCTGAAGGAAGGTGATTGATGCTTACATGCCATGAGTGTCAAGAAATTCTCTCTTTTTTGGGCATTGTACTGATTTTTAAGATATTGAGGATCATTTCCAAATGCAGTCTATAACTATATTTAATGTTTATTGAATTGTCTTTGACAAAAAATACTATGAGGTCTAGAATTTATATAAATTTTCACTGATTATATTATTACTTCCAATGAGTGAAGTTGTGTATTTTTCTTAGAAAATCACTACACTTTACTATGTTTTCATTATAGGTGAACAATCCAAACAGGCTCTTACCAAAGAAATGACGAAACTATCAAAATTTCAACAAACATTCCAAGATAAAAAGGATGAAATACTTCAGAATAAGCGAGAAAGCATTTTAAGAATCCGTGCTTTAGAAAATGAATCAAAACAATTGGAAAATGTTAAACAAAACCGGCTGCAGTATCTCCAAAGATTGAACCCAGATGCGTACCAAGCTGTTAATTGGCTTAGAAATAATAAACACTTGTTCCAGGGAGAAATATTTGAACCTATAATGTTAGAACTAAATGTTATCGACAATCGACATGCGAAATATATAGAAAATGTAATACCTTTAAGAGACAGAATAGCGTTTACTTGTACTCATAAAGAGGATATGAATTTATTGATCAAATCCTTAAGAGAGGGTAAACAATTAAGTGTAAATGTAGTACACTCTAGTAGTAATGAGAATTATTCATTTGAACCTACTATAGCTATTGAATGCTTAAGAAAATATGGCTTCTACACTTACATGAATAATTTGTTTACAGCCCCTGAGCCTATAATGAATTATCTTTGTAAAACATATCGTTTGCACAATATCCCTCTAGGTGATAAAACTACAGACAATTACTACGAAGATGCACCAGGAGAAATTAGACAATTTTTTAGCGAGAAATATAGGTATAACGTGAGTGTGTCTAAATATTCAGGTCAAAAAAGCATTAGACAAACTGAAGTGGGTTCAGATGGCAGCCTTTCACTAACTATGGATGTAGTTAGAATGGATCAGTTAAAGGGACAAATAGAAGAAATAAAAAGAACAATAACCAATTATGACTGTAAAATCCAGGCTCATGATTCACAGTTTGAAAAGTTGAATGAAAAAATGAATGAGATTAGATCAAAATTGAAGGAAATTCAACAACAAAAACAGAATGCACAAACTATAACAAGTAGGGTGGAAACACTCCAGAGAAAGTTGAATGAAATGCAACAGCTTAAGAAGAGTCCAGATGAAATTAGGAATGAAAATCAAAGGAAAGGGGAACAATATTTAAAGAGTATACCTGGGATATATGCAGCTATGCAGAAGGAAGTTGTAAAACTGATAGAATTGGAAAAGAAAAATGTGTTGAATATTCGAAAAATTGGAGAGGTGAGTCATTTTAATTAATTAAATACTATTCAAAAATACTTGCTAATACTTTGTCCTACATTATTATCGTGCCTGCAAACATCTAGGCATATATTCAACTAACTTGCTTGTGTATTTGGATGAAATTGTGTTCCTAGATTCAGCAATTTCTTCTCTTGTGTAACAAAGTTTAAAGGATTGGCTTGATTGTTGAACAGACATAAGGTAAAAGCACCAGTCTTCGACACTATTAGCAGCTCTTATGGAGTTTGTATTGTTTTTACCTAGACCAATAATCGACACCATTGAACTAATTATCATCACTCCAATAATCGACACCCTTAAACCAGTTATTATCACCTCAGTAATCGACACATGAAATCAAAAATATCTTTATTTGTAAAGTAAATACAAGATTGTTAATAAAATATGGTATTTTTAGGATTCGAAAATGTTTCCAGGTGAAGAAAATACATATTTAAGTCTGTCTCCAACATTTTGCATTTCAGGTTGGGGTAGCTTTTTTAAAATATCTTCTTGTTTTATAACAAAAATATCATTTTCTACCATCTTAAATACCGTTTTATTTTCGTTTATGCATTTTAGAGACATAACTTCAATTTCACTAAAAGGAAATTTTCTCTGAATAACACAAACATACCTATAATGGGTAGTTTTTCTACTTCAACCTAAACATTGAACAAGCAAATAATCACCAATATTATGATCTTCATTATCATCAGTATCTTCATTAGCTAGATCATTTTCTTGAATCACCGATTGTTCAATATCTGAGATATCGTCTAGACTGTCACCGCTCTCCTCCCAGACTTCTTCTTCGCTAGAATCTTTTTGTACTATTTGTCTTTTCTTTTTCCCAGTATTTTCTGGTTTATTCTTTTTTTTAGCTTCTCTTGCCTTGGCTCTGTTTTCCTTTTCCTCAAGTTTTCTCTTCTTTTCTATTTCCTTCTTTTTATGATAATTCTGCCAAGCTTCGGAAGTGATAGCAGCAGGAACTTTTTCCTTGTATCTCTTTTTCTTGACAGTCTTTGTTTCCTCTGGCCAAAAGAGAGCCCTCTTAAAAGGAGTTGGAACGTTATTTTGAAGCATGGACATGGGAGTTTTTTTGGAGGATAAACGAATTGCATCAGCTTTAGGGAGTAATAATAATAATAATAGCCTTTATTGCCCAACAGATTTATACAAATCCCTTTACAGAGCAAAAACAATGAATATATAATAAAAGAAGAAACAGCCTTAAATTAAATTAAGAAAAGAAGAAATAAACAATAATTAAAATTAAACTAGTTGTATAACGTTCAGTAGCACAAGCTTTAATAACTTTAAAATTATCTATGAAAGTGTCGCATGTGTTGCACAATAAATTAAAATTATTACACATAACATTGATTGGTGAATGAAGTAAAACATTTGTTCGAGACCAATCACAATAAAAAGGTAAATGTTGTCTATTGTAGAACTGTGGTACATTAAAATTAATTTTATATATCAAGTCTGAACAATCAATTAAATTGTGCAAACACTTATATAAACAGGACAATGATTTACAAATTCTACGAAATTCAAGACTTTCAAAATTAAAAATACCTAATAAAATCTGATAATCAGAGCCTCTCTGTGGATAAATACCACTAACCTTCAAAACTAAATATTTTAGAAACCTCTTCTGAACCGACTCGACCTTGCTGATATGAACATTGTAATGGAGTGGTGTTACGGGTGTTATATGAGGATTGATTATTTGTATAGATTGTATGTTGATTTTACTTATTGATGGTGCACTGTCGGTTTCCTCAACTGTGAGTTTTTTGGACTCGGTTCAATATAATTTCAGCTAATTAATCCTCATTTCCATCTGTTGCTGGATGGCCTATTTGATTTTCAGTTCGATTTATTTCCATTTTTAATTTTCTCCATACTTCAAACATTGACGTATGCTCAACTTGACCTTTCCAGTCTTCATTTTCTGTGTATTGTAAAAATAGATTTAGACAAGTTCTTGGGATCAAACTTTCCAAAATTTCTAGTTTCTGTTTTAATTTTAGACTATCCATAATATTAAAATTATGATTTGAAGAAGATATTTATGAAAATTTTACACTGTCTGCCGAAAAAGGAACCAGACCACAAGCTTTAAATCCATTTTTCACTGTATCTTTCGTTATAGCACTTAAGGCAGATTCAAGAAGTTTGGCAAAGTGCTCTTTACGTAACCTTTCTCCATAATTCTCCACATGAAATTGTCTTACTGCCTTTTTCCAAAAGCTTTTCAGTGGCCTGAACACTGCTACGTCCATTGGTTGGATGAGATGGGTAGAATTTGGAAACAAGGCTATAATTTCTATTTGGTTTTTGGTACAGAAATCTGATAGATGATAAGTTAAGTGGGAAACATGCCCATCAATAAAAAGTATTATTGGTCTCTCAATTTGTTTCTTGTCCAATCAAGGCACAAAAACATTAGTTATGTATTCGTAAAATGTGGCGCCACACATCCAGCCCATTTCAGAGCGGCCTAGTCCCCAGTCCTTATTTACACTTGCAGCTATGTGACCGGAAGTCCTTTCATATTTAAAAATTATCATAGGTGGAGCAAAATCACCCTCTCCATTAGCTGTTACCAGTACCGTCAGATTCTCTTTATTGTCATTTGTTCCAGCCATATAAATGGACTTGTCTCCTTTTTTTGCAAGAACCTTTTCCCCTTTTGGCTGAAGAAAGAAAGCACTTTCATCCGCATTAAATACACGCTTAGGATCTTCAGTAATTTTTATCAAATTTTTGGAAATCAAATATTCTTGGATTTCCTTAAACCAACGTCTGATTTGTGATTCTGTTACGTTCTCCCTTGCAGGAGTTAAATTTTGAGCAATCCTTGTACTGATCTGGGGATGTCGTTTCAGAAAAGCTGCAAACCATTTTTTTCTGGTCTTCCATCTGTAAAAGGTGTCTGATTTTTTTTTCTTTATTATCATCTGCACACTGTCCATGAGTTGCTCTCTCGTAACAGGTTGATGCTTTTGTGCCAGTAACAAAATCCACTGAACTAATATCTCCTCTTCTACAGGGCTTAGTATCGAAGGTGGGCCCATCTTACAAGATATGGGGGTTCTACCCATTTTTTTATCCAGGAGAGTTGTCCTAGGTACATTATATAATTTTGCTGCAGTTGCAACTGGCATGCCTTTTGTAACTGCCTGCAGAGCTAAATCCATTTGATTTTGAGAATATCCTCGCTTTGGCGCCATCCTTCTATAAAAAAATTACGTGTTAATTCATATTAAAGCATGTCGACCACTGGAACTCAATGAACCCGGTAATCGACAGAGAACTGTCGATAACTAGGATGCATTGATGTTGAGTGGTTCCTATTTTCGACACCCCCCAAAATCAGAGATTGGGTTAGAAGTGAAGCAGGGTCTACATGAAAACGAATGTAACAAACTTTAATAATACCTAACAGAGTGAATATTCAATGCAAATAGTTTTTCGAACAGCTGAAATATTTTTACTTACCTTAACAAAACTTTTTAGAAAATATTTAACCTCACACCTCAAACACTATTTCCGTCATTTTGAGAGGCAAATTTACAGGGTTGCCAGATGACGTAAATTTTCAAATGAACAAAGAAAAAGTAATAAAATGTAAACCATTTTCTTATTTTTAAAGTTTGAAAGTGGGAGTGTCGATTATTGGTCCCATGTCGAAAACTGGTGCTTTTACCTTACTAGAAATTGTTCTATGTTATAGTATGATGTGCCTGCTTCCGTTAATTTTATTACTCACATTCAGTGGCAATTCAGTAGTGTGTAAGGAATGCTAATAACGAACTACAGTTCATAGTGGATGGAGTTGTTGCTCCCCTTGTTATTTTGAAAAAATCGCATATACCACAAACGAAATGGGGTGAGGTCAAAGTACTGTTACTTATGAAGAAATATGAAGCAACGTTTGTTAAGTCACCTAAAAAGAAATTCGCAATAGGAAAGTACGAAACAGACGAAATAATAGGGTTGATCACAAAAGAACTAGTGCTTTTAGAATAGTACCACATGAATGTAGTACATATTTAATACTATGAGGAGTTGGAAATGGAGAATACGCTTCTAAAATCGTGAAAACCATTTTTATTTGGCTTCAAACTTTTTGACTTCAGAAAATTTTCTCTGTAGTTACTTTTAAAATTTACAAATTGTGTATCTTTTACATATACACAAAATGTGTTGTTTTGTGATGTACGTTTGAAAAATACCAATCAATTATCTACAAAGCTTTTTTAAATAGTTACAAATGATGAACTCACGTTCATGAGTAATAAGTAATTCTCCTGAGAAAATATTCAAAATACCCCCTTGTAAACTTGAGTCTGCTGACTGTTTTATTTTACCTTTTCAAGGGTTACTGATTTATTAGTAGAAGTTTATGCTCGAAATTATGAATACAAGAAATATTTTCTCAATAAGTATATGTGTCCTTTTTGTTATGAATACGGCCAACTGAGTGAAATTTTTTTTTTTCAATATCAACTGCATCATTTAACTCATGAATTATTGTTCATAGCAGTAACAGCTGCAGCTAATAATACAAAGTATAAACAAAGAAATACATGTAAACAAAGCCTCTGATATATTAAAACGTTAGACATGTGTCCATCCTTGTTTAGTCATTTAAATTGGTCATTTTATTGGCTTTAGAACTTAATGTTTATTTTGTTTTAGATTCGTAAAAGGATAGCCTACTTGGAAAATGAAATCAATGATAAAAGACAGCAATGCAAAGAATCGGAAGAAAATTTGAACCGCATAAAAGAGGTATACAATGATGTAATGGAAGAAGCTAAAGCATTGCTAGTTAAAGCAAAAGAACTTTCCAAAGGTTTGACCCCTGCTGATGATGGCTTTGATGAATTTAGATCAAAGTATGAAAGTTTAACTAATGAAATAGATGCACTGAATGTACAAAAAGAACAATTGCAATCTCGGATTGCATGTTTGAATGTAGCCGATGACGGAGAAATGCGGGAATACGAAGATAGGCTAAAACAAATCGACGAATTAGGCGAAAATCTAGAAAAATTGAACACTGATTTGAATAAAATGACTACCAAGATGGGAAAGTGGGAAGAAGAATGGTTGAGTCCGTTAAAACAACTATTATCCGAAATTAATTTGAAGTTTGCTACTGCATTTGAACGCATGGGGTGTGCAGGAGAAGTCGGTATTTGCTCGGGAGAAAACGATAAAGATTTTTCTCAATATGGAATTAGTATAAAAGTTACTTATCGTAATGGCGAGCCTCTGCAGGAACTAAATTCAAATATTCAAAGTGGCGGAGAAAGGGCAGTAGCGACTGCTGCATACATGTTAGCATTACAAGAACTTACACCAGTGCCTTTTAGATGTGTTGATGAAATTAATCAAGGTAAGTGACTGTTTTTTTAAATTTTGATAAACTCAAGTTACAGTGAGTTTTGTTGTTTGGGTCAAGTTTTTCTGCTTTTTACAAGCTTTTTTGAGTCACTGAAATACATGCTATTTGAAATTGTTCTGCCCATAATACTGTATTTTGTAACAGTTAGCACAACTAAAATTAAATGCAAACATTTAGATGGCGTCATAATCGTTAGCCTCAGTAATTATTGTCAAATATTCACAAATTCCACAGCACTTGAGTGTTGCTCAAAAGTCAAAATTAAGTAAACTTTACGTTAAAAACACTGGAACGAAACTACAACTATTATAATGATCTGTGAAGTAAAATGAAGAAAAATTTTCCAATGAAAATGAAGATAATTTTTCTTAGAATATTGCTGTCAAAATCCTCAAGAATAAGGCTACAAGCAAAGATTATTTAAATGTAGCAAACAAGCTGAAGAGAGTCAAATCTGTTGATGAAATTTCAATTGAGAAAAAACAATGTTGTATTCTTTGTTGGCAACACTTTCTAATCTTCTAATATCAGAAGGTTATGAGTATATAAGTTGGATACTACTAACGTCAATGCTTGGGTGTGAAAAAGTTGTAAGGAATCTTAATTAATTTTCATGACAAGGTAATACTCATGTGGAAATTGAGTTCAATTGTTAGCAATAATATTGTAGATGTGGGCTACATCTCTCTACCCCTACAAATCTTCATGCGAATCTTCCATTTTTTTAAAAGTTAGTTAGTTTTGTTGAAATTTACCAACACATTAGTTGTTACATAATGCCTTCTAGTTTCCAATTGAGAGATTGAATGCATTTTTATTTCTAAAAATTAGTTTCACTGAACTCTATTTTTGTCCGTTTCATCCATAAAAAGTAAGCACCCATGTTTTACATGAGAGAGAGAGAGAGAGAGAGAGAGAGAGAGAGAAAGAAAGAGAGAGAAAGAGAGAGAAAGAAATAAACTTTATTAATTTTATTGCATCAAAAGGCCATTGACCGAGGTCTTTCAGCCAGTTTACAATGTTTTTATAGTCTAACACGTTCAAAAAGTATGAAGAAAAAAAACAACAGTGGTAATTACAATATTACGATAGGCTACATATATATATATCAACAAGTTCAAATTATATACAAGTAATACTAAGGAAGGAAATGCTTCAGGAAAGTTGCTTATTGATTTAGTATATAGAAGATTTCTTCATATCTAGTTTTTCCTTCATGTTTTCTATGCTGAGCATTTTCTAGTGTTTTTATAATATGATGCAGAATCAGCTGGATGTTGTTTTCTTCAAGGCAGAAGGATTTAAATAGTTTATCGGGTCTCTCATTTATAGGTTCTATTCCAGTTTTAGAGTAAAGCAGTCTATTTGGTGGGTTATGCATTGGATTACCAGGGTTTCTCAGTTTTGTTATTTTCCGGAGGCTGATTGGTTCACCTACTTTCATATTGTTTTTTGCCGGGGTTTTGACAATTATAGAGAATTGTAGCACCATACTCTATTAAGGGCCCACCAATCATTTTATAAATATTGGCAGCAGTTTCTGTCCCAATCCCCTCATTTCTGTTTGTTAGACTTCTGAAGTGTTGTGCTCAGGTTATCTTTTTTCTTATCATAGATGATGTGTGGTATTTGAATTTGTTATCAACCATCTTTCCATCCCCAGCAATCTGATATATTGGGAGGGTTTAATCATATTGTTCAATATATTATTCTCGGAGAATTATCCTGAATCCTGTGGTTAAAAATTATTAGTTTTGTTTTAGCAGAATTTATTATTAATCTCCATCTACTGGCTCCAGATACTATGTCATCAACTTGCCGTAATATATTTACTGTACTTATTAAATTTTTGTCATAGGATATTATCTTTGTGTCATCTGCAAATTGAAGTAAGTTGAAATTAGTAAATTCATTTTGACATATTTCATTACAGTAGAGCTGGTACAATACAGGAGGCAGCGGTGAGCCCTGTGGTACTCATTGTTTCACGAAGAATGATTGGGAAAATTTTCCATTGATTCTTACTATACACCTGCAACTTGATAAAATATTTGATGATCCTAAGTAGCGAGGAGGAGCAATTCATCCTACGTAGTAATAAACCTTTATGCCAATGAGTCAAAGGCTTTTTTATATCCATGAAGATTCCAGCCACCCTTACACCTCCCAATTTTGCAGCCTGCAAGTTGGATGCCAAAATGGAGAGAAGGTGGGTTGTTGATGATTTTTCTTTAAATCCAAACTGGTATGATGGAATATGCTGATTTAGTTCTAGTTCTGAAATTTGTTTTGTTAATGATTTATATTTGGATGGTTTTTTAATTTTACTCCAGTATGTTTTACCTTTCATGTAGTTAATATCTTTACATGCTAGGATGCATTTATGTTGTTACTTTTCCGCCCAACCTATCTAATATGTGAGAAAAGTATTTGATTTACCCCAAAAAAGTTGGAATTTTGGATTTTTTTTGTTATTTTTACGTTTTCCACCAAGAACAACACGAAAAACGGTTTTTAGAAAAAACTCCTGTGTGTATGTCGCCGTCGTCATCGTTATCGTCGGCCACTTTTCGTAACATGGTCTTGTTAGCACGATACAGCCTCCTGAGTGCAACAAGTCACCAATTCTATGATTGAACATGGTTCAGGACATCTCACAGATGAATCCTGTTGATTTTTAGCCCACCAGAGCTAGTGCAACGGGTGCTATGATACTTGAAGTACGACATTTTTGGAAAAATTTCAGTTTGTAAGCATGATAGATCCTCCAGAGTGTATAAAATTACCAATTTTATGATTGGATATTGTTCAGGGCATCTCACAGATGAACTCTATTGATTTTCAGCTCACTAGAGCCTGCACAACGGGGGCTATGGTACTTAAAGTAGGAAAAGTTTGTCATTTTTGGAAAATTTTCAGTTTGTTAGCACTATACAGCCTCTGGAGTGTCTACAAGTGACCAATTGTATGATTGGATATTGTTCTGGGCGTTGTATAGATGAACCTTATCGATTTTCAGCTCACTGGAGCTAGTACAACGGATGCTATGGCACTGGAAGTGCCACTTTTTTGGTTGTTTCGGGATGTTAGCACGATACAGCATCCGGAGTGTATACAAGTGACCAATATTGTAATTGGATATTCTTCAGTGTGTGTCACAGATGCACCGTGTTGATTTTCAGCTCACTAGAGCGAGTACAACGGGTCCTATAAATCCAGATATACTACATTTTTGGAGAAATTTCGGTTTGTTAGCACGATACATCCCACGAAGTGTATACAAGTATCAATTTTATGATAGAATATTGTTCAGGGCCACAGATGCGGAAAAGTTAGTTTTAATCCTTAAAACCGTTTATTTTTGGGGGGTTTTCCTTACCCATTCTCAATGTTTTATTGGATTGTATTAGGCTGCCTCATCTGAACTTTTGGTTTAATATATTACTTTTCCGTCAACCTATTTATATGCGAGAAAAGTATTGGTTTACCCCAAAAAAAGTTGGAATTTTGAAATTTTTTACGTTTTCCATCAACGACAACACGAAAAACGGTTTTTAAAGAAAAAAATCCTGTGTGTATGTCGTCGTCGTCGTTGTCGTCGGCCACTTTTCCTTACATGTCTTGTTAGCACGATACTGCCTATGGAGTGCAATAAGTCAGCAATTTTATGATTGAATATTGTCAAGGACATGTCACAGATGAACCCTATTGATTTTCAGCTCACCAGAGCCAGTACAACGGGTGCTATGGTACTTGAAGTACGACATTTTGTAATTTTTTGAGAAATCTCAGTTTGTTAGCACGATACAGCCTCCGTAGTTCAACAAGTCACCAATTTTATGATTGAATATTATTCCGGACATCTTGCTGATGATCCTTATTGATTTTCAGCTCACCAGATCCACTACAACAGGTGCTACAGTACTTTAAGTACGATATTTTTGTCATTTTTGGAGAAGCTTCAATTTGTTAGCACGATACAGCCTCCGGAGTATATACAAGTGACCAATTTTATAATTGGATATTATTCAGAGCATCTCCAAGATGAACCCTATTGATATTCAGCTCATTAAAGCTAGTACAACGGCTGCTATGGTGCTTGAAGTTCAAAATTTTTGTCATTTTTGGAGAATGTTCAGTTGTTAGCACGATACAGCCTCCAGAGAGTATATGATTGATCACTTTTATGATTGAATATTGTTTAAGGTGTCTCACAGATGTACCCTACTGATTTTCAGTTGACTAGAGCGAGTACAGCGGGTCCTATAAATCCATATATACTAAATTTTTGGTTATTTTTGAAGAAATTCGGTTTGTTAGCACGATACATCCACCGAAGTGTTTACAAG
Organism: Galeruca laticollis; assembly: GCA_963921935.1. Lineage (NCBI taxonomy): Eukaryota > Metazoa > Arthropoda > Insecta > Coleoptera > Chrysomelidae > Galeruca > Galeruca laticollis. The sequence goes on from OY998183.1 coordinate 85,790,988, forward strand.
TAACAATTTTATCATAGAATATTGTTCGGGGCCACAAATGCGGAAAAGTTAGTTTTAATCTTTAAAACCGTTTATTACCTTTTTGTTGAATTATAGATCAGTCATAATAGGGACTAATAACGTTTTCATTTTTGGTCCCCACACACTTTAAGCTGTGAATACTTTGATTTTGTACATAGTTTTTTTTAAGTAGTTGGGTGGCTTTGGCAGATACCAATTAGCCAGATTTAATTTGTAATCCGTTTTTACGGACGAGTTATTAAACAAAGTTTTCTTGTAAACTATTATGTTAGTATGTTTAAACAAGGTTTTCTTGTAAACAATTATGTTAGTATGTTTAAAAAAGGTTTTCTTGTAAACAATGAACATTTGCAGATATACGTTCTCTGTGTAAGTATTTACGTATGTTGTTAGTACTTGTGCATCTATTTCTATTTCTATTTTTTTTTGTTTTTTGTTTTTTTGTCCTTTACATTTTCTCATTTTTTCCTTTTTTTTGTCTTTTTTCTTTCTAAATCTTTTTTTTCCTTTTCTTTTTTTTTCGTCGACGCACTTACAAGATATTTAATCCCACAATTGCTTACAATGTATTTATGTTAGTATCAGGTTTTACAATTTCATTTTGCACCTTTTTAGGTGATTATAAAGACAATATAAAATATTAATGTTGTTGCTGAATACAATTTGGTTTACACCTATAGGTAGTTTTGCTTTAAGATCTATTAAATCCTCATATTTAGATTTTCTTGGAATTGCGAGCGTTCTAGTATTACATGGGTTAAATCACCAAGTTCGCCACATGTGCAAGCTGGATTTTCAATTATACCTATTCTCTGTTTATATAGCGGTGTCATAGCATGTCCTGATCTTATTCTATTTATATTAACAATGAATTCTCTATGTGATATCCCATAGAACCATCTCTTACGTGGAGTCTTGACTTGGCAGCTTTTGTAGTTCTGTCCATGAATGTTATTTTCATAAACTCTTTGCCATTCGAGTAGCAGACTGTTCCTATATTCACACTTAAGGTCGAAATGTGGTACTGATTTTATTATTAATGGTTCTCCTGAAGAAATGGCCGATTTTACTAACCTGTCAGCAATTTCATTTCCTTTTATACCCGAGTGACCCTTTATCCAGACCACTATGGTATTTTTATTTTGTTGTCTTATACTATGATGTTCTTTTAGTATGTAGTTTGTACATAGTCGTATAGTAAGTACTTTTTTGGTTGAAAACTGTTGATTTTGGAGTAGAGAAATCTTACCTTATGGACCATTATCCTGAAATATTGTGATTCCTTCCTGTGACATAGTTGGGGAGTCATTGGTTGGTTTATCCAAATCCAACATAAGAATAAATAGTCAATTTCGACTAAATACTGGAGTGGTATCAATATTATATAAATGTACAAAACTTTTTTTAAGTTTTATTACAAGTTTTTGTCGATCATAATTTTAAGGGTTGTTTAATTTAGTAGTATGTTTCTATAATAACATGATATGTCATTGATGAGTGTTGAATTATTATTATTATTATTGATGAGTGTATTTTACTTGTGCCTGTAATTTCTGATGGAATTTCGGAAGATTGTTCGTTGACTTGATGCACGCATTTGGGATTCCTTCAATGGGTTTAGTTGGTCTACTAGGACATTTTGATGATCTTCAGCTTTGCATAAAGAGCATCTCTCTGGAAGAAGATACCTGCAGGTTTGTGTTGATTGTTTTCCTTGGCATTTCTAGAAGCTTAGTAAGGTGGTGCAGTTTTCTGTAGTGTGGGTATACAATAAACATTTGGAACATGAAATATGTGAGTGTTCAGGTTGTTGGCTAGGATAAATGGGGTAATGATAATTTTTAAAGTTTTTGAAATAATGAGTAGTCTCCCGTAATTATTCTGTAGAGTTGTGTCAGTTTTCTAGTTTTGATGTGATTCTTTTACAATAACGGTGTTTTATTCCATTATTTACAAGGTGATCTTTTATGCGTGTCTTCAATATCCAATTCTTTTGATGATATGACGCATGAGAAAGTTGTTACTTGATGTGCGCGATGTTAATTGCCTTTGGTTAGAATTTTGTTTCATTGTATTCTTTGATCACTTTTGATTGGACTAATGATTTCATTTGTGTTTTAATGCTATTCTTATCTTAATTACATTTTAGAATAAAACCACTTTTAGTTTTTATTATCACATCAGGACTGTTAGGATTTCTTGTATTCCAAAAATTTGCAAATTTTATTCTTGATAATCGGTTGATATGAAAAAGATATGCTGATAGTTTTGATCCATGATGTTTTTTATTTGGATAGTTTTTATTGTTGATTTTTTTTGGTTGAGAGTGATTTGTTGGATTTTCAGAATAATGTATACCAATTATTATGTTTTGTATTTCTTGTTGTGATAGGGGTAGGGGTGGTGTGACTCTTTTTGGCGTGTTTGATGGATCCGAAGGTTTTCTTTGCCATCTCTTTTTTGCCACTGCCCATTGTCGTTCATTTCCTTTTCTTCTTCCGAGAACGAGGATTCGCTGCATTTGGAAGACATTTGATTCATGGTGTTTGTAGCTCAATTACTATTATCACTCACTAAGTGGTTTTGAATAGCTTTTTAATATTATTGTTAACTAGTTTATAGAGAGCGGCCCGATAATATCCTCTCTCTACAAATTTCAAACAAATACTGTTTTACATTTGTCTTCTTAAAATATACTTTTTTTGTACTGTTCGCAAATAGTTTACATGTAAAAATACATGTTTACATGAACCTATCATAATTGGAACACTATTATTTTTTGTTTTGTCATGATTGTTTTTCATTACTATTTATTCATCCTAATTTTTCCCTTTTTTAATTTTTATCTTGTTTTAATCGGTAGTCTATCAATCGTCATAATAATCCTATGACTATAACAAACCAAAATTACCTAGTATTTGTTTGATTATCTCTCTGGGTACATGACAATATGGCATTAAAGTAAGTTAGCAAGTAAGTATTATGATGTTTTTCTTAAATCTTTGTATCCAATTCAATTGCTTTGAATTAGCACTTTTTTCCTTGACGTATATTTCTCACTATTAGGTTTTTTCCTGGCTCATCTAAACCAGTGGTTCCCAACCTTTTCTGGACCATCGCCAGTTAATGTTTAAATTTTATTTTAGAGGAATGATGAAGTAGAAATTTATTAAACGACTACCAAATGTACAATAAAATTGTTTATTAAACTTTTAAATATAAACACAGAATCAATAAGAAATACAATCACAATAGAAATAAGAAATGCAATACAATAATAAATACAAAATTAATAATAAAGAAAAAATCAATGAGACGGTTGAGGCTGGTGGAGTGTTACCAGTTTGTTAATATCGGGTTCCAATTTCGTTAACATCAATCGCAGATCGCCACGTTCAGTGATGTGTAGTCTGTTCCTCTTCTTTGACAGCAAATCAGTTACTGCACTGAATGCATGCTCAGCCATATAGGACGAAGGAAATGCAATTAACAACTTCTGTATTATTGTCCACAATCCAGGATAGAGAACTGGTATTGGTTTTTGAAGCCAGAACTCTTGATATCCACGTTTGAATTTTACTTTCAGTTCTTCGTTAGTTGTGAGTTCTAATAGCTCCTCTTCCAAATTTGATTAGCCTTCAGTATCTGTGTTTGCGAAAGGATCTATAACCCAACTTGGTATATCCATATTTAAAATATCTTGGAAACGCTCTGTAAAATCAACATGAAAAACTTCCAAGTGGTGGCAGTAAGTAAGTAAATCTTCCGGTTTTGCAGACACTGTTGATAATGTGGGAAAATGGTTGTACTCACCTCTACCAAGATTTCTTTTGAATATAAGAAGTTTTCCTGCAAAAGCAGCTATGACGTTTTTAGTTTTAACTAAATTTAAATCATCACCTTGCAATTGTAGATTAACTTGATTAAATACTTTAAACAGGTCCGTCAAATAAGCGATGTCATTTTTTGGCGTAATCAGGTTTTCGCGCAATTGTTCATTTTCTTCAAGAAATTCCAACACTGACAAATAGATTGAAAAAACGATTCAGACAAACACCTTTGGAGAGCCAACGTACTTCTGTGTGCAGCAGCAAGCAATTGTAGTCTTCATCATTTTCATTGCAAAGCTTATGAAACAAACGGTCATTCAATGAATTGCTTCTAATGATATTGATTGCTTTAATAACGTTATTGAGGGACGCATGCAGACGTTCATTTAATTTTTTCGCAACCAAATGCTGACGGTGAATAATACAATGTACATTTGGCACTGCTTTTCTCAAATGTGCTATAAAACCCTTATGACGCCCGGTAATTGCTGGAGCACCATCAGTAGCAGCAGACAAAATATTGCTAATAGGAATTTCTTTCTCTTGAAAAAATTCTTGCATGATATTAAATATAGAATGTCCCTTTGTATCAGATTCCAAATTCTTAGCAAATAACTCTTGATGAATTTTTTCTTCTTTTATAAATCGTACGTATGATAAGAGTAGAGCTTCGTTACTTGGTAGAGTTGATTCATCGAGTTGAATGGAAAATTTGCAAGTCTTTAGGTAATTGCATAATGATATTTCAACGTCATTTGCCATTTCATCTATTCTTCTTTGCACTGAATTATTACTGAGAGGAATTTTTTTAATGATATCAAATGGTGTCTTATGATGGAGAACAGTTTTTAATATCTCTTCGACTGCCGGCAAAATTAATTCCTCACCAATGGTGTGTGGTTTTCCTGACTTTGCGATTAACAACTAATCGTTATATGAGGCTCGTAGCTCATCATCGTCTCGTTTAGAAGACGATGCAAAAAGGTTTGATATAGTTGGCTGTTTTAAATATTGTTTTTCGAGTTCTTGAAAATAGAATATATCTTTGTTTTTCTTATCAGGATGCATTTTATATAAATGCTCTTGTAGCCTAGAAGGTTTCATAGCTTCATTTGAAAAAACTTTTCGGCAAATTAAACACATAGGTAATGATTTGTTTGTAGAAGATTCCGCAAATCCATATTTTAAATATTTAATACTGTATTGCCGAAATTTCTTTTTTAATTTAGAAGTAGATTCAGCCATTTTCATACAAAAATTAAATTCTCAAAAGATTTATAGATAGTAATGTTTATAAAATGACACACCACTCACGATTATTTACTACGGCAGAGCTTATGATTCACGACTATATATCGCGGCCAAGCACATACAACTAACTAACAAAAAATTTGTAGAGCTGTTGCTTTTATACGTTTCATTTCGTGCATGATTCAACTAGTCTGTGTGCGAACATGTCGAAATATGTTATTTTGTATGAACATCGCGCGTTCGCTTATCAACGTGCGAGGACAAGTCATATACTTCTAATCTGAACTAAAAGAAATTATTATAATTATTAGTATTATTATTAATGCTAATTTAAAACTGCTTATTAACCCTTATTATATCATTTTTATTTCACCATTCCTCATGACTACTTATTATTTGCTCCTGAATCCGCTACCGCCCCCCTAAAAGACTGCAGCGCCCACAGGGGGGCGGTATCGCCCCCGTTGGGAACAAATGATCTAAACTATGTGACACGATGTTGATAATATACTTACCCAATTAGTCCTGATATCTAAAAGAAAAAAATCCTGTATATATAGTCTAGTGTATACAGTATGAACAATGTTTTCAATTCAGTATGTAACACTGGAGAAGACCTATTTTGCATTGATGACGATTCCATACTCACCAGAAAATCAGTTAAAACTTTATGATGTTTACAGTGAGACCATAATTAGATGATTGTTTTGTGCAACATTGATGTATATTTAAATAGCAAGAGATATTTATGGATATTTATTTGCAGGAATGGATGCTAATAACGAACGAAGAATATTTGAACTGGTTGTAGACAGTACTTGCCACGAAGCGTCATCACAGTATTTCCTAATTACACCAAAATTAATACCACATTTGAGATACGCCCCAAAAATGGTAATACACATTGTACATAATGGACCATTTGTTGCCACAGATAAAAAGTGGGGATTTTCAAAACTTTGTAACCCACAAAAGATGCAAATTGCGTAATAGTGATTATGTACACAATACACAAAGGTGTGTTCTTTACAATCTAATCTTTAATAACAAATGTATTTATTATTCAATTTTTCTCCCCAGGAAAGTATCCGTAGAAACCATCACTTGATAGTTTTAATAAATTACGTATTTCATTTAACATCTACACACCCAGAACCAGTCTAAAATTTTAGGTAATAATTATACATGATTATAATTATAGAGATGAGCAGATAATTGAGATAATTATTCTAATATTATAAAACAATCCGGTACAGAGAAATATTAATGGGTACTACGGCGTTCCCTAACATATTATTTTTTCTATTCCAATCATACCTACATTTCTTGCAATCCACTGTCTTTTTGGAAGAAGGCAAAGTATGTACTAGTTATATTTCGTTTTGAAGTGATGTCATCTTTGAAAAATTTCTTACAGTCATTTATAATCCACAAAAGCTTCTTATTTAGGATGTCTTTGTGAGCCTTTGCCTGAGGATTTTTTTTGGTAGACATATTAAGACACCATCAACAAATCCATTTTTGCCGATACTAGGAGTAATTAACCTATTGCCTTTTTTCCAATGGTGCATTTGTTCAAGAAAGATTGCTTCGCACACACATTTTATATTTGAATTCTTCCATATTTTACCAACAGATACCAGATTACCAACATCATTTAACCCACCTCTGTCCATAATTAGATATTCTGCATTCAAATATTGAGATGTTTTCATTTTTCTCTATTAAAAGTAATTTTCTGTTTTAAATTTCTTTATAATGAAAATTTTCCTTTGAAGCTTCTCACACTTCGTTCTGGAATCTAGTCATCTTTTTCATTTCAGACATAATTTTGTCCAATGTAGTTATCTTTTTTGTTTACTAAGTAAAACTAGTGTAGAGTTGTGTATAGAGAGTTCTGATAGCAGTCTATTCATCTTCATTTTTTATTACAATTTTATTTCTTCTTTGAGCACTAGTCGTTATATTGTAGACTGTCCGACTGCTGTCGGATTTGAACACATTTCAACTATTTTTGTAGCTTCAAATGTTGAGTTTTGGTGGCGAACTGCGTTGAACACATTGGAAATAATAATTTTCTCATTTTTAGAAAGCGGTCAGAAACAAAAAATAAAACACTAGCCATTTTCAAGAACGCCATAAAGTAACTAAATATTACAAATTTTTGAAATTATCTATGCCTCTACCCAAGCTTATAGGCGCTTCATTAGAGAAGTTCTCCATTTTTAAACAAATCTGACTATATTCTTATTACATAACATGTACACTCAATATATTATTACGTTTTTTTGGCTTTCCGAAAAATTCTAGACTTTCAATTTATGATGTCTTTATATTTACACACTTTTTCTCTCATTTTTGCTTAAGCTTTCCAATGACATCAACTTTAGATTTAACATCTTTAGAATATAGCTAAGGCCACTGGAATCAACAGTTTAATAATGATTTATTGCTGGAAATTGGAATTACAGTGACAGGAACATATGTGACTAAATTTAAATTATTCACTCCATATCCATCGATAATATAATTTCTTTGATGAATTAGGTTACCTCTCATATATGAAATACTCTTCTTTTGTATATATTTTTGTGCTCTACTTTTTTGTTAAATTAAAGACTAGCAGCTTGTTTTTGGTTTTTCTCAATCCTACTGTCATCAACTTTCTCCAGTCAACATATATTATACGGAATACACTGTGTACTACCACTACACCAGCACTCACAATTACATTGTCGGACGCGGGTTTCAATAACCAAGTTATCGTCTTCAGAGACCAGTTTATACTCTCATTTACACTGCCTGCCTTCATTTTAATAACCAATTTATCAGAGACCGGTTACCTTCGGTCTCTGGAGACAATAACTTGGTTATTGAAACGCGTGTCAGACAGTGTAATTGTTTGTGTAGTGGTAGTAAACAGTGTGTTCAGTATGAATATCACCAACAGTTCCAGAAATTCCTACTTAGACATATAATATCATGCTCTACTGATATTGTGCCATATTTATCTTTTTTTCGCCTTATTTGAAGTTGACATTATTCCTAAAGTTCTTTTCCTCACTGTTTTGGCTTACTTTTTGTTTGTATCTGATCTGGGTTTGATTTAAATACTGCTCATTAATAATCCTTTATACATTGGTAAAGTTCACATATTAACCAAATATAATGGAAATTTGTCAGATTTTACCTAGATCTATGTTTGTTATTACCGATGAAAACCAAGTAAAATAATTTTATGTAAATTATTCCCTTCTATTTTTGCCACATATATTTTTACCCCTATTTTTTCTGAAGCTGAATGCTGACGATTTGAGAAAGGTTACCCTAAATGCTTACAGCCTTGAAACAAATACTGAAATCATATATCTTGGACAAATAATTAAATAAAGAAAAGCAAACGCCTGAAATTGTGAAAGCTAGGATTGATATGGATATTTTGGAAGTGCTTGAATTTTGCAAAATAATATGTAGGAAGAATATTGGGTGGGATTTTTAAAAGGATGCAGGTGGTTGATATACATTCTAGGGTTGTTTTAGCAGATTACAATTATTGTGATTCCAGTCTGTAAATATTACAGGTGCCTCTCTATTATCACTGCGAAATTGTGATATGAAGCATATTAATTTCACATTTAAATATATTACATTTTGTACCTAGATAAGTTTTTATGTAAGAAACGATTTGTGATTTTATATTCTTAAGAAAATGTTTATATATCTGTTTTTAATAAAAACTTACTTGAAATTTGACATCATTAGTGGATGCTGTAATTTTCTTATCCTTAATTAGTTGATGTCTATACATAATATAACCTGTGAATGGCAATCTGCATATCATGAACACAATAGTTACAATGAACATTGTAATAGCGGCTTTCTTCTTATAATTCATATGATGCTCGTTCAGCTTCTTTTTAGTAGCCCTTTCATATTTGTCTAACTAAAATATGTTAAAAATACAATTTACATAATGTGGTACAAGAAAATATTGAATCTCAAAGACTATATTAAGACATTCAAGCATATTTCAATTTTCCAATAAAATAGTACATATATTTCAATTAAACAAACAACACTAATGCTTACTGACTTAATGAGCCCCACCTTCACTGCACATGCTCAATATAATGTCTGAATGCCCTGTACTTGTAATTCAAAAAAGTTTTAAGAATCAGCATCAAATAGGCAGATCACAGATATAATAAATTAGGATCAGTCATGGTCGATATGCTAAATAAATATTAGCCACATAACTTGCGATGGTTAATTTTGTTGTAAATTATGTAACAATGCTTTTCACATTTAAATATATACAACAAACTAACTGGTGATTAATGTTTGTCATCATCAAGCATTACCATCCATTGGATTATGGCTTTCACCTCATTTTCGATTTTTGTTTTATTGATACTTTATTATTGGTCTTGCCTGCTTTTGTCCCTTTTCCCATTATTTTTGGTTCTAGCATTTTGCTTTTCAGTCCTCATACGGCTTTCTCTATTTCGTTTCTCCAGGTTTATTTTTGGTCTACCTCAGCTTCTTGGTCTTGTTACTCTTTTGATCACTTTCGTTGGTATTTTCGCATTATATGTCCCATCCAGTTGAGTCTTAGTGCTCTCTTATATGTTTTAGTATATTTTCCTTTTCCAGTTTTTGTTGTATGTCTTCATTATTCTTTGCCCTCTTTTCTCCTTCCTGTGTTATAATTGGACTTGTTATAGCTCTCATTGTCTTCCTTCCCGCTTTTATCCGTTCTTTCTTTTCCCTTCTGTTAATTACTGTCGTTTCATTTGCATATGTTATTACTGTTTTTTCATTTTGTAATATTTTGATTTTTTACTTACGTTTTTGTTTTTTCTATACGTTTGATAGCATTTGTGTATAATTTTTCTTATCCTGTCTGACTGTTTGGTTTACGTTTTTGTTTTTTTCTATATGCTTGATATCATTTTTGTATATTTTTTCTTATCCTGTTTGGCTGTTTGATTTAGCATTATTCCTAGGTATATATTGCTTCAAAGTTAAGTTGGTGCGTTTGAAATTTGTTTATTCTCTGTACTGTTTTCCCCCTATCTTCATATATTTTAAATTGAATAAAAGTTAAAGTCAATGTGTCACAAATTTTTATTATTACAATCAGCTACTAGTTTCGGCTTGGTAGCTGATTGTAATGATCAAAAATTGTGACATTATTGACTGAGTTTTATTCAATTTGTGGTCAGTCACATTCGAGGAATGGATGAAATTTTACTTCATATATTTTGTTTTTCTGCTTTTCTTTACAATCCATAGTGTGGTGCTTCTTTGTCCAGCTTGTTAATTCCCTTTCGCTTTTCTTCATTTGCATATACTACTATCTGTATGGGTTTCTTTAGCTTCAGGCATATTAGTCATAAATTGTGTCATTATATTGTTCATGTACAATCCGACATTCTTTATGTAGTTCTTCCTGGATTTTAGCTATTATTAATAGGTACTTTATTAACTTATTATTATTCCCATATTACATAATAACAAAAATAATACAATGAAATGCCGGTGTTCTGGCTATCTTCTTGTTTTCTGCGTACGTCATCTGTAGTTTTGAGGATCCTTGCGGTAACAGCATTATCCAAAAAATTTCGTTAAAACAACTAACGTTGTCCCCGGCATATAGTTTTGGCTCATAGATTCTTTCCGCTGAGGTATCCCTGAAAAGCAGCTGAAAACAGGGTCTCAATAATTGATAGGGGTTTTAGTTTTGTACAAGGCAACATGTCAGATGTTGCTTTTAATTTGATTTATATTTGGAGAAATTAGGGATAGTTTAGTTTGGTTGTATGCCGTACTGAATTTACCCCTGTTTGTAGAAACGTGGGTTGTGTTATGAGTAGTCTTGGGCTTTGTTACTAAAGACTTGCCAAAGTAGGTGATATAGTACTAATACAGTTTAATGCCAGATGGAAAAAGGGAAAAATAATTGGTATTGTCAATGATAGGTCATATGTTGTTAGTAGTTAGTTTGAAAGATCAGGTCGGAAAGGCCACTGTGGATATGGTTTGTGTGGTGTCGTTTTGAATTTGATTTGTTTAAATGTTTGTAATTTGTTGTTTGTTTACCATGTTTAACTGACAAACGCAATAAAGTGGACAATTTTAATATGTCTCTGGACTAACTGATGAAAGCCCTGATGATGACGTAATGTCGAAAGCGCTTGGCTGAATTTAATAAAATATTACACACTTCTTTACAAATTCATTTATCATTGCTAAATCTTTAGTGTTAATACTTTATTTAGTTAACAAAGAACCCACAAAACAGGTTGGAGATTGAACAACCATGTTAAGTAATTAGCGATTCATGCACAACCCCACACCCACTATCGCGGATGACTTCTGCGCGATTTGCGACTATGAGAGCATTTCAAAGGTCTTTTGGAAGACAATTATTGTAGATATTTTAGCGATGAAGTCTTCGATAGTTGGTATTTCGGCTTTGTCATGTAACTAAGAATTTCTGGGAAATTTAGGGTAGGCTGTGTTGTGTTTTATTGCGATTCTCAGACCGTTTTATACCACCTGCAGGGTTTGAAAGTTGAGCTTTGTAGGTGCTGAGTATGTTAAAATTGGTCTAATGATTTGTCTGTATATAAGTAGTTTAATATGTGTGGAGAATTGACTTTGTTTGCATATGAAAGTGTAAAGTTTACTCATTGCAATCTTGGCTTTGCATACTTGGCTACAAATGTGGGCGTTGGCATTTGTATTATATTGAATGGTGTATCCCAGATATTTTAATGTATTACTCAGTGTGATAATATTTATAATCTACACGAAGCTGGGATTGCAATGAGCTATTTAGGAGGCATTTATGTTAAGTTTTTGATTTTTGAAGTACGGTAATACTTTTGTTTTGTTTGCATGTTTTCAAGTGCGGTGTCTGGATTCTTTGCAGTTGCTACAAAACAAGTATTGTCTGCATACATGGCAGTTAATAAATTTGGGGAGGTTGGAAGGTCCTGAATGAATAAAGAATACAGCAAAGGTGATAACGCTGAGCCCTGCGGGATTCCAGCCTGGATAGAATAAGGTTCAACAATATTTTCATTTATTTTTATATAACATTGTCTATTTGTGACATAGGTGTTGATTAGTTTAATTAAATAGTTGGGAATTTTTAATTGCATAAGTTTGTAAATTAGACCCTCGAACCATACGGGGTCGAAGGCTTTTTGTATATCGATCGCGATCATTATAACTTTGTTTTTGTCCCGAAAGCCTTCTCTTATGAAATTTAAGACTAATTGTTTGTGTGGCCACTTCGGAAACTGTATTGCTCGGGGGTAATAAGTTGTGTTTGTCTGTAAAAAACTGTATTCTTTTAAGAATTATTTTGTCAATCACCTTTGTAATATTATTTAATAGTGAAATTGGTCGGTAATTATGTACATAACATGGCTGTTTGTCGGCCTTGATTATGAGTATAATATTGGCAATCTTGAGCATATCGGGGTAAAAGCCAGTTTTGATTATATAATTAATGATTTAAGTCAGTTGCACAATTGCTTTTTTTGGTAGGTTTTTCACTGGAATGTTGTGTATGCCGTTGTTTCCTGGGGCTGTTTTGTTTTTAAGCTGCTGTATAGTGTTGTGTATTTCTGTGAATGATGCTAAATTGACTGTGTTTACTGTATTTAGTGAGTGTAGGTAATGTTGAACTGTTTGAGATATGTATTGGTGGTAAGCTGTGCGTGGTGCATTGTTTATAAAGATGTTTTGGAAGTACTCTCCTAAACTCAGCGCAATTTCAGTCATGTCAGTGATTGAGTGTCCGTTATTGTCTATTTTGGTTATGTATTTGTGTTGATTTTTAAAAAATCTAGCAATTTTCTAGAGTGAATTGTCTTCTGGTTTTACTTTGCTTAGGAAGTTCGTCCAGTTGTAATTTTTGTAGTGTTTGATAAGGTTGTTTATTGTGTTTTGGTAGTATTTAAGCAGGGAGCAATCTTCTTCACTTTTGGATTGTTGCCATCTTTTTCGTATCTTGTTTTTGTCGTGTATAAGTATAGTGATGTAGTCTAAATGTCAGCATGCCTACAGAGCGGGTCGATCAACTGAGACAGCTCTGTATCAGCTGACAGAAGTCATCTAGAGAATTCAAGAAATCGCAATGTGCGCATTCCTGGATATATCAGGGGCCTTTGACAACACAACTCATGTGTCTGTCAAAGAAGCACTAAAAAGGCGAGGAGTGAATGAAACCATTGTAAAATGGATGTATGAGTTGTTGACAACGAGGATAGCTGAGACAGGTGGGGAATCAAACCACCTCAGTTAAAGCCACTCGGGGGACACCTCAAGGGGGAGTGATATCTCCCCTTCTATGGAGCCTCGTAGTAGATGAGTTGCTCTACAGGCTAACGGAGCTTAGCTTCGAATGTATGGGCTACGCCGATGACATTGTTTTAATAGTCAGAGGCAAGTTCGAGAGCACCTTGTGTGATTTATTACAAAAGGGCCTCAGAATCATTGAGCAATGGTGCTTGTCAGTGGGGCTAAACATTAACCCAAGCAAGACCATAGTAATTCCATTTACCCGGAAAAGAACACTTCCAGCCATGAAACCCATATCCTTAAATGGAGAAATCATAGAATGGAAATCAGAGGTTAAATATCTAGGGATAAACCTAGACAGTAAGCTTCGGTGGAATAAGCATGTTGAAATAACTGCTAGTAAAGCAATAAGAGCTTTGATGGCGTGCAGAAATCTAGCTGGTAAGAGGTGGGGCTGTAACCCAAAAATACTGCGATGGATGTACGCCATGATTGTGAGACCAGCAATTACGTATGGGGCAATAGTTTGGCACACAAAAGCAAGTCAGTACAGCACGAGGAAAACTCTCGATAAAGTTCAAAGGCTTGCATGCAGTGTGTGCATCACTGGAGCTATGAGAACGTGTCCAACTAGGGCACTTGAGATCATTACAGATCTCACACCTCTACATCTGGTGATAGAAAGATCTGCCCAAGAGGCAATTCTTAGAATATCTAAGGAAGGTTCAAGCAATGAGAGTATTAAAAATCAGGGAGCTTGGTCCTCTCTGACAAGATACACCTCATTTGCGAATCTTACCAGTGACGAAATGATCAGGAAAGTAAGCACCGAAAAGAATTTCACTACGATGCTAAATACGAGGAGAGACTGGGAAAGGGAATACACCACCCAAACTCTCAAAGAAAACACCATTAGATGGTATACGGATGGTTCAAAAACCACCATTGGAGCAGGCGCTGGAGTATTTGGGCCTGGCACCAGATACTCATTATCGTTAGGCTCCTTCCCGAGCGTCTTTCAGGCAGAAATACCTGCGATCGAAAGATGCGTGGAAATGAACCTAGAAAGAAACTACCAGAAATGTGACATATCGATCAATTCTGATAGTCAAGCAGCTATCAAAGCATTGAGCTCCCATGTCATTGACTCAAAGTTGGCATGGGAGTGCCGAAGAAAACTTGATGAATTAGGCAAAAATAACAGGGTCTCTTTAGCCTGGGTTCCTGGCCACTCGGGAATCACGGGAAATGAAGAGGCCAATACACTTGCCAGGAAAGGAGCACAAATGCCCTTTATTGGCCCGGAGCCTTTCTGTGGTGTAGCAAAATGCTCCTACAAGAAAGAGTTTCGGAAGAAAGAGGAAACCGAAAGAGAAGCACTCTGGCGGTGCCTTCCCGGGTTGGAACATTCCAAAAAGTTCCTGGGGAACTTTGACACTGCTAGGTCCAAAAAATATTTGGACCTCAGTAAAGATAAGCTACATCTCCTCACGGGCTTTCTTACAGGACACTGCCGCCTTAGGAAGCACTTAATGATAATAGGTCTAGCAGAGATTGACGAGTGTAGATTCTGTGGGGAGGAGGATGAAACTCCTGATCACCTAGTTCTGGAATGCCTCGCCATTGCAAGCCAACGCAAGAAATGCTTTGGACAAGAAACTTGTAAGAGTGAGGACCTAACCTCGCTGAAGCCGTCCCAAATACTAGAGTTCATTAGAACCTTGGAACTGGAAGGCGAGCTGTAGTAGTAGCGACAACAGCTCTGATAGGGGGGGCACAATAAACCTTTGGTTTCAGTGCACAGCGACCCCGTTAAAATATAATCTAATCTAATAGTGATGTAGTCGGGAAGGGTATTATGAAGGGGTGGTTTAGGTTTTAGGATCGCTGAGTGGTTTCTAGCGGCATTGATTGTGTCTTGTAAGTTTCCTATTGTTTTAATGAGGTGTTCTTTGTTTTCTATTTTGTCTTTAATATTATTGTTATTATTTATGTATTTTCTAAAGTTCATCCAGCTGGTGGTGCTGTAATGATATATGTGTTTTGTGCGGTGTTGAATGGTGAGAGGAAGTTTTAGGTGGATAAGGACAGGGTTGTGATCAGAATTTAGGTCTGTTAGGGTTTTTGTTTTTGTAATGTTTGCCTATTGTGATGTCTATTGTGCTGGGGGAGTGATTTGAGAAGGGGAAATGTGTGGGATCGTCAGTGTTGTATATGATCTTAGTTAATTCTTGTTCATATTTTCCGAATAGAATATCATTCGAGAATCTTAGGTTATTGAGGTATTTCCCCTGTATGTGAGTTCTCTATTGTCCATTTCACCTCTTTGCTTTCATAGACAGAGTAAACAGCTTGGGTGGATCTTCACACTATATTTTTAATCAGGTTTATGTGTATAACTGCTGCCCAGATTTTTATTGTATCGTGATATAGTTAATTTCATTTAAACATACTGGAAATGTGAATCAATTAAGTATATGTGTGTTATTAGGTTTGATTGACATTGATCAATAAAGGAGTAGCAAAACAATCGTCCAGTCATTAAGTAGTATTCTGGGAGTCAAATCCATACATTAACTGGAAAATTTTTGGAAATTGTATTGTACAATAATGAGCTTTGATATCTAATGAGCTGAAGACGATTTTAATTAGATGAAACCCAAGATTTGAAACACTTTGTTAATTGTTTTGTACAAACTAAAACGCTACTTACTTTTACAAATATTGAAATGTAACAGATAAGTTGAATTGTCATAGGTAGCCATACCATTACGGTAATGATTACATACCAGTATATGTTAATTACTAGAAGGTTCTCTGAGCAATATTTCTCTAAAAAGTTCAACCATTGACGTTCCTTAAAAATATTTTATGTTTTTAAACCAACAAATATAAACAATACATTTTTTTTTTGAAGTAAAGGAAAGATACTACTAATATAATTTTCAAATTATCTCTAGGAATAGGAAAATATCTGGTCATAAAACAGAAATTTTTAATGTAAGTATTTTTCATTTTAGTTTAATGTGTATAGTTTTTCATACTAACTGTTAAAACTTACAAATCTAATCTATAGATGTGCTTGTTAGTGATATTGGATTTATATGAAAAATAGGTAAGTATAGTAATACAGCATTCTATAGGTTTATTTTTGAAATGCTAGTGAACACAAATGTGTTTTAGTCTGTTCATCGTCTCTATGAGAAATAATTTCTTAAATATAACGTAATTACACGAATTCCAGAATAAGTTATACAACTGCTTAAATTAAACACAGTCATTAGATCTACATATTCTAAACTATGTTATACCTTGTATGTTCTGTTGAATACCAAAGGTAAAGATAATACTAAACCAATAATCCACATAATAGCTATAAGTGCCTTGGCTCTTTTTTTTGTTATCCTTGTTTCTTTAGGTAAAACTATTGCTGTTAGCCGATCGTAAGTAACTGCTGACATACTAACAACACTAGCCAGTAATAATGAACCTACAATAAATTAAAAGTATTTGATAGTGTATGACAACAATATTTGAGAGCATGTTAATTTAATAATAACAATGCTAATTCGCTGTAAGAATAATAAGGATCATGTTCCATATTATTTTCGAATTTAAATGGTTTTGGTAGTTTGACTAATAATCCCTTCTTCATTTGAAAACGATCCAACCTCGAAAAATAATCTTTAATCAAAAATTATATTTGACAACAATCTAGTAGATTATAGAATGCATAGGAGCAAATATACAAGCTAACCACTTGGTCTATATTAATACATTATTTAGTACTAATTATGTAACAAATAAATGTCCGATTTGATTCCTCGTTGATATTTAGGATTATTTGCTATTTTGGTCTCCATTGACATTCATTGACTCGGACAAGAAATTGTGTTTGCAGCATAGTTACAAATAACACTTGTAGTTGACCTTTTTGTAACATCTCTACAGGAACCATTACTTCATTTCTTTGTTAGCTGTATAGGTAATTCGGTCATCTGCAATATCTTTAAGATATCTAAAACTGTGCTTAACTAGAATTCAGTCATCGTGAGTGGATTTTCTCATGTCCTATTCCTATGGCATAAGCAATGTCTAGTCTAGATCCTATCATGAGAAACATTAGGGTACCAACCGATTGCCTAACATTTCATTTCATTGAAATTATTATTCCTTGCATTTTTCATTAAGGAAAATATCTTCAGTTCTTTCAGATAATGTGTACATTATTTTAGTCCTTAACTAGTAATAACATTAAGCATTGTCACTATTGATATCCTACAAGACGTTCGAAAATTTTACATAATTTATTTTAAACCCAGCGTATGCAAAACAAAAATATGATTGAAGAGAAATTTGAAACACCTTATAAATGGGATGTTGCTCGACAGGATGTGCTATGTAAATAATCTGAGGATGGTCCCCAAGAAAAGAGGGTGAGTACATATGTATGTTTATAAATTGGTCTGTCTGACTTTTTTGTTGATTGCAATATGTTTTCAAATGACCTACTGTTAAGTGAACAATCTCATATGTGTTAGGTGATTATTGAATTCTAACAGAAGAATATGTACAACCTTAAATAAATAAAATGTTCATTCAACTTACATTCCATTGGGCCTTCACCTTTACAGCCTACGACCCCTAATTGGTAATTTTGAAAGAAATCGTATGTCAGTATCACCCAAGGGTGAATAGCTAGTGATAGTAAATCTGCTACTGCCATATTTCCTATTAGAAGATTAGTAGCTGTACGCAGTTTTATATTTTTACACAAGATGTATATAACCATAACATTTCCAAAAATACCAAAAATTACAACGGGTAATACGGCAGATGTCTTCAGAATCATTTCTATACAATCTTTGCATATCCAGATGGTGTTGATAAATGGTATCTGTGAAAAATCAATCTGAAAATAAATATTTAAAAAATGAGAAAAAGCTTGCTATAGTTTATTTAAAAAAAGTTCATATGGTATATGATGCTATTAAATTAAGATAATGGTAATGTTGTATTGTCAAACATTGTCTGATTAATCCAGAGATGAATTGCTAACGAAAATATTTCCCAATAAGATTAGTAAGAAATATACAGTTACTACAACAAGGCTTCTGACAAAACATATCAACATAGTAAGGCAAATAGTTAAGCAATTGAATACATCAAACCTGTCATATGTGCTTTTTAAACCTGGCTCAAGCCTTCGATTATATTAGATTGGAAGATATGTTGAAATTACTGAAAGAAGAAAAGCAGCTCAGCAGTATTTTGGAGATAAAGACATCAACACAAATAACAAAACTAAAATTAAACTTAATTAGAAGTAGACATAAAATCTGGAATATGCTAAGGAGAGAAAGTCCGCTATTATTTAGTATAATAATGGACAAAATCATTCAAGAAGTGAAAAAGGTGGAACAGGGATAATATATCAACAAAACATAAAAATGCTGTTATGCAGATGACGTATTATTGATCTCAGAAAATAAGGATGAACTACAGTGCCTGACACATTCCTTCTGAATAGTAACATAAATTTAGAACATGCAGATATCAACCTCTAAACAAAATCGTTGGTAGTAGTAAAAGAACCCAGATGATGTAAAATCGTATTTAAGCATGAAATATTCGAACAAGTGTCAAACTTCGAATATCTGGGGGTATAAAGATCCAGTTACCTAAAAGCTAATGTACACAAACAAGGCAGTAAAGCAGCATATATATCAAGATGTTTCCGGGACGTCATCTGAAGAAATAAACTGAAAAGTAAGCATATATAAATCATGTGGCCAATAATGACAAATTCCGTTGAAACGAAAGTCGATTCAGCAGTCATCAATAGCTGCAGAATCATTGCGAGACAGAATCCTGAACAGTACCTAACATAATAGATCTATGGAACGTTCAGGATGTTGTGCGGTGGAGAAGACAGAAAAGCTGAGAGTGGAACCACTGTGTTAACAGAATAAGCCCCGAGAGACTAGCTCGAACAGCTAGGGATTTAAAACCAATGGATAAATGACTTTCAGGACACCCCTTTAAAAGATGGCGAGATAGCTGGCAATGTCAAATACGCATGTAGAACTAAAAACGAAAGAAAACAAAGAGTTCGGTCAAGAAAAGATATAATAAGGCTTAATACAAGAGGAAGGAGAAGAATAATTTAGCAGGAAAATCAGTCAAATTCAATTATCAGAGATCTATAATTAAACAACCGTTGCAGCGGCGTAACAATATAATTCGGTATAAAATATAAATATTCAACATTTAACTGACCAGATTTTATTGACACAATTATTGCATTGGTATTGCAATAAAAGAAATGATCTTCAAATAATATTAAATTGTATACACAACACATTCAACAAAAGTTAGTCATAGCATACAGGGTGATCCATTTAAGAAAGTTGATAATTTGTTATGAATTACCTTTTACATTAAAAATTATTTTGTCTACAAAATGTTAGTTTTATTAAAATAGACAATACTAAAAAATGTACCAAGCAAAATGTTTACATTTTTATTATTGTAAAGATATCGGACACTGACAATGATACTAGATGTGATTTTATGTCCATCTGACCTAATTTACCTTTATCCAAAAGTTCCTCGTAAGCGATCTAACGCTCTTTGAAGATGACGTATTTTTTTCAGCATATCTAGAAAAAACCGCTACCTTCAAACTTGGTACATTGTATAAGCCTGCAGTGATAAATTGTTTACTACAAACCCGCGTTTTGTTATTACCGACACAAGCGTTCATCGTGGGGGGTTAGAGGGCAACAGGTAAATTTTTTAGTCATCAGTTTTTTGACAAATTTTACAGTAAACTGCAACGAATATTTCTAAAAAATGTGCTCTATGAATTTGCTATTATGCACCGAATTCGATAAAAATCAATTTATAATAGGCATAATGACAGATTTAGAAATCCCCTTCTACAATGTAGATACACGTCTGGTATTTCCGAAAAATACATTATTTCAGAAATAAACTAATTTTTAAGGAAAATTATTGAGTTTGAATTATGCGCGAAAACGCATGTGACGTCACGTCTCCGTAGATATTGCATTGTGTTTATGCTTAACGAACAACGTCAACAATACATTTTTCGTGTGTCAAAAATATTAATAGAAAAAAGAAGATATGGCATTACAAATATTATAATAGTGGTGTTCGATTTGCAAGCTCGGGCTCAGGCTGAGTACTCAAATAGTGACACGACAAATTTAAATAGAACGCTTGCGTGTGCACCGTAAAACATCAATAGTATATTGTGTACCTAGGAGCGAAAGTGCTGGTTTTCCGGGCCGACAGATGGCCACTTCTGGAGGCCCGGAAAACCACTTTCGCGGCGTGGAACACACAATAGTTTTTATCCTACACATACAATTATTAAATTCTAAAATGTCAAAAAGGTAAATAGGAAATATTTTGATTGTACCGTTTAATGTTATGAGATGAACGAGTCATAGAAAATGGCAAATTAGTTGTTGAAACGTCGTTTATTTAGAATCAATTTCACCATTGCAAATCGTAAACGTACGCTTCTTAATAGTCCTGAAATCTGGGATATGTATTACTAATATATCGTCTTTATCTAATACGTCATCAGTTGACATTCGTGTCAACTCAATCGATCTGCACGCTCCAGCAATTCCTATTATAAGTACCACCTATAAGAACATTTGAATTAACCAATATTATTATATTAGCAGTATATATTACCTTGAACATTAAATAAATCTCATCGGGCGCTTCCAGCAAAAATTTGTTTATATTTTGCCTGTTAAATACATTTGATTTTTTAGGAACGTAACCTTTCGTTTCCTTTTTTAGAAATGCATATACTTTGGTATATGTTCGAATATCTATGTCATGTTTGGCCAATAGCGATGTTTTAATCATTGAAAAAATTGACCATAAAGTGGATGATTTGTATTTTGAAGACAACTCTGACATGTAACTTAAAATAACATTTTCACTGTATCTTTTAAGCTGGATTTATAAACTCTGTTGTTCGTTATTCGTTGTTCGTGATTCCCGCTGCTCAAAAATAAAACATTGATATCACATACATGCGTTTATAAACCGTTGTTGTTGTGTTGTTCGTCGTTTCCACGTCGTTCGTCGTTGCTCCCAAATAACCAAATTTTATATCTTGTTATTCGTGATTCGCAGTTCCACCAATGAAAACGGAAGTTAGTCCCACGGGACCAATCATTTTAAACTCAAAACTGACACTACTGTTTTTACGGTCAGTCTAGAGAGGCGCTACATTCAAATAAGCTACTATTTATTGATGCACTTCGGCAGCATGAAATGAAGAAAACTATTGGTGCTACCAGCTGTCGAGTTAAAAGCACTAATCAGATTCACTCTTGTGATAGGCCTTACTTTAAAGCGCCGTGTTCGCCGCTTTTTCTTAAATTTCATAAGTAAATAAGCGCACGTGGCCAGTGCAAAAGCAGCAATTAAGTTTCGTCTCCAAATATTTTGATAATAGATCAACTGTTCAAAAACTAATTTCTATTTTACTTTCAATACACAAACAAAAACAATAACAAAACATGAATAATCTGCCACGTCAAACGCCAATGTTTCTGGCGTATGACATACCTCAGACGTCATCGTTGTGACCAATCAAATTTCAACAACGCCAGCAACGAAAAACCGATATAAATTAGTCGACTCGGGAACAACTGTGAATAACGAATCGCCAGCAACTTGGAAAAGACGGCGAGCAACGGGAACAACAGAGTTTTTAAATCCACCTTTAATGTTATGCAATGAACACCAATCCATAAAATGATCATATCTTTGGTTTTTCAGGTAGTAGATTTAATGTAGCCTGTCTTGCTATTTGGGTTATCTCTTCCGGTGTAGAATAGCCGTCAGATTCATCCATATTGTGTAATACACTGTTTTCTATTTTAGTTTTAATGACAAAGAAATAATAAAGCCACAATTTGAAATTTAAAAGTGACAGCCGTCATTTCTGATAGGGTGCCATCTAGTGTCATTTTTGTGAAGTTGTTTTCCCTGCCTAGCCATTCTATGCCATTTTTCTCGCCTAGCCGTGAAAATACCTACTTTCCCGTCCCGATAGAGTCACGCAAATTGGGTTTTCGAGTAGTGTAGGATAAAAAAATAGTTTCTATCGTTAGTTTCTTGAAATTTGTAATTTTTGCTTTTTATGCCTCTGACATGCATGACATTATTGAAAAAACTGATAATTAATACTGCTGTAAGAACACAGATCACAAACGACGTATAGCCTCAATGTACATGTGTATGAAACACCATTAAAATTGTTGGTGATCGGGTAAAGGGGAGAAGAAAGCAAAAGTCAAAAAGAACGCGAGTACACTCAACTTTGCCCGAGTGAGCTAATCGAACGCCACAATATGTAAATAAAGCACTGAAATGAATAAACAACTGGAACGCGCACGTAAAAGTCGAATGTCTTTCAAATTTGAAGCCAGAATGTAGACAAGGACAGATGCCGCGGGAGGGAACACTTTCTCTTTCTATCTTGTTTTGGTTAATTGCATTTTGAGAAGTTATTGTTGTTAAGTTTTGTTTATTTGGTTTATTATTGATTTTAATTTATAAAAAACTTGTAAAATCGTTGTGCTTATGGATGCACCAACGAAAGAACACCAGGAACGGGAAGTATAATTTTAAAAGAGAATTATCTTATGTGTTGCTCATCATTTTCTTTCAAAAGTAAATACACTCTTTACAATAGAACATCCTGTTGTAGATATGAGTAATGAACTACATGAAATTAAAATGATTAAATATGTAGCAAGTAGGTATGCAGACCTTAGGATATAGACACATGCAAAAAAGAGATCATTAAAGTTATTAGGAGACAAAGCGACTCTTTGTCATAAATTAAATAAAAAACTATTTTATTTTATCATATATAATGTTTTTTGTTTATTTTTTTGTTAATAGCTTTTATACAATGTCATTGATTTTTGACATTCATATTTTTGCCCAACATGTCATTTTCTTATTTAACTCTGTGTTACTAAATATATATTATTAAACTAACTGTGTCGTATTATTTTAACAGTGACCCTGTATTATTTATTCTACTATATTAAATATCCTGTAACAAATATTCATGACGACAATAATTTTTTCCTGACATACTAGGTATTTTGAATATGTAACTTTATTTAAATTTATTCTTTGCACACTTTAGGAAAATTTCTAATTGTACTAAGTTTTGATTTTACAGCTTTAAATTGATTAAAATAACACTGAATCAAAACAAATAAGCAATTGATTAAAATAACACTGAATCAAAGCAACTGAGCAATAATGAAAAAAAGGTATATAACAAAGTGCGCTCATCTTATTACTCGTTTTTATTTTATTTTTTTAAATCAATTCATATTGAATCTTCTTTTTAAATTGCTAGTTACCTTGTCTTACATATAATAAAAAGGACTTTCAATGTATTTAGCATTCCTAAATATTTTTCTTTTAAATTTAAAGATATATTATCACATTTTTACTATTTAACTACACGTGTGTAAGAAAGATAGCTGTCCCTCCCTCAGCAGTTGTTCTTGTCTAACTACGTGGCTTCATTTGTACATTGTGTCGTGGTTGTTCCAGTTTAGGTTATATTTCAGTGTAATAAAGTGATAAGCTAACCTCAAAAATACTTACGGCCATTTTCATAATAAACTTTTTAAAGTCACTTTGGCTAAAGTTACTTTAAGAACTCAATATCCATCCTTTTTCATAATCAACTTGTTCGGTTACTTTAAGTAAAGTTAGGTATGGGTTTTTACTTTTTGTGTTGTATGATCGCAAACAAAGATTGTCTAAATTTCAACAACTGGCTATCTTCACGTTAAAGTTTTGTCATTTTTTGAAAGAAAATTAAGGTTAGAAGTGAAAACTTATACATTGTTTACACCATGCCCTGCGATCTTTTATAGCCACTACTTAACTGCATTTTTGACGCCATCTATTCGCTTGGAAGGTTACTAACGACATCAAAATGTCAGGAGTAAAACAATAACAAATGGATCAATATATTAGACACTTGACAGAGTTTTATTGTATTTGTCATTTTTTAAAGAGAAATAATTTTTTAACTTGTAGATGACTTTACTGTAGCACAAAGAAAAGCCAAAAAGGCTTTAATTACAACAGACCTTTCGCCTAGTTCCGATATTTACAATGGACGGGGATCAAGGATACGGAAAAAATTACAAGGTATATAACCCATCACTCTAGTTCTGATTCAGACGAGAGTCCCTCATTAAATCGTAACATCTATCCTGTTTTTAAACCTACACCACAAACAAATTGTAAGTATTTAAAGAAATTAATAAGAATGTTTTGTGCAAATAATATATTTTTCAGTATTGTATAAAAAGTCGGGGAATTATAAATCGGGTAGTACTTCTCCAGAGATTCAAGTGGAATCTATTGCCAAAACTATGAGGTCTGAAGCTGAAGGAATTTCCCTTGAGAATAAAGAATCAAATGATATGGCGAGATTTGCTGTTCGTAGAGTTAATTTGTTTCTTAAGTTAAATCATAATTTATAATAACCTAAAATTGGCATATTAAATTTGACTTTTAGTATAAAAATACTTAATTTTATAATGTAATTTTTTTTAGAGTCAAAACCTTGTGGCAGTGGAATCAGATGAACACTTCACAAAAATCATCACCACAAACAGATACAATTGATGATCAAGGTGACTAAAGGTATCAGAAAGGTATCAATTTACCAGACAAGGCTCGTTTGAATGCAGCATTTTCAAAGGAATCAGGAGCATGGTTGAACGCTTTACCGTCGGCCCCATTAGGTACGCTTTTAGATGACGAAAGTTTCCGTATTTCTATTGGTCTCCGTTTAGGTTGTCAAATTTGTGTAAAACATCGCTGTCGTTGCGGAGCTGATGTTGATGAATATGGTAGACACGGCCTAAGCTGCAAATTAAGTGTCGGCCGTTTTTCACGTCATTCTGCAGTAAATGACCTAATCAAACGAGGCATGGCATCTGCAAAGATTCCCTGTTCGTAGGAACCGTCAGGTACTTGCCGCGACGACGGTAAACGTCCAGATGGTATGACCCTCATTCCATGGCAACGCGGCAGGCCAGTTATATGGGATTTCACTTGCACTGACACTTGGGCTCCGTCCCATGTCCGATCCACATCTACTTCCGCAGGCGCTGCAGCTTTACAAGGCGAAACTATTAAAATCAATAAATACAAAAATTTGGAGAATATTTACATTTTTATTCCTGTAGCAATTGAAACCTCTGGTGTTTTCGGTCATGAAGCTTTAAAATTCATTAAAGAAATCGGTAAAAAAATATCAATAGAAACCAATGATTCGAGAGCAACTTTGTTCTTTATACAACAAATAAGTATTGCAATTCAAAGAGGAAACGCTTAATCTTTTCTCGGTACGTTTCCTCGTTCTAAGCCTCTAGAAGAACTTTTTATGAAACCTAATCATAAGAAACGTAATTCTGCTACAACTTTCAAACTTTCTCACATTACAGACCCTAAAACATGTGATCTTTCCTTTTTCCGACATTTTTATTTAACATCTTCATTCTCTTCTTCAGAATGTGTGCCTTCTGATAATACATGTGTTGACAATTCAATAAATTATGCCCCCAACAAGCTTTTGTACTAAAAAATACAGATAACCACCAGCCAGATGATGTCCCATTCATAGGAATACTGAAGAAGATGACTATGCTAGAGAATGATGCGATTCCTATACGCAATAGATTATCTCTAACCAAAACAGTTTTCAAATCCGTAATATCTACATCCAATTCAGTAGCAAACATCATCAATTCAAATTCCTTATCACGCCGATCAAGTGAGAAAGACAATAATAGAATCCGAGATTATTCGTACAATGATAGTAGTTGCGAAAGAGCTTTTAACAATATTTCCACATTCAGATTCATAAAGGGTATTCCCCAAGATTCTTTGGGTCTCAAAGGTCTCAAAAATATTGGTAACACATGTTTCATGAAAGTTTTAATTAATTTTTATATTTAATCATATTTTAAATTTATTTTATAATTTAAAAGGTTGATGATAGATGAAATATCTCAATTAAATTTAAAAATCAACACTTTAATTGAAATCGTTGGCACTCTCTTGAAAACACAAATAATTCCGAGTAACCTGCAAGAAACATCGTTTGAAAATAATGTGAAAACGTTAAATGAAAAAATTCCAGTAATTCGACATTCGACGCATATTTTAAAAATCCAAATTCAACGTACTCGATCAAATACTGTCCCTAGTATTGCAAACCGACATTACAGATCATTTCTCAACAATACTACAGATAGTACTGGAAAAGACCAAATGCCCCAAGGAACGAGGAATAGTGAAATACATAGATGAAACAAAACTTAAAAAATACAATCAGACAAAAATCTTGGGATTTCTTATACTTGAATCCAGATCCTAACTATGCAACAAATACTTTCATTGGAACACTTCAAAAATATGTACTGTACATATACAAAAAAATGTAAAAGGAAAAACACGAAGGTTGGATGACAAATACACTACAAAATACACAATGTATATCGGAAAAAAATTAGTGTTTGAAAAACATTGGAATCCATTATATTGTATCATATGTGTAATATTTGTTAACACATGCTATTATCAATAAATTATTCTTATCTTAAGTTTGAGAAGAAAATAAAGAAAATCACCTGTACTATTTTATAAACAAAATTTTATATTAAATGTTTGAAACTATTTGTCGACATTCGTCTTTTAATAAACTATCCTGGTTAATAAAAACGGATAAAAGCTTTAAACAGCTTTTTGAAACAACCTATCCTACTTTTAGGCCAAAATAAAATAACAGGTTGTTTCAAAAAGTGTTTAAACTTTGTGTGACTGTATTTGTTTATTTAAGAAAAAACAATATAGGCATAATTTAAAAAACCTTCAGTATTTGTTTGGCTTGCCATCTAGTAGTAGCTAGTAAACTGTGACTAATCATGCAGGTCTCTTGCTTTATTTTTTTCCTGTTGGTGAATAGTAACCTTCCACCACAATAGATAGCGCAGCACTAGATAAAACTTTGTGGCTTCGGACTTAGTACAGGAGATTCCATTCTTCCTCGTATTAAAAGTATTTATCTATGGTTTACACAATTAAAATGCAATTCTGTACAATGAGTGCACCGAAAGTTCGTCAACATGTTGCGAATAAATAAATAAATAATAAATTTGGTTAAGAATATGGTACAATACTGAAATTAACTATCTCGACCGTTACTTCGTGGAATCTACTCATGTTACTATTTTAAATGAAACTTACTGTTTCGAGATAATTCCCCAATATATTGAAAAAATTTTAAAAACTAAGAAAATTGACAATATTAAATATCGAAACAATTGGTAATTTTTTAGGGTTTTTAAAATCTCAATATATATTGTGGAATTATCTAGAAACAGTAAGTTTCATTTAAAACAGTAAAATGGTTCAATACTGTTAAAGCCGCTTCTTTACTTAATCGAAATCTATAATAAAATTCGATGTCCGACCAAGCGTCAAATGTATTTTTTCTACTATCGTGCAAAAAGTGACAATTTTTTAAACTATGTATTGTGCCAAAAGTTAACTGTGATGTACTAGTGCAAAAAACACTTCGAATTGTCAATGAATTGGATTACATTGAGAAGTAAATATCTAAGAAAACAGAAATAGCTGCTCAAATTCTAGAAGGTGAACCAAGTACCGGAAGCTTCACAATCCGAAATAGAGCTGGTCATCGAGGATGGACTTCTAAGATGCATGGCTGGGCAGCGAGGATGGACTTCTAAGATGCTTGGCTGGGCATCGATGATGGACTTCTAAGATGATTGGCTAGGCATCGAGGACGGACTTTTATGATGAAACATCCACAAGCAAAAATAAAACCAAAACTAAAAAAATCAGTGGAATTGAAGTTTCTCCATCACTAATAATCGCTAATTGCGATATCAAAATTGAAATTATAGATAGATAGATAGTTAATTTAGCAATATTGCTATTACATTCAAAATATTTACAAAAATAATATAAAATCATTATACTTTATGCGCTAATTACATGTCAAATAACGATAGGAATAATTATAAATAATTTATTTTTACATAATTATAAGCTTCTCTTATGAAAGTGTCAAGGGTGCTACAAGATTTTATAGGAATTGACAAATCGTTATACAACAATAAACCTTTGTAAAAACAGAGATTTTTGTGTTGAACTAGTTCTTGAAGTTGGTATATATATGTTACTACATGTTCTAGTGTTGTAAGTGTGCATGTCTCTAACAAAACTAATTTTGCTGGACATATATTTTGGTAACATGTTATGAATTATTTTAAAAATAAAAATCACGTTTTGTAAAACCATCCGCTGATTAACACTCATAAAGCCTAAACGGTCAAGCATCTCTTTGATACCAGTGTACCTATTTACTCTTAAAATAACCCTTGTTCTAATTTAACCCCTTTACTTAGGGTTAATTAGAGGGAATGTATTTTTGGCTTTGCGAAGGACCACTACGGCCGTTAGTCACTGAAGTAACGATGAACCGTAGAATGAAATTAAACACTGTTATCACGTTATGATTTATATTGTCATGAAATATAAGTTATTTACTGTTGCTTCGACAATTAAGAATTCACTTGACTTTTCGCGATAACTGAAAGCATTGTGCACATACTATGTTGGTTTATTAAAATAATAAAGATTACGGACACATGGTGGTTCCCGGGTTAAAAACGCCGGCTGGTTTTACGAAGTTGTAGCATGTTATATGATGAAAGAGGGTGTCTGAGAAGTGTGAAAGCCATCTGGGAAGTGAAGTAAAAATGAGGCTATTTTCGTATTTATATGGTTGATGACGTAGGGTCGAGGAATGAGTAAACTATTAGAAACTAGCCAATGGGATAAAAGTATTTTAAAATGTAACGTTCGAACAACAAGTGAATGTTGCAGATATGAAGATGTTTTTTGTGGGGTTGTCAACGGTTTTGTAGATACAGATAACAGAGTTTGGAAGAGAGTTTTTATGAAGAGATAAGATGTCGGGGACTTTGATATGTTCAGTAGAATTTCAGAAAACGATATTTATCTGTTTTTCTTAGGTGTTAGTAAATTTAAATGACTTTTTTAGTGAAGTAAAGAAATATTAACTGTTGAAAATAAGGATATATTTAGTTATGTGTTTTGAGCATAATATTCGACTTTTATTATACAGGGGAAATTGAAATAGAATCACGGGAGAATTTGGTAATTAAAACCAAATTCGAACATATTGGGGGCGCGGGAAGAATGGAAGAGAGGTGAGAGATGGCTGCTCTCAGACATCGAATGCTGATCTTAGTGAAAGGGTATGGAGCGTGAGTGTGTGTACAGTGTTGATGCAGGTTTGTGAATGAAAGTGAATAATTTTGAGAGTAACTATGTAAATATGTGTAGGGGTTGTAAAGTTATCTAATGTGTGTCAGAGTGTTGTAAGGACTCTGACGTCATGAATGTAATGAATGAATAAGATTTGAGGTTAGAGTGTTGTAAGGACTCTAGCGTCATGAATGTAACGAATGAATAAGAGTTGAGGTTAGAGTGTTGTAAGGACTCTAACGTCATGAATGTAACTAATGAATAAGATTTGAGGTTAGAGTGTTGTAAGGACTCTAGCGTCATGAATGTAACGAATGAATAAGAGTTGAGGTTAGAGTGTTGTAAGGACTCTAACGTCATGTATGTAATGAATGAATAAGAGTTGAGGTTAGAGTGTTGTAAGGACTCTAACTTCATGAATGTAACGAATAAACAAGAGGCCTAGATGTATGCTAGTTCTTGTTTGGTAAGGGCACGAATGTAAGCAATATACTCTAGAAATGGACTAGAGTTGTAAACGATAAGAGTGTAAGCAATATACTCTAGAAATGGACTAGAGTTGTAAACGATAAGAATGTAAGCAATATACTCTAGAAATGGACTAGAGTTGTAAACGATAAGAATGTAGCAATATACTCTAGAAATGGACTAGAGTTGTAAACGATAAGAGTGTAAGCAATATACTCTAGAAATGGACTAGAGTTGTAAACGATAAGAAGGTAAGCAATATACTCTAGAAATGGACTAGAGTTGTAAACGATAAGAATATAAGCAATATACTCTAGAAATGGACTAGAGTTGTAAACGATAAGAGTGTAAGCAATATACTCTAGAAATGGACTAGAGTTGTAAACGATAAGAAGGTAAGCAATATACTCTAGAAATGGACTAGAGTTGTAAACGATAAGAGTGTAAGCAATATACTCTAGAGATGGACTAGAGTTGTAACCAATAAGAAGATAATAATACCTTTGTCCAGGTATTCACATAAAAGAATAATACCTTTGTCCAGGTATTCACATAAAAGGATAATACCTTTGTTCAGGTATTCACATAAAAGAATAATACCTTTGTCCAGGTATTCACATGAAAGAATAATACCTTTGTCCAGGTATTCACATAAAAGAATAATACCTTTGTCCAGGTATTTACAGAAAAGAATAATACCTTTGTCCAGGTATTCACATGAAAGAATAATACCTTTGTCCAGGTATTCACATAAAAGAATAATACCTTTGTCCAGGTATTCACATGAAAGTATATGTAAATGAAGTAAAAGAACGAGAATGTTTACGTCAATTCTAGTTCGACAAGTGTGGTACCAGTTTGTTTTACGAGTAACGGTCCAGGAACCTCGGACTTCCCAGTGTTTAATGAGATAATGAGAGAAATGTAAGAGAATGTTTAAGTCGATTCTATTTCGACAAGTGTGGTTCCAGTTTGTTTTACGAGTAACGGTCCAGGAACCTCGGACTTCCCAGTGTTTAATGAGATAATGAGAGAAATGTAAGAGAAAGTTTAAGTCGATTCTATTTCGACAAGTGTGGTACCAGTTTGTTTTACGAGTAACGGTCCAGGAACCTCGGACTTCCCAGTGTTTAATGAGATAATGAGAGAAACGAAAGAGAATGTTTAAGTCGATTCTATTTCGACAAGTGTGGTACCAGTTTGTTTGACGAGTAACGGTCCAGGAACCTCGGACTTCTCAGTGTTTAATGAGATAATGAGAGAAATGTAAGAGAGTATGCTCATGAGACTAGAGCAAGTACGAATGCGTGCAACAACAAGTGAGTAAGAGTAAGTATGAATGAATGTGAATGCAAATGCAAATACGAGTATGTACGAATAAGTGTAAAAGTATTATGAATGTGAGCTTTGAGTGCCTATATGAGAATGAGTATGAGTTTGATTAAGGTGCAATTGTATGCGAGTGCAAGTAATAATTCATGTGTGAGTTAGCATAAAAGTAAATGTAAGGTAGTGACCACGAGTGTTTAAGTATGATGAGAGTTTTTTCTAACTCTTTTGAGATTGTTTTTGTATATGTTTTTATGATTATAGATGTTTGTGTTAGGGGGACCCGACTCTTTTGCGGGTAAGAATGAGTTTTTAAAATGTTTTAATTAATGTAAAGGAGTTATTTCTGTTCTCGCCAAGAAAAGGAGGGTAAGATATGTATATGTTTTTGTCAAGTTGTGTTAAATTCAAAGTGTCGTCAATGTGATTGTTTAAGTAACATATGAGTAAGGGGGGGTGCCGTTTTCTTCTAAACGTCACCCAAGTGTTTATATTATCCAAGTATCATCTTCTTCAACCATGCATCTTATTCAACCATGCATCTTCTTTTTCAACCAAGTATCTTCATCTTTAACCAAGTATATTCATCTTTTCAACCAAGTATCTTCATTTTCAACCAAGTTTCTTCATCTTTTCAACCAAGTATCTTCTTTTTCAACCAAGTATCTTCATCTTTAACCAAGTATATTCATCTTTTCAACCAAGTATCTTCATTTTCAACCAAGTTTCTTCATCTTTTCAACCAAGTATCTCCTTTTTCAACCAAGTATCTTCATCTTTAACCAAGTATATTCATCTTTTCAACCAAGTATCTTCATTTTCAACCAAGTTTCTTCATCTTTTCAACCAAGTTTCTTCATCTTTTCAACCAAGTATCTTCATATTTTCAACCAAGTTTCTTCATCTTTTCAACCAAGTTTCTTCATCTTTTCAACCAAGTTTCTTCATCTTTTCAACCAAGTATCTTCATCTTTTCAACCAAGTATCTTCATCTTTTCAACCAAGTATCTTCATCTTTTCAACCAAGTATCTCCTTTTTCAACCAAGTATCTTCATCTTTAACCAAGTATATTCATCTTTTCAACCAAGTATATTCTTCTTCATTTCAATACCTTTATCCAGGTATTCACATAAGAGTAATGTTCATGTCAAAGTGTCTAAGCTTTTTTTTTTGTTAATCGTCCAGGGTTTTAAGTGTTAAAGTATTTGTTTCTCAATGTTCAAGTATAAGTTTAAGTTTTTCACATAGTTTCAAGTATATAAGTATCACTGTCCTCTTCCAGAGGACTAAAAGATTGTTTTCTTGACGAGAAAGAGTTTAAGCAATGATGAGCGAGTGCTATTCTGCACTGTAAGGGCGTTGAGTACAAGTGAATCGTTTATTCGAGTGTAAGTGTTAGTTTGATAATGAATTATGAGCAAGAATGTTTTAATGTGAGAGTAAGTTTTGATTTTATAATTGTTTTGTGATTTAAGAATGTGTGTTACGGTAAGTTTTTCTTAAAAGTGGTTTGGTCACACCGGAAGAATGAATGTAATGAGTAAGAGAGGGGTTATTCGTTAGGTATTGCGAATGAGTTGTGTCCAGAACAGTACGTTTTTTGACGATAATATTCTGGAGATTTGCATTGATGGTGAATGGTTAGGGTTTGGGATCTTGGGTTAACAAGTTTTCCAAGACTGTACATTTTTTTTCCAAGAAATCAAAAAAAGTATCACTAGCAATTAAATTTTGATCAGTCTCTTTTTCTTCAAGAGATCTTTTTGTATTATAATCTAACTTTGTTTTTAATATGTGAACGATTAGTGCATCAAATACTCTTCCTTATTGATATTTAAATTTAACAATGACTTTACGATAGATCTAGCTTCGGACGTGAATGTTCTTAATTGTTGGGCAGTACATTTTGAAATGTTATTACAATCTGTCAAACGGTTAACATGGGCAGTAACAATCTGCCGTGTATTATTATATTTAACATGAAATGCAAATTAATGGCTATGTTTGAACAATGCTTATTTTGTATCAGCGTAATATATTTGTTTTATATTTTTGCTACCAGCCGTGCCTGTTCAGTTTTCTACGACTAGTTGCAAGTTAAAATGATACTCTACATTTAATGCATGTTATATACAAAATATCAATTCACTTTGTCCATTAGTGTAACGGTTTTATTATTAATACATAAAAAATATCAAATAATGTTATTATAGTTCCAAATCAATGTTACTGTGCAATTCTTTAAATCACCCTGTATAATATTTTATTTTACACAACCAATATCAAAGAATGTTATTATAAATCCAAATTAATATTAAGGTGAACTTATTTAAATCACACTGTATAATATAAATGTTTATATTGCATGAAAAATATCAAAGACTTTTATTAAAAATCCAAATTACTATTAAGGTGAAATTATTTAAACCACACTGTATAATATTTTATTTTACACAAACAATGTCAAAGAATGTTATTATAAATCCAAGTTAATATTAAGGTGAAATTATTTAAAGTTTATGTTGCATAAAAAATATATCAAAGACTTTTATTATAAATCCATAGCAATGTTAATTATTTTAAAGTGTTTGAGTGCAGACTTTCGTCTACCACTGTATGTTAAATTTATGAGATTTTTCCATCGTTTGATACGCAAATATATGAAAATATTCATCAGTTTTAACTATATTATCTTATAATATTAATATACATGACTGTAATTTTAAATTGTAAAATGTGATAAATGTTTTTGCATTGTTAGATCACTGAATTTCGTATCACACTATATTCTATGTTTACAAAATTTTACGTTGGTTGATAAGCAAATATACAAAATCTTTTATTATCGATAAATACCTTATCTAATGTCTGTTTTCTGCTGACTGAAATTCTCGAAGAGTTCTCGGGAACGCTGAGGGTCTATATTCTCTGGACTCCAAGGGCTGTTTCACTGCTCTCGCTAGGACTGTGCTTCACTATTTTCTGGTTCTATCCGGTCTCGAATCAGGACCATGTTTTAATTTAACCCCTTTACTTAGGGTTAATTAGAGGGAATGTATTTTTGGCTTTGCGAAGGACCACTACGGCCGTTAGTCACTGAAGTAACGATGAACCGTAGAATGAAATTAAACACTGTTATCACGTTATGATTTATATTGTCATGAAATATAAGTTATTTACTGTTGCTTCGACAATTAAGAATTCACTTGACTTTTCGCGATAACTGAAAGCATTGTGCACATACTATGTTGGTTTATTAAAATAATAAAGATTACGGACACATGGTGGTTCCCGGGTTAAAAACGCCGGCTGGTTTTACGAAGTTGTAGCATGTTATATGATGAAAGAGGGTGTCTGAGAAGTGTGAAAGCCATCTGGGAAGTGAAGTAAAAATGAGGCTATTTTCGTATTTATATGGTTGATGACGTAGGGTCGAGGAATGAGTAAACTATTAGAAACTAGCCAATGGGATAAAAGTATTTTAAAATGTAACGTTCGAACAACAAGTGAATGTTGCAGATATGAAGATGTTTTTTGTGGGGTTGTCAACGGTTTTGTAGATACAGATAACAGAGTTTGGAAGAGAGTTTTTATGAAGAGATAAGATGTCGGGGACTTTGATATGTTCAGTAGAATTTCAGAAAACGATATTTATCTGTTTTTCTTAGGTGTTAGTAAATTTAAATGACTTTTTTAGTGAAGTAAAGAAATATTAACTGTTGAAAATAAGGATATATTTAGTTATGTGTTTTGAGCATAATATTCGACTTTTATTATACAGGGGAAATTGAAATAGAATCACGGGAGAATTTGGTAATTAAAACCAAATTCGAACAACCCTCATTGCTTTATTTTGTAAAATTTGTAATTTAGACTTCTCAGACTGGTTTAAATAATATAAAATTGTTGGGCAATACTCAAAATGTGGTGCAATTATAGTTTTATATAATGTAACCCTTAACATTAGAGACAGATTTGAACTTATTCTTCTAAAATAATTGATTTTTTACTAATTTTCTTATGAACATACTGACCATGTTTTTTAAAATTCAAATCTTTATCAATAATAACACCTAAGTATTTACATTCACTAACAAGCTTTAAGGACTGACCGAACAACTTAATATCACATGCAATATTACGTTTATTGCTATTAAATAACCACTACTGATTTATTTGTGTTTACATACAAATCATTGTCAATAAGCCACGATTCTAATAATTTAATAATATTTTGCATTTTATTCATAGTCTCTTCCACATTTTCACCCTCCACTGAAAGTATGGTGTCATCAGCAAATAAATTTAAAACTAATGGAATATCACAGAACTTAACAATATCATTAATATATAGAATAAAAAAGAGAGGCCCCAATACTGTTCCTTGAGGGACTCCATACTTCACACGAAGTTTACTGGAGTGACAGCCTTTTACTTGTTGGTAACGATTTTTCAAGTAACTGCTGAACCATTCTTGTGCATTTCCAAGTATACCATATTGTTTTATTTTTATGATTAACAAGTCCCTGTTTATTGTCTCAAACGCTCTTTTAAAATCAAGAAAGACAGTACATATAACTTTTTTTGAATCTATAGATTCCTTCCATTTTGAGACAACCAGTTGTAGTGCAGACTCACAACAATGTTTTTCTCTAAAACCAGACTGATTGTCTATTAAAATATTGTTATTATTAATATGTTCTATAAGTAGATCCTTTATGTATAATTCTATTACTTTTTCACAAAGAGGCAACATGTTAACTGGTCTAAATTCATCACATTTTTTTGTATTTGTTATTATTATTATTATTTCAACAATGTAAAATTATTAGAAATTTTTGTTGTACCTGTTGTAAAATAGTCTAATAAAATTTGATTTAAAAATATATTTATTTCGATCGTAGAAAAAATGTTGTGTGTAACATGTGCAAAAAGCATATTTGTTGCACTCAGCATGGTTGCAGCTCTCGACCTCGTCTCGTGCTGCAAACTACATGCATCGTGCTACAAATATGCACTTTTTGCACTAGTTACACAAATAATTATATTCGTATCTTGTACGTTTTTGAACGACGAATTCTAAACACCATGTTTTCTTTTTCGTCCGAGTTTGTTGCCATCATGGAGTCAGTCAGTCATCTGAATCCGTCGTGTCCATTACACTTTTTTAAATATTTATGTTATTCCAAAACACATAGATAACAAAACATTACAATTTTATAGGTTAAAGTAGTTTTAAAGTTAGCAAAGTGACGTAGAACCTCACTTTATTGTAAAAGTGACTTTAAAGACTAAAGTGGTTTTATGAAAGTCACTGGACTGGTTTAAAGTCGTAAAGTATTTTTAAAGCAGATTATGAAAATGGGCATTAAGAGGGGCCTCACGTTTTAGGAACCTGAAAACAGTTGGCACCCGTGATTTGTAACAAAATTTAGGTCATTTTGTACACAACAAATCTAAAGAACGCAGGGAAATTAAGTGTTGAAATTTTAACACAATATAACTTGGACCTTTGTCTTGGGGATCAGGTATTTTGGTTGAATTTTATATTGTTATAAAAAAGATATAAGTCATTAAGTGATGGTGTGATTTTGACAGTTTTGACAATTTGTGGTCACCAATCTGGACACCAAAACCTGATCTCCAAAAGGAAGCCTAGATAATTCGATTATGAAAATATGATATCTCAAATCATTGTATTTTTTGAGATTTGTTGTGCGCAAATTTTTGCAAACGAACATCTTTTTACTTTAGTTCAACCGCTCCACCGTCTTGATGCATGGCGCTGTATAGAACATTGACAGAAGATGTTTTGTGTGTTCACAAAAATATCCCAAATTTATAGTTTAGTGTGTATTGTATTTGTAAGTGATTATAATTAAGTAATTTTCATGCTAAATAAGTAAATTTGTGCTTCGTAAAGGCTATTTATATTTACTCCACAAGATTGTGTTTAGAAGATGCTTCGTTGCAACAAAAATGCACTTTTTGGACCTATTACACAAATAACTACTTTTTAATGTTATTCTTATTTATTGTTGGTAAATACATCAAAGTGATTAAATATATTATGTGAGAATGATTTTGAGTTTTTGTTCTTTGGAATAAATATATCATGTTTATACCTAATAATAGTAATTGTGATTCCGCTTAAATTGAATTTTATTGTATGTCATTCAATATGCAAAAAGAATTTATAACACATGGTGATTATTTGTTATGTTAAATATATTTACCATCAGGAGAAGCACCTAGTAACCCGTGTTGAACATCTACCCACAATCCTGAATCAACCACCACAACATTTTGTACTTGTTCAAAAATGCTCTTAGCCACTTTTTCCTTAAGAGTTCCATACTCCATTACCTCCGTCATACAATAAGTCTTTTTAAGAACAGTTTTAAAAAGAGAATGGCAAGGTGTATTTGTTTTTCTCTTAACAACCTGTCCAAAGATTTTATAAGAAATTGGGATGGTTATCCACTTTTTAGCTTGCCTTAGCCTATGCACCGTAGATAATAGTAATTGTTGAATAAAATTAATGAATGAAGTAGGTAACATTATATTTTAAAAATCTTTGAACCATAAATATTTTAAAACTTTGTCTAGCTAATAGTCAAAATTTCCTTGCAAATTGTTTGATTATATAAGCATTTCAAAAAATCAAAGAAAATAAGAAACCAAATTATTATTAAAGGATGACTTAGTAATAGTCTTAGTTGATATTAAAAAAATTGTAAAACGAAGGACGACTAAAAAGTTAATTTTGTCTACTTGTTGCACTTCGGGGGCTGTATCGAGTTATACAGTTAGGTTTTCTTTTCTAAAAACCATTTTTTTGTGTTGTTCTTGCTGAAAAACGTAAAAACAACTCAAAAAAATACAAAATTCCAACTTTTTTTTGGGTAAACCTATACTTTTCTCGCATATTAGATGGGTTGGATGGAAAAGTAATAATACCAATAATGTATTGAACAAAAACAAAAAAAATATTTACCATTCAGGTGATCACACATATGTGTATTTGTCATGGAAAAAAGAGAATGAACCAACTATTTTTTTGTATAATGAAGGAAAAATGTTTCAGTTCCAATCTCCACAACACATATGATCAATCTTTGCAAACAAGGTAGAAGCAAACTTGTATATGTTGATTGTATGTTTGATTTTGTACTGTATACATCGATCTTCCCACAAAATATACATTATTATTTGTCATTACAGATCTTTCGCTTTAAATTTTTTATTAGTTGTTATAGTTGCTTTGTAAGTTTTTTAAACGTTTGCTATTTTAAATTTAAATTCTTAACTGTACCTTACTTTCCTCTTTCTATTAAATGTAAAGCATTGTATTACAAGTAAATATTTCTTTGTATAATAAATTTGGAAACTCTTTGTTTATATTATTTGTTTCTAGATACAATTGAATATATTTACACATGTAGTTGAAAAAAAAGAGCCTACATGGGAAATAAAATTTGAAAACAACCAACAGGAACTCTGAAACTGATACAAATATGATTAGATAGAGGCAAAGTTGTAACATGACGTTCTGTGTTTTCAGACTAAATGGCCTATTTTAAATCATGTAAATTTGCAACTTTTCCGCAGTTTAATTTTCTTAGCATGAAACAAACAAAAATTTATAATCATGAAAACATTTTATTATGTTAATATAAATGGTACAAATTTTGAAAGGTAGAATGTTTTTAAAATATGTATATTTTTCTTCCATTCTTAATTTCTAGCAATTTCCGCAGTGCTGTCACTTGGTATCCATATTATTAAATAGCACATGTCCTTTCATGCAATATGTAATGCACCTTGTATCAGGTTATAATAGTTATATTTTTCAATTATCATTATTATATATTCATCAAAATGAATTATGCAATTCTTGTCTTTTGAGAGCGGTTTTAATTTTTCTTTATTCAGATACTTCAAAGGTCACTTCACTTCAATTAAGCATTTTTCCCTAACAAACCCATATTATCATTAAAACAGGGTTTCAAGAGAATGTTGAAAGATGGTTTGATGATACTAGAACAAACCATCAGTATTATTTATCTCACATTTTCACATTAATCAAATAATCCAGTAAACATAACCTCAAACATAGCTTTTTAAAATTAAAAAATACGGATTGCAGGATAATTTACATTATCATAACTATAATTTTTGATATCGGGTCGATACGATTACGTACTTTTTAACAATTTATTCCTATCAAAAACATTTATGAAACTCTTAAATAATCAAAAATCTACACTCAAATGCAAATTATGTCAACAAATTTTGTTTGGAACCGTGTATATAATATTCTCTTATCTATGCACAGGTGTGCTGTGGTTTCGATGCAACATAAAAACAGAGATAAGGTTTCTGTGCTCGCAAGAATTTGAATTATTTGAAATCAAAATATTCGAACAGAGATGCGTTTCTTTGAACCGTCAAGAGTGGAAAGACAGAGAGAGAAAATATATTGAATAAGTAAAAGCCGATTCAGTACTACTATCGACATCTATCGTAAATATTTTGAACCAAATAATTACTAAATTAGTAACTAGTATTGTGTAGGTTTTTAGGTTTATATACCTGTGAGGAGGCCCCTCTTAAGACAGTAGGTTAAAAATGGGCGCGTTCAGCCACGCTAGCGCTAGGCAAGCGCTGAGTAAGCAGAGTGCGAATTAGACCGCCAAGTGACAGCGCTAGCTCTAGCGGTCGCCATTTTTTCCAGCGAATTTATTTTCCGCTAAGCTGGTCAGTAGTTCGTTATGTCAACAAGAACAAACAATTCTAATCTCTAAGTTAAAATGTCTGTGTTATTTAGTTTTTATTAGTGTTTAATAAAGTTTAATTATGGCGGAAAATACTAAAACGTATACAACAGTAGAATTTAAGGTTAATGGAAAAATATTTCGTGGAAATGTACCATACGGTAGAACTGTTGTATGAAGGTAAGCTAAAATAATTAGTCTTGCGGTGGGTATCTTTTGGAATTACTTCATCGAAATAATTTAAATTTCTTGCAGGATTTTCTACTTCTTCTAATGCTAATATTTCTACATATTCTTTCAATTACAGGTGGAATCAATTCCACAATATTATTTTCATTGGCAAGTTCTTCCAAAATTAAGTAATTTATAAGGTTTTCCATTGAAGGCGCTTTGTATTTAGATAATAAATTTAAAGGTTATGTGACGTGTTTATCACAGAGCATCAAAGCATAGACGTTCAGCCACCATTAAGCGCTTTCACAGAGCTGCTACCGCTAACTTTGCTTCCTGAACGCGCCCAATGGTTTGTGTGAATTAAATTTTACTTAACGCTAAATATTAATAATTTACTTACAACGAAGAACGAAGTTCTCACTTCGAAATTCAGACGAGAAAAAGTCTATTTGACACAATAAACTCTCCCAACATCATCAAATTGTGCCAATTGTGGCCAAATTAGAGCTATTTGCCTTATATGAAATGATGTAGGAATAGATCGAAATGCGTAATCACAACAAAAGTTCAATCACTTACGTAGATAATGGATATTTACTGCAGTGATAGTAATCTGTAGGGAATTTCCCTTTTTGTAGGGACAAAATCTACTTTTTTCAGGTATGTAGGGAAAAGGGACAGGCATTTACAATTTGCTAAAATTGTAGGGGAAATTCGTTTATAGTAATTTGAGGTTTATACTGTTTTGTCTTATATTTTAACCTATAATATAAAGTAAAAACAAGTAAAATAAAAGTAAGTAGCAAGTAATTTTAGTTATAAAATTATATCACCTTAATAGTTATTTTAGAATAAAAATGCATAAAATAGAGTCAACTGCCAGTTCTGGGGAAAGCGGTACCGCTGAGCCGAAAAAAAGAAAGAAAAATGGAGAAAACAAATTAATTTTAGTTTGCATTTTAATTTATAATAACAGTACATTTTAGTCAAAATAAATTTCAAGAAAAACGCACTTTTATTTTTCAAATTTTAATGTAGGGGAAAAAATAATGGAATTTAATTTTATGGATACGGAAAATGTAGGTATTTTTTGTGTTGGTAGGGATGGCTCTAATAAAAGGTTACCATCACTGATTTACTGATGTGTGACATCAAGCGCTGTTTCGGTCAACATGGCCGATTGCAGTATTTTATAATTTTCTTTTCCTGAAAATCTTATTATTCTAAATGTTTATATTAAAACTAGGACATTTTTCAGAATCTTTTCATCACATTTTTCTCTAAAACCATTTACTTTTTGATTCCTTAGTACTGTCATCATGCCTATTATATTGAATGCCAAAAATACAAAAAATTAAAATTTATTTTTCTCGAAAAAGCGAATTCAAATAAAAACATTTTCTCTGGAAAATATATAAATAATTTTTGAATTCACTGTAAATATGTCAAAAAATTGATACACAAAAAAATTAACCAAATTTACTCGTTGCTCCCCGCCCCCACGTTGAACGCTCGTATCGGTAATAAAAAACGCGTATTTGTTATCTTCAAAGGGCGCTAACTCGCTTAGGAGGAACTTTTGGATAAAGGTAAGTTAGGTCAGATGGCCATAAAATCACATCTAGTATCTGTAGTTTGTGTTTGGCAGGAGAGTGCCCTATTTAATAGTTTCAGATATCTTCCTGTATACGGGAAATGGTAGGAAGCTCTCAATATTTTCGATCAATTAGACATAAGCCCATACCCCAAATTTTCAGATTGGATGTAGGGTAGGTCAGGCCAAAGAATAATTTTCTATTACAGTTACGCCGGTGACACTCGCAGCGTATTTTTGGGATGGAGAACTCACCGTTGCCGCCATTTCCTCAGTAGATCACTGAAGTAGTATATTAGAGCGTACACATTAGGCGATCCGTGAAATTACCGCCCAGTTTTACCGTTACCACCTAGTGGTCTACGTGACCAAATGCACATATAGTTACAGCGGTTATTCTACCGTTGTCGAATCCTACATTAGTGAACACTTAATATATAAAACCAGCTTCATCATACGACGACAACGGACATTTTTACGCCTTGTGTGTAACGTTAAGTTTTATTTGAGCGGCGACGGTGAATTCTCCATCCCAAAATATAAGCTGTGTGTGTGTCACGTCACCGGCGTTACAAGTCTTTTGGGTAGGGACAGCTAAAGCTTTTTTTCCAAATATTCGAAAAATTCCTGTAGGAATGCATAAGAAAGTCGTTGAAAACAATATTTAATTAAACAAGTGGGGATAGAATCAGGACCTCAGAAGGCCATAATATTTTTCTTCAGTAGTTTAGGAGAAAGGAAGACAAAAGGATTCCGAAGAAATATCATAAATACTGTTTTCGTGCCACCCTCTTATTTTTCCATAAAATTTGGCGCGACGGTCATGGATTAAATTTCGGTCAAATTTAATACTAGTTTCTTGTATATTAGTATCACTTTGATTAGAGACTTGATTTATTATTGTTAAATCCGGTTTCCTTGAAGGAACAACTCGTTTTCCTGAACTTAATTTTAACTCTTATTCATTGTTGAACCTCTTTTGAAAGGATCAGTTAAATCGCGACATTGTGTCATTTCTTGTAAAGTGTACCTATTCGCAAATATAGACATTGCATTGAATTTATTTCGTCTCACATATGGCAGGAATTAAACTCAGAAGCAAAACGATCGATCGTTGAAGCTAATAAGTGATTTGCAGAAACCTTCATCTTTTGTTAAGTCCCTTTAAGTTAAAGTTGCTGTATTTGTTGACGATTCACCAACTGCTTAACATTTTTCAAATGCAGTCCACTTATAAGCCGTAGCACGTACATTTTTGGACCATACGAGACGGATTAATGCTAGTTCTACGATGCAGTTAGCGAGTCGACTTACATATTTGCAAATCGTTATTTCATTTCTCTTTTGTATTATAATTATATATTATGATGAATTCATTAAAAATTTATTTTATTTCAAAATTAAAACAAATTTATTACGTTGAATAAAAACAAGAAATAATTTAACTGGTTTTTTCCGGTACGAACTCCTACCGGTGGGTAAATGCCATCCATTTTAAAGGAAAGAAATTTTAAAAACCTCCGTTGAGCTGATTCAAGTTTCTGAATGTGTATGTCATAAAATGGACTCCAAATAACATCTGCGTATTCAATTTTAGACCTAACATAGGCGTAGTATGAAGCCTTTAAAGTGTCTTGATCATTGAAGTCACGCCAGTTTCGAACTAAGAAGCCATACATTTTGTTAGCAGTCGAGCATATAGCCTCAATATGAGGTATAAAAGAAAGTTTAGAATCAAAAGTGACACCCAAGTCAATAAATGTCGCCGGGCGTTCAACAACAGTATTGTTGATTTCATAATCATATATAATTTTCTCAGGTTTTAAGGAAAACTTCATCACATTACATTTACAGGCATTCAACGACAATTTATTACTTATACACCATCTCTCAATACGTCGAAGGTTAGTTGAAAGTGAGATACAATCGCTTCTATCACCAATCCGGCAGAATAATTTCAAGTCATCAGCATATAGTAAGCAATTGACATCAAGATCGTCAACTATATCATTGATGAAGACATTGAATAATAAGGGGCCAGGTTACTTCCCAGTGGAACACCAGATGTTGCTAAGTATTCAACTGACTTATAACCATTAAACACGATATACTGGTGTCTCTTGTTTAGATAGGAGATGAATAATTTGATTAGAGAGGGTGATAATCCATATCGAGATAATTTACTCACTAGAATTCCGTGGTCTAGTCTATCGAACGCTTTAGAGAAATCGGTGTACACAACGTCAGTCTGCGATCGCTCATCGATGTTTTCAGCAATAAATTGGGTTATATTTGCCAAATTGGTGACAGTTGAGCGACCCTTTACAAAACCATGTTGCTTTATGGTTATTATGTTGCATAAATGGCTATACATTCTATTGCACAATAACATTTCGAATACCTTACAGAAATTACAAATAATTGAGATTGGCCGATAGTTGCTAATATCAACTCTATCACCATGTTTGTAGATAGGCCTAACATTTGACGATTTCCACATATTCGGCACAGCGCAAGTCTTCACGCACGTGTTGAGCAGTATTGTTAACGGCGGAGCAAGTACAGACGCACAATCCTTCAAAAT
The DNA here is from genome assembly GCA_963921935.1 of Galeruca laticollis. Lineage (NCBI taxonomy): Eukaryota > Metazoa > Arthropoda > Insecta > Coleoptera > Chrysomelidae > Galeruca > Galeruca laticollis. The sequence goes on from OY998183.1 coordinate 85,835,764, forward strand.
GAAAGCAGGGACAGAGTCTGGTCCTGTTGTCATTTTATTTTTTACTTGTTTTAAAGCTATAAGTACTTCATCATCAGTGAAGGACATGATATTCAGGAACTGCGAGGCTACTGAATCATCATGGGTAACGCACATTGTACTAACTGAAAAAGATTTTGCAAAATATTCAGAAAAACCATTAAGTATATCGGTAGGCGTATCGAGCGTTTGACCATTAAACGTCATTCTATCAAAGATATTAGTTGACCCCTTTTTGCTGTTGACAGAAGCCCAGAAATTCTTGGGGTCTGCTTTCATACTCGACTCTGCTGAATCAGCATAATCCCTGTACGACTTGTCTATGTCAGATCTCACCTTTGCTCGTAAATATTTAAACATGTTAAGAGTATTTACATCATTGTTGATTTTACATTCGTTATTTAATTTCGATTTCAGCTTAATGTCTTTAATAATATCCCGGGTAAACCACGGTGGATATTTTCTTCTATATTGTTTTGTTTCTCTTGGCACACACTCATCAAATGCATTATACAACTTACCGTAAAAGTAGATGCAGGCATCATCGGATCTATCAAATGTTTGAAGGAAAGTCCAATCTATATTAGAGAGACTTTGATACAATAGTGAAAAATTTGCTTTTCGGAAGTTATATTCATTGCAAGATATTGTTGGAAAATTTCGCTTTAAAGTGTGGCAAAAATTTAGTTTACAGGAAATATTTAAAACAGGATGATACCGATCTTGAGCAACTAAATTTTGAATAGATCTTTCAACAAAACAGTCATTATTATAGAGGACAAGATCGAGAATACGTTCCAAGTCGTTCGCAATAGTATTGTATTGAGTTAAATTAAAAATTGGGAGAAAATTGGTAAGAGCAGAAACAATGTCATTATCTAAATTCTTATGGAAATATGTAGCATAAGAAGATATATTAAAGTCGCCCACAATGAGTAAATTATTATTATGCAAACTTTCAATATTACTAATTGATTCAAAAAGATTAAGGTATACTTCGCTACTAGCAGATGGAGGAACATTAACATTTAGCACATAAACATGACCTGAGTCAGCTGTTATTTTGACCAAGACCATATCCACCGTGACTATCGTGGGGAGAATGAAACTATCTATATTCATTTCACACGACGGGAATTCATTGTTTACAGCTATAAGAACCCCTCGAGCAATTACACGCCTCCAGATTTCTATCAGCCCGGTATACTGAGTAGTCTTCTGGAAACAGTTCACCATTAAAGACTGAATCGTTAAGCCATGTTTCGGTTAGTGCTATGACCTTAAAGTCTGTCATAGAGATTGCATTAAAAAAATCTACAGTTTTAGATCATAAGTCTTTGGTATTCTGATAGTATACATTTAAAGAATTTGTGAAATTACCAGCAGTGCAAGTGGTCGACGACATGGTAGATCCACTTGAAGCTATGAATTGCTATATTACAAGCAAATCCTTCTTGAGTTTAGTTAAAGCAGTTTTATATGCAGTACAAACACTTTTCTGTCCCACACCGCATGATCACAGGAAGTAGTAGATCCCTGAGCACCTGACAGTTTAACACAATTAGTGCAGTTTCGTAATTGGGATCTACAGGACTTTACATTGTGATTTCCACCGCACAAATAACAGCTTAAAGAATTGTTGCACGATTTGGATGAATGATTAAAATCGTTACAGTTGTAACAACGCGACACTTCCAAGGCATCATATACTCTACAGCTATCATACCCTACAAATAAGTTACCAGCTTTTAATATTATATCATACACATTTATATCTATCTGAATGACAGCCTGGAAGATTGCAGCATTTTTCTTAGTTGGAAAGATTTTCACAATTTTACAATCACTATATTTAGAAAAAATTTCAGGATTACAATTTCTAATTTGGTATTGAAGCATTTCTTCAGTATATTTTTCTGACAACCCCACAATGCACAATCTGGGATTAATACCAACAACCTCCTTTACAGCATAAGAGTCAGACATTGTTTCTTGAACCAGTTTCACTATCTTCTCATTTTCCTCCTTAGATTTGCATGCAATAAGAATACCACCATCCTTAATATTTCAACTTTAGTCAAATGTATACTGTTATCAGTTGGATTAATATTATGCATTAGCTCTGATTTCGTTCGTTTTATCTCCTGTGCCTTGTTCTTGGGTTGTACTATCACTGCAGGAAAAGTTTTGTTGTTAACAACTTCAGCATATCGAGTCGTTGGTGGAATAGTCACAGGTTCTTTAGCAACTTTAGAAACATGAGATTTCAGTGAGGACAATTCAGCTTTAAATGAATGAAGCGCGCCGCTAACTGTTGATTCTAACAAGTTAGTTATTTCAGTATTGTTTATAGAAATACAGCTTTTCGCACATTCGTCGCATCTCCACAAGAGTCCAGGAACAGAATTTAAGACGTCCAGTATATCAACAGTTTTGGAGACACATACAACATGAAACTGCTTTTTGCAGAATTCGCAAAAAGTGGCCGGCCTACTTCGACTACCAGAACAGGTTTCACAATTGTTATTGACCATTGTTTACATTACAAATTTATTAAAAACTTACGAAACATATCAAATTATAATCCAATATGCAGGTACACAAATCAGTCACCACTTCTAAAATGTTTTAACAGTCATAAGCCACTTTAAACCACAAAAATGCAGCAAAATATCAAGAGCGACGTGCTATACGTATTGACTAATAAACGAAGAAGCTTCATTTAGTCCTTTTCATAGTCAATGTCGGTTGGGAATTTTTGGATGGTGTTTTCTTAGACGTTTTCCTTGTAGCGTCTATGAATCTTTTTTATCGGCCAGTACTTACTCTACCATTCGACTGATCTAAAAGCCAGCAGTACGATGTATGTATAAAACAAAAATAAAAATATATTATACTGTATTAGATATAGTACTAACATAAAATATAGCGCTGGCCAATTGGTCTACAACTAAGGCCAATAACTAAAACACACACACACACACACACCTACACACACATTATAAGCCGTAGCGCTTACACCTTGTCTATCCGTGACCAGTAGTTCATTGTGGAAAATAGAATTTATGGAACAGAGATTTTATAAATTGTTAAATATTTTGAATATTTCAGATTAATCCATTAATCTAATAGTTATTTTCTTTGATCACTACGAAGATTTTTAAATGTTGAGTAATCTATTGGGACTTTTATGTTCTTTTATGGAAAATTATGTTTTAGAATACACAAAATAACGTTTTATTCAACAAACATCAAAGTATTCAACACAAGAGCTCGACAAAGAATAATTATAAGTGTAACAGTCGACTTAAATAGTATAAATATTACAAAAATTATATGCAATTTTGCACGTGTACGCTCATAAGGTCGCAGGCATATTCCTAGGGCTCCTTATTTTTTCCAATTCATATTATATTTGTTCTTTTCTCGAACATTTATTGTGCTATTCAAAAACGGGAATCTTTCATACGATTATTATGTTATTAAATATATTTATTTTATACATCAAAAATATCAAATATTTTGATGCAGTCCTGAGTTCGTTTATTAGACGAAATAAATAAAACAAAAATACTTACATCGTCTCCATCTGTGTTGTTGTTTTCTGACATTCTGAAGTAACAGTTTCACTAAAATCTTAAGCCGAAAATTAGAAATGTCGATGTATCGTGAACAAAATAGGAGACGATGATAAGTATATATTACAGATTTAAATCAACGTTTCCATTAGGAGAAAATTGATTACTGTTTATATAACACTTTATTACCATATGTTTTTAATACTACAAGCGTCAGATCATATTAACATGATACAGGTATTTCAATTAAGTGGTAAGCTGTGGTTGTAATTTAACAGGTGGAAAACATCAACATCAGTTGTTTTGATACGGAATATTTGATTATTTCAAGTATGTCAAAAAGTACCGGGAATCGGTCTATGGAACACGAAATATGTATTAGTCATCCAAATTTATCCTATCGTCTTCAAAGCCCCTTCGGAAATAATATACTTTTGTCAACGAATGAACTATTCATCAAAACAACGCATTTTCAGGAATCGACTTCTGTAGGTACTCTTTATTGTCTTCTATAGAAAACGGATTTCTCGGAGCTTTATATTAGGAGAATACGGTGGCTGGTCGATAAGTTTTGTTTTGCTATAGTCTTGAAATAGACAGAGAGTAATAAAACCTAATTTAACATACAAAACCCTTACCGGGTGGGCAACTAAAAATCCAGAATTTTAAAACGATTTACATCATAATTCACATCTTTATTCTTTTATTTGCCTACAACGCCAGTATACAATAGAAACCCCATCTTCGTATCGCTTGTAATTGCAGACGTAGCCGTACCTTTAGGACCAAAAACATCGCGACAAAGACTAGCCATATAATACAATATCAATTAATAATAATTCGTTCATTACAGATTCAATTATAATAATATTGTAATGTTTTTCTAATTTATTTAAACAGTAAACGGGTGGGATAAATTTTAAACACACGGTATGGCTACTTACTAATTAATTTAAACACTAAACTACTTGACCACTTAATTTATATATACTTTACTAATCACTTAATTTTTAATTTATATCAACACTTTGCTTCACTTATTTACTGTTTATTTGTCGAGATCACTTGATCAACTCAAACTTATCCACTGATCGGTTCTTTATATATATATTAGTGCCTTTTTTACTAGAGAATTCTAAACTACAAAAACAATTGGCTTTCTGGCATTTTCTAGATAAGACTGGCCACAAAAACAAAGTAGATAAGATAGTCACTATTCGTAAACAATTCTAGGAAACCCTGCGCGTCCGCCATAATTTTAACTTTCATACCTGACTTAGACAGAGTCGGATATAGTGACTATACCAGTATGCTGTTTCGTAACATTACTCCCTCCTTAAGTGGAAGTTCCTCCTGGAACTTTTGTGTAGCCGAGACTGAATGTTTGAATCGGCAACTGGCCCCATTTCTACACTTTCCGATCTTATGGAAATAGTAGGGCACCGTCTTCATCGGATACTGATAACGGGGGTTGTAGCTGCAAATTAATATCTGGACACCGGTATCTTGAAAGATCTCTACCATGTTCCTGATGATTCGCCAATCCAACTGGTTACTCGCTATCTTAGGCATAGCCAGTTTCTTCACGCTGGATTCCAACACATGGTCTCGTAGGCTTCGAAGTGCTTCCCACACATCGCGGTAGGTAGATCGATCTTGAAATTCAGTTTTAGTTACCACGTAGAAGAATTATGTTTCAGTTTCAGTGTCTTGCCAGGGGCTGGAATCTGGTCTTCAAGTTTTTCTAATTACCCGAACTTCTTTCGAAAGACGGTTGCCAACCCTCGCGCGTTCTTGATACGGGCGGGGGTGTTGTATGCCAGTGAATAATATTCCGGGAGAGTGAACAAATCTTGTTGTTGTTCCGAAGTGACTCCATATCTAGCTTTCCCGGTACCTCCATACGTGCCCATAAATTCATCGAAGATAGGGTCAGACACATCTCGAATATAGTTTACTCCTTTCTCTAGGTCATGGTCTCCTTCGAATGGCGCTAGTCGGTTTTGGTGAACTACTTTTGGTTTTCCGTTGGGGATCTTGCTTATGCGATATATAACATCATTGATCCTTTTATTGATTAAGTATGGACCTTCCCAGGATTTTTGTAATTTTGGAGAAAAACCTTTTTTCCTCGTCGGGTTGTGTAACCATACTTTGTCCCCTTTAAAACCGCCTTCTGTGGCCTGCGTGTCTTACCGACTTTTCATTCTGTCGCTGGCAACTTGAAGATTTGTTCGAACTAATTCATGAATATCGTCCAGCCTTCTTCTCAATTGGATCACGTAGTCTTCTCCTGCTAGATCTTCTCCAGGTCACAAGGAAGCCTCATTTCACGTCCAAACAGGATTTTCGCAGGTGTTTCACCCATGGACTCATTGATGGCAGATCGATAAGCCAAGGCGAAAAGGGAAAGATACTGGTCCCGATCTCTCTGATGGCTGGAAACCACTTTGGACAGGTATTTTCCAATAGTCCTTGTCATTCTCTCGACCATTCCATCTGACTGTGGATGTAATGCTGTTGTCCTGGTCTTCTTCATTCCCAGCCTGTCGCAAATCTCCTGGAATAGATCGCTTTCAAAATTTCTTCCCTGGTCACTGTGGACTTCCAAGGGCACTCCATATCGGCTGATAAATTCCTTCACCAATATATCCGCGATAGTTGTGGCCTCTTGGTTCGGGATAGCGTAAATTTCCACCCACTTTGGGAAAAAATCTATTACAACCAGTATGCATTTGCCACCATTTTCGGTCGTCGGAAATGGTCCAGCGATATCTAAAGCAATCCTTTCGAAAGGGCTTCCAACATTATACTGTTTCATATGTGCCTTTCTCTTGCGATGTGGTCCATTACCCGTAGCACAAGTCGTACATTTCTTACACCAGTACTTCATCGGAGCTGTTCATTCAATAAAACCTCTCACGGATTTGCTGGAGGGTTTTCTTCACTCCCAGATGACCTCCCGATGGACTGTCGTGTAACTTCTTCAGTACCTCAGCTACCCTCGTTCTAGGGATAACCAGCTGTCTCCTCATCTCGGAACCATCATCGTTTTCAAGGACTCTTTTCAACAGCCCATCTTCCAGGACAAGGGAGTCCCACTGAGCCCAATACGCCTTGAGTTTCGGTGAAAATACTGACACTTCTTGCCATGTAGGTCGCCGATTTTCTTCCTTCCACTGCCGAATCTTCTTTAGGCAAGGATCATTCTCCTGATCTTCTCTGATCCTGGTGGGTGACAATTATTCATTGTCTACAGTAGTTCTTGAAACTGCAGCTTCCCTAGATTCCGCCTTGCTGCAGTTGGAGCAGTCTGTTGGGCACGGCCGTCTGGACAGGGAGTCGGCATTTCGGTGACTCACACCAGCTCGATGTTCGATGTTAAAATCGTACTCTTGAAGTCGTTCAATCCATCTAGCGATCTGGCCCTCGGGATTCTTGAACTGCATCAACCACTTGAGTGCTGCATGATCAGTCCGGATTAAAAACTTCCTACCATAGAGATACTGGTAAAAGTGTTCCACGGACTTCACTACCGCCAAAAGTTCTCTTCTTGTGACGCAGTAGTTTCGTTCTGGTTTGGAGAGGACTTTACTGAAATATCCCAGCACTCCTTCTTGCCCTCCTTGGATCTGTGAGAGCACTGCACCAATTCCTACGTTGCTTGCGTCAGTGTCAAGAATAAAGTCTCCCTCTGGTAATGGATATCCTAATAGCGGCGCCGAGGTTAAATGCCTCTTCAAAGTTTCAAAAGCCGTTTGACAGTATTCGTCCCATTGGAAAGCTCTTGATTCTTCTGTAAGTCGAGTTAGAGGCTTGGCAATATCTCCGAACTTCCTGATAAATCTTCTATAATACGTGCAAAGTCCAATAAAACTCCTAATTTGATGTTTGTCGGTTGGTTGCGGCCATTGCTGATTGGAAGCAATTTTCTCTGGATCCACCGCCACTCCTTCATTGCTCACTATATGACCTAGATAGTTGACTCGGTTTTGGAACAGCTGACATTTCTTCGGGTTTAACATGAGCTGAGCAGCTTGGAGTCGTTTGAATACGTCTTCCAAATTCTTCAAGTGTTCGTCAAATGTCTTCCCCAGTACTGCGATGTCGTCCAAATAGACCAGGCATGTCTTCCAAGACAACCCTCTCAAGACATTTTCCATGAGTCTTTCAAATGTCGCAGGCGCATTACAGAGCCCGAATGGCATGACGTTGAATTGCCATAATCCAAATCCGGTGGTAAAAGCAGTCTTCTCTTTGTCTTCTGGGTCCATTTCCACTTGCCAATAACCAGACATCAGGTCCAAGGTGGAAAACAGTTTGCTGCCGGCCAAATTGTCTAGCGTATCGTCAATTCGAGGCAGAGGATAGCTGTCTTTCTTCGTCACGTTGTTAAGCTGGCGATAATCCACGCAGAATCTCGTAGTTCCATCCTTTTTCTTGACGAGCACCCATGGACTAGTAGATGGTTCTATTACTTTTTCTTCTGCCATCTCTCGAATTATTCTTTCAGCTTCCTCTCTCTTCGCTCGTGGAAGTCTTCGAGCTGATTGTCTAATTGGCTTAGCATTACCAGTATCAATTTTGTGTTTGACGGCTGATATTCTGCCAGTCTTTCCTCCATTTGGTACGAATAGGTCTCGATACTGCAAGAGAAATTCTTTCATTCTCTTTTTTTCAACTCGATCCAAAGATTGACCAGCTACTGATAACATCTGTTCGAATCTGGCATTAGAATTGTCAGTGGTCGTTGTTTGGCGAACTATAGACGTCACTGATACGCAGGATCCAATCTTGGTTTCCTTCTTGATGGTAAGTGGGTAGTCGTTCACGTTTATCAATCGTACAGGGATCTCCTTCGCCGACGTAACCAATCCTTTTCCAATTAGTACTCCTTCGTCGTGGTTCCTTGGCTCCATCATAACCGGTGTACCTTCCTCCATGATTCCCTGTAGCCGTGCTACTACCATGGTTCCGCTTCGTGCAGGTAGAACGGTATCTTCCTGTACAGCTGCCAACACCGCGCTGCCTTCATGTGGATGAAGGAATACCTCCTCGGAGCCCACTTTAATGGCTCTGTTTCTAAAGTCTAATTGGAAACCGTGTACATTCATTACGTCCATTCCCAGAATCACGTCTTCTCCAATGTCAGCTACGATTACCGTATGCGTGAACTTTTCTGCGCCAATTCCCAATTGGATTTGTGTTTCCCCGTGAACGTTGGCACTCTCGCCTGTGGCGGTCAGCAGTCGCAGTCTCGTTGGTAGAAGCTTCTTCTTGGGGTTTATTATCTCTGGTCGTATAATGGTTCTAGTTGTTCCAGTGTCAACCAGCAGGGCATATTTCTTGCCATTTACTTCGCCATCCACATATACACTGTCGTTGCGACATCTGAGCGAAGCTATCAGTATGAGAGGGTGTTTGGAACGATCATGGGTCGGTGCCGCCGCCTCGTAGCCGACCCGTTCTAGTTTTCCTGTGACTGGGTTTCTTGGTTTGCAAGAGTCTTGGGGCGCTTACACGAACTACGTACATGCCCCAGCTCGCCACAATTCCAGCATCTGATCTTTCTCGGCTTCTTGTCCATCATACCTTTGATCAAGCTGACGATCTGGTCAAACTTGTCCTCGTCGCCTTCTTCTTGGATGGTCCTAACTTTGTTGTAACCCGAAGCACTCGTTTCTGCTTCATATTCAAGAACAGCTGTCAATGCGTCAACGAATGCTTTGGGATGGGCTAAGCGAAGAGTCCCATGCATATTGGGGTCACGTAAGCCATCAATAAACGCCTTCATGCCCAGACATTCCATCATGTTCTCTGGTGCTGATGGATAAGCAAATCGAACGAGTCGGGCAATATCCACTTCATGTTCTTGAAGTGCTTCGTCACGTTTCTGCCTTCGGTTCTTCAGCTGGGATTGGTACAAATGTTCTAGATGTTTGTGACCATATCGCATGTCCAACCTCTTCTTCAGCTGCTCGAAATCATCCGTTTCTTTCAGAGGTATCGTCTGAAGTACATCTAAGGCATCTCCCCGAAGCGCGATAGTTAAGTTCACTGCCTTGTCTCTATCGGACCAATTATTCACTCTAGCGAATGCTTCAAATTGTTTCACATAATTGGTCCACGATATTTTTCCATCGAACGTTGGGGCCTTGACTCGGGTAAAACTGCCAATGTCCTCAAACTTAGGTAGTGTTTCTGGCTTGCAAGGTTTCGTTTGCTCGGTCTTCTTTTCTTCCTCTGGCGTGCCTCGCGTTCTTGAATCGTCAATCTTTTCCTCAAACTCCCTGATTTTCTCGTCTATCGTTGTAATCTTAATCTCGATTTTCTCGTCCATCGTTGACATTTTATTCTCGATTTTCTCGTTCTCGTTCTTCATATCAGAAATCTTCTTGTCCATGTTAGCAGAAATATTAGCAGAAATGTTCTCTTCCATGGCAGAAATCTTCTCGTCCATGTTAGCAGAAATTGACGATATTAATGTGGAAGACGCGTCATTAAATAAAACTGTTTCTGGATCAAAGCCGTCATTTTCCAGTGCCACTTTAAGTCTTTCTACTAATTCACTTTTCTTATCGGACGTTTCCAACTCACGATCTTCCAATTCTGCTCTTAATTCTGCCACTTTCAGATCCCTTAATCTCTTGGCCATTTTTACGCAGATATTAATTTATATCACCCCACACCTGACACCAATGTAATGTTTTTCTAATTTATTTAAACAGTAAACGGCTGGGATAAATTTTAAACACACGGTATGGCTACTTACTAATTTATTTAAACACTAAACTACTTTAACGCTTTATTTATATACACTTAACTAATCACTTAATTATTAATTTATATCAACACTTTGCTTCACTTATTTACTGTTTATTTGTCGAGATCACTTTATCAACTCAAACTTATCCGCTGATCGGTCCTTTATATATATATATATATATTAGTGCCTTTTTTACTAGAGAATTCTAGACTACAAAAACAATTGGCTTTCTGGCATTTTCTAGATAAGACTGGTCACAAAAACAATGATAAAATAAGATAGTCACTATTCGTAAACAATTCTAGGAAACCCTGCGCGTCCGCCATAATTTTAACTTTCATACCTGGCTTACACAGAGTCGGATTTAGGGACTATACCAGTGTGCTGTTTCGTAACAATATTTATAATAATCAATTATTTTTTTATTCTGATTTACTAGAATTATTGAACTTATTTACAACACGGGTGTTTTGGTGGGATTCCATAAAAAACGATCAGTTGTGTATTGGCAGTCGAACTGTATACACGTGTTTTGTGTGCCTGACTAGGACATCATTTCTAGATAAGTACACCTATTTTTAGTTAATTTTCACATTAGATATATTATCGGTTAGTCATAATTTAATTGAAGTACCTCGTGATTCTATAACATTAACTTTTTCCTTTCTATTTTTATTTACAATTTTTTGTTCTGGAACGAGTTCTTGAAAAGACAAGTTTAAATAATTAATTATGAACACAAATACGGGCGGCCCATTGCCGCCCGATAATTCTGACGATATGGACACTATCAATAACAAAGATTCCTATAAAGATTTAAAATTATTCAATTTAACAAATAAATACACTATGAAAGATAAAGGTCCGTTTTATGTTTTTGTAGAGCACATGAACAAAAACTTCGGCAGGTTATTTCCAATGAAAATAGGATATTTTTTGTTAACTGAAGACAAATTTAAACAAAACATAGTAGATATAATATCGGTAGGAGTAAGTAGAGTAAAAGTAATTTTTAAAAACTACGATATAGCGAATTCATTAGCAGGCCATGAAATCATGGAAAAAAATCAGTTGGTTGCGTACATTCCCACATTCTATAATCACCGCAAAGGTCTTGTGAGATGGGTAGACACTTTTTTTTCTGAAGATTTTTTACTCAAAAACATTGAATGCGATAATATGAAGGTGGTCAAAGTTCAGCGTATGAAGAGAAGGGTTACGGATTGAAGGTGAAATCAAATTTGTTGATCGTCAACTAATAATTGTCACTTTTGAAGGATACTTCATTCCCGAAAAAATTAAAATTAATTCAACCTCATTTTCCGTGGAGCCTTATATTCACCCGGTTGTGCAATGCTATAGCTGTTTGAGATATGGCCACACAGCCAAATTGTGTAAATCAAAGTCACAAAGGTGTCAAATATGTACTGAAGTACATACCAAGGACTCAGAATGCCCAAATCCTGGCAGTTTTTGCATATATTGCCAAACCAACAATCACCCTACGATATCCAAAAAATGCCCTATGTATACAAAGCAATATAACATCAAAAGAGAAATGGCGTTTAAAAATATTTCTTTTAAAGAAGCAGAAACCATAGTTAACAATTCTACATATTCAAAAATCACAACGAATAACAGATTTGCAGTTTTTAATAATATACAAAACTTCCCTCCTCTACCTGTAACTTCGCAGTCACAGTACATCCCCCCCGCATATATGCTACATAAACCAACTGCACCCTCAAAAAAACGTAAAGCCTCTACCCCTCCCATAACACCCCCACCAACTTCCTAAAAAAAACAGATGTACCAAAGGCACCTAAAACAGCTCCCATTATTCCAAACCCTCACAGGGATGATTTTGTTCAATATAAAGAGAAAGTCATAGAAAATATCATTAACTTCATCCGTACTAATTTCGATCTAAAATCTAGTACTTCAACTCACCTCAACCCACTCACAGACTCAAATACTAGGAATTTTATAGCTACGGCCTTAGAATTCGATACAATTGATACCGTCAGTATTAGCGATGAGTCATCCTACTAGGCAATTGAAAATACTTCAATGGAATGTAGCTTCTATAAATAAACGTAAACCAAATTTATTGAACCTGCTATCTCATGAAACTTTTGACATTCTTATACTTTGTGAAACCTGGCTAAAACCAGGTGTTAATATGAATATATATGGTTATAACAGTATACAAAATAACAGAATTGATGGCAAGGGGGGCGTTGCCATTCTAATATCCAAAAATATAAGATTCAAAATCAAATCTATTAAACAGAATTTTAGTAATAATATCGAAACATGCGCTGTATTCATTGAAGACATGAACTTGTCCTTGGTATCTTTATACAAACCACCAAAATATAATGTTAGCGTGAAGGACTGGGAAAACCTATTTTCACAGTTCAATGGCGATACCATATTCTGTGGAGATTTCAACTGCCACCACACCCTCTGGGGCTCTGCTGGTGATCAAGTCTGTGGGACACGACTTGTTGACGCCTTAAACAACACCAATTACATAATACTTAATGATGGATCACCTACCAAAATTAATAGGCCCACACAAAATAAATCTGCAATCGATCTCTCAGTTGCATCACCCAATTTAGTAAGCAAATTGAATTGGTCAGTACTTCCTGACCCCTTGGAATCAGACCACTTCCCAATTCTATTACAATATAATACTAATTATACTCCCCAGAACATCTCTCCTTCAACCAGATGGAATGTCGCTTCTGCAGACTGGACACTATTTTCAAGCCTAATCAAAAACCACTTATTAGTTCAAACTGGTAATGATATGTCTCTTACTAAACTGATCAATATAATCTCTGACTCGGCCTCATCATCAATGAAAATAAACCAGCCAGTCTGCATAAAAACCCCTCACACCCTCTGGTGGGTAGAAGAATGTTCAGCTAACGTCTTACAAAGAAAGAAAGCTCTACTTGAATATAAAAATCTGTCCAACTGGGATAACTACCTCAAGTAAAAAAAACATCGAATCCCAAACTAAACTTCTATTTAAGACCAAAAGTATGAACAGTTGGAAGGACTTTCTTAACAATTTAAATAAAAACACACCTATCGATAAAATATGGAATTTTATCAAAAAAAATTCAAACAAAAAATATTGTAATTCGCAATCATATACATCCACAGAGATGATAGATAAGTTACTAGATTATTTTGCTCCTCCTACTGCTAGTAATACATTCACCAGCACAATAAAAATAACTCACTCTAGCAATTTTCTGATAAGCATTTCAGCTTATCAGAATTGGAATCTGCTCTCTTATCTCGTCGTGGAACGGCGCCCGGCAGTGATAATATCACCTATCAAATGCTCACATTTTTACCATCGATAGCTAAGAATGCACTATTAGATATTTTTAATAAATGGTGGCTTAATAGCCGCGTCTTTGATGAGCTTACAGAAACTATCATTGTTCTTATTTTAAAACCCAAAAAGACCCAAATAATATATCTTCTTATCGCCCAATCTCGCTAATGTCCTGTATTACGAAAACGTTTGAACGCATGATAAAGGCTAGGTTGGAATGGTATTTAGAATACAATTCAAAACTACCACATTCGCAGTAGGGATGTCGACGTGGAATGGGAACGATGGAAGCTGTCTCCCAATCAGCCTCAGATGTACAATATTCATTCTCGAAAAACTTGTACGTCGGTTGTCTGTTTGTGGACTTAAAATGCGCATATGACTCGGTTGATCTGAACATTCTCACTGAAAATTTAATTTCATTAAACGTTCATCCTCAGATTTCATACGACATTGTAGACTTGTTTCGCAATCGAAAAATATACATTAAAGACAATAATAAAGTATTGCATGGACCAAGGGTTGTCAATCACGGATTACCTCAAGGAGCGGCTCTTAGTCCCCTTCTATTCAATGTATATACTTATAGTTTACATAACATCTTTGATTCGGATGTAAAATGCATACAATACGTAGATGATTTTTGTTTCTACACCACACAGGATAACTATAATCAATGTGTCAAAGTACTGAAATATATTGTATATTGCCTTAAGACATGGTTTAGTGATCACGCCTTAACAATTTCTCCAGAAAAATCAGCTGTAATATTTTTTACTAGACACAGAGTGCACCTCACTGATACGCTCACTCTGAGTGGTCTCAAAATACCATTTAAAACAGAATACAAATATTTAGGCGTTGTACTAGATAATGAACTTCTGTGGGGTAGCCACATAAACCATCTCAAGAGTAAAGCTGAAAAGGGGATAAATATGTTGAAATGCGTCACAAAAACTAAATGGGGAGCTGATCCTAAAATCGCTCTCCTGTTCTATCGAGCATACATTCGGTCGATACTTGATTATGGCTGTATCATGTATGGGTCTGCTGCAAATGTACATTTAAAAAAAATTGATCGAGTACAATATAGTGCTATAAGGATATGCATTGGAGCCTTAAAATCATCGCCCACTCCAGCCATTCTTGCAGAGGCAAGAGAGCCCCCTTTAGGTATCAGACGAAATTATTTAGCTTTCAAAAAACTATGTTACTTAAAGTTTTTCAATTATAACAATACCCTTAATCAAAGTCCCTCAACTGTCTATAGAAAATTTAACAAATAAATATTGGAACAAAAAAAATAGTCCACCCTTGGCGGATGCATACGTTATTTTCAATAAATGCATTGATCTGATCACACCTCATAAAAAACTTCCCATATTTGAACTTGAATTTTCAGATATCACCTTCGGACCAAGAGTCATATTTCCGACTTACAGCGAAATCCACACTGTTAACCAATCTCGCCTTAACGAAATAATCAATAAATATGATAGCTTCTTTAAAATCTTCACAGACGGTTCAAAATCATGTGTGTGTGTGTGTGTGTGTGAGAGTGTGAAAAGGAGGGTTGGCTTTGGACAGAATCCGTTTGCCACAGAAATGGTGTTAAATTAGGTCCTAATATATTTTCCGTTTAAATTAATTTAGATATCAAGTTTGCTTTCTCTGAGAAAAGTGATTAACTGATCTAGGACATTTTTATTATTCATACTTAGCAGAGTGGTTAAATTAAAGGGTTGAGCTATATTTCTGTTGGTGATGAAACGTAGAAAGTTAGAACGACTACTGCTATATTTTCCACATGAAAAAAGTATGTGGTTCAAGTCAGCAATGGATTCGTTGTCGCATGAACAGATGTTCGTTTCTGCTACACCAATTCTGTGAAGATGTGCTGGGAATTTAGCATGATTCAATTTTAACCTGGTAATAGTGACAGAGTACGCTCGGCTTACAGCATAGTCATCAATGTGTGGGACGCAATTCGGTAAGGTTGGATGTATTAAAATGTAATGATTGTTAGATTTTTTGGTAAATTCTATCCAACTCTTTTCCCAACTTTTACGTGATTCAATTTTTCCTTTGTTAATTATGTCACTAAAATCGTATTTACCTATGACGTTCGGTAATTTAGTGGCTTCCTTGGCTAAAGAGTCAACTTTGACATTCCCCAAAATACCTGCATGACCTTTCACCCAGATGAAAATAACTATGTTCCCCTGTGTGGACAGCTTGTGGAGAAGTTTCTTAATGTTACAAATGTTTAGAGATGTAGATAACTTTTCGTGGGATAGATTGCTAATAGCTTCAAGTACAGATTTGGAATCGGATATTATTAATGCATTTTCCGTAAGTTTTTGTTTAATTAACCACTGTAGTGCTTCTTCGATTGCAAAGATTTCGGCAGTGAAAATGGAACAAGTATCTGAGATTTTATATTGAAGTTTAGTACTGGTATCGGAGATATAAACGGCCGAACCAGTACGGCTTGTTGATTTTGAACCGCAATCTATCCCACAAAAAGTTATCTACATCTCTAAACATTTGTAACATTAAGAAACTTCTCCACAAGCTGTCCACACAGGGGAACATAGTTATTTTCATCTGGGTGAAAGGTCATGCAGGTATTTTGGGGAATGTCAAAGTTGACTCTTTAGCCAAGGAAGCCACTAAATTACCGAACGTAATAGGTAAATACGATTTTAGTGACATAATTAACAAAGGAAAAATTGAATCACGTAAAAGTTGGAAAAAGAGTTGGATATAATTTACCAAAAAATCTAACCATCATTACACTTTAATACATCCAACCTTACCGAATCGCGTCCCACACGTTGATGACTATGCTGTAAGCCGAGCGTACTCTGTCACTATTACCAGGTTAAAATTGAATCATGCTAAATTTCCAGCACATCTTCACATAATTGGTGTAGCAGAAACGAACATCTGTTCATGCGACAACGAATCCATTGCTGACTTGAACCATATATTTTTTTCATGTGGAAAATATAGCAATGGTCGTCCTAACTTTCTACGTTTCATCACCAACAATAATATTGCTCAACCCTTTAATTTAACCACTCTGCTAAGTATGAATAATAAAAATGTCCTAGATCAGTTAATCACTTTTCTCAGAGAAAGCAAACTTGATATCTAAATCAATTTAAACCGAAAATATATTAGGACCTAATTTAACACCATTTCTGTGGCAAACGGATTCTGTCCAATGCCAACCCTCCATTTCACACACACACACACATAAAAAACGAAGGACCAGAAATCATTCTTTTTTATTTCTTTATTGCACAACTTCAACTCATTACAAAAACACACTTCACTAAATAAAAGTACATTTTAAACTTTATAAATCCGATTTCATGTTACACCCCAGGTACCAGTGCGTTAGTCCGTTTCCTAGGGCTACATACTTCTAACTATCTGTCTATCTTACAATTTTTCTAAAACTTATTTTGCATTTCTGCACATTTCTTTCCCCCACATAATATATTATGCATTGTTATTCATTTGACCAGACCCAATATGTCACTTTATTTTATGAGACAAGGTCCATTAACAACCACGTGTTTGTGAAGAAATAAAATATTCTCATGTCCAAAATATTACAAGTGGTGTCTGGACAATTTCAAAAGTAGGAGAGTGGGTCGGTCGTTTAGTTACCCTATTGACACACATATTACTGACTCAATACAGGGTGTGTCATATCATGTTTGATCAATTTATTTTGCGTAATGCAACAACGGGGTTATTAATATTATTCGAACACGAAATATTCGTTATCGGAAAATGAAGAAACTGATGAATTTTCATCTGGTCCGAACTTAATAACTATTGGCTCTAATGTTCCATTAAATTACCTAATTTCCACATATGCTACTCTTCTTTAATTACATGTTCTATGCATTTTCGCCATCTCTCTGCATTAACTTGTTCCGGAGCTTCTTCAAAATGTGCACGGATATCTTTCATTTTATATGCGGTATTTTTCCTTGCCGGCAATCCTTCCACCTGAACCCATATTAACTATAGGGTTTAGCTCGCAATGGTAAGGAGGAAGTCGAAATATTATAATATTCCGGTTTTTAGCCATGTCGTCAATAGTATATCTTAGGAAACGATGTTCATGTTTATTTACAATTGCCAGCAGTTCTTTTTTTAACAAATCCTCTTTAAATGTAATTTCTTTACCCAAAAGTCAATGAAGGATTTCCGCGTTTTTCCAAGCGATGGTAGGCCATTTCACACATCTCCTTGAATGATAAGTAGTGTTGTCCAAAATAATTACCGAGTTGAGCAGAATTACAGTTGTCATTTGTGAAAAATAGTCCTCCAGAACATCAGTATTCATATCTTCGTGATAGTCTCCTGTGTGAATTGACTCAAATGCTAACAAACCATCTTTAAAAACCCATCTGTACTTTCAATATGCGTAATTTTATCAGTCGTTTTCCTTTTCCACAAGGTGCTTTTATTCTTACAGATAAACCATCCAAAACATCTTGACCATATTTTTCCGACGGTGTATCCTTCGTTTAGCTATGTGTCGTCCAAATAGTAGATTTTTTTGTTTTCATTGTGAAAATCCCTCGCAAATAATTCCGCGTCCAACATACAATTTCATCTTTTTCGATTAAAATCGACTATTTGTTTACTTTTGCCCATCTAAAATTCATCTCTCGCAAATTTTTCTACAATTTATCTCTTCCAATATCAGAAACAGTTTTATCTTCTCTCAATGCACATAAAATTTTATCTAAGGTCGGAATTTCGTTATTAAAGTAGAATGAATGTACTTTCCTTCGTATAACATCTTTTTCTTCCTCGCCGATAGTTACCTTATGCCTTTCTGGAGATTCCTTCGAAGGTGTTAGTTTATGTCCATTGCAGGCCGGATTTTAACTATTTCCTAAGTATAAATAGATCTAAAAAGATGCAACGGCTCTCTTATGGTGAAACCCAAATAAGCTATTATCGAGTCAGAACCTGTTTTCGTGAAAACAATTTCACTTGATTTAAGGATATTGCTTAAACACAAAATTTATAATTATTGAGATTTTTAGAATCACAAATAGGTACGTCCTTGGAATGGTCATTTTACAAGGGTTTATTGCTCTCTGCCTTTTTCAGATAGAGTATAATGAGATTGTACGTTATCTTGTTGTACGTTATCTTGGTGCACAATCCACGAGTTTTTTTCCACAAATAAAATATGTTTTGACAAAACTGCTCTCTCAAAAGACTTTTAAATATCAGATAAAATACTGTCTCTCTTTCCGGCAAAAATTCCGAATTTACCGACATAATCGATCTTCGCTTTTGATCGATTTTTAAGTGTTTTTTAAATGGTTTTATTCAGCTTCACCGTTAGTTTTGTTTTTTTTTTGGGTTAAATTTAGTACCTAATTGAAATTTAACCCCCTTTCTGATCTCAGATTGATCTGAAATTTAGTATACACCTTTGATTCCGATATCAATATAATTACTTATTTTGAGTATCATTGTGGCCGACGCTACAAGATGGCGGATGACATATTTTTTCCACAGCACCCTCAAAATGGGTATAAAATAGGACTTGACTAGTAGAGCGCAGTCATCATCATCATCCAGCCTTCTGCGTCCAAAGTTGAACATAGGCCTCCCCTAAATTGTTCCAGTTGTGACGGTTATCAGATTCTTGTAGCCAGTTGCCAGCGATTCTTTTGGCATCGTCTGTCCATCGTGTAGGTAGTCTGCCTCTACTCCTTTTGTCAGCTCGTGGTCTCCACTCTATCATTTTTCTGGTACACCTTCCATCAATCATTCTGGCCGTCAATACAGATTCATTTGGTGTCCTAGTCCAACTGCTTGAAAGCATGTTCCAGCACTGCCGTAAAAAGTTTGGGAGATAACGTGTCCCCTTGTCTAATTCGACTTTTATACATTTTGTATCTTTATGCAATATTAGTCATAGTAGCGTTGCTGTATATCGTCGCTTGGCAAGAATAGTGGAATAACTAAAAATAAATCATTTTACACAATAGCAGTAAGAAAGTTATTCAAAATATAAATAATATTAACATGATAATTTACACATTCTTAAGATAGGTTCAATCTTCTATATGGTCTCTGATATTATGGCTTCAGTTTGAGATGTGTTAGAGTAAGTTTTTCTTCGTGAGTATTTATGAAAAATTTAAAAACCTTAAAAATTTTGACCTACGTCACTGTTCACGAAAACTGGTTATAAGTTGCGTATCCAAATTTTTCAGAAATAAATACATACACCACAGAAATATTGATTTATTTATTTGTTGTTGAATAATAAAAATTAACAGTACATTCAAGAAAATAATAGAAATGGTAATTAAAAATCCTAAACAAAAATATTATTTATTTGAAAAATAACAAAATAGGTAACTAAAAGAAAAAAATTTTGAACTACATTTAACAGTAAAGAATCAGTTAAGAATTGAGTTATAAATTTGTATAAAATGAACTATAGAATTTAGGAATGGAATTTTTTCTAACTAATTCTAACAATCCCTTCTCTTTCTTTTCACATACTGAAAATTTCTGTTTGTAAACTTTTTGTAATGTTGGTTTTACCGAAGTGCGTCTAATTTGCCTTGTTTTTGAACTATAAATTTTGATTTGTTTAAAACATTGCATTTCAAAAGACGTTTTATATTGGAAAGAATTTTCTTCAGCAGTAGAACACTTAAGTACTTTTATTTCTGTCAATTTCACTGACCCATCTTCAGTATTTTTGTGTCATTATTGCCTATTTTCTCCGCTAAAGTCTTTATGTCTAAAAAATCAGCATGGGCCAATTTATCAACGTAATACTGTTTGCCGGTTTTCTTAGTATTTCGAATTATATTAACATATTGATCCGGGGTATAAATCGGTTCGGATTTAAGAGATTTTTGAATAGATTTTTCTATAACCGAGTGTGTATTGTCACCTTCGTTTTGGGTATGTCCCTTGATTAGAAATTTATGCTGAATTTGAATTGATGTGATCGAGATACTGAACACCGTATATGTATAAAACAATTATATAATGATTTTTATTTAGGCCACAGCAATTGTCTGAGTAGAAAATTATATCTAATTTGTGCCCTATCTCATCAGACTTCGGTTTTAAATTTTCTAAATATTTATATATATACAGGTACCGACCTCTATTACAACACGTTTTCCCTCAATTTCATGCCATGCGAAGAGCCAGAGCTCACCAGATTTTAGATTGTAAATCGTGAAGTTATATGCATTTATTTTCGATACATAGTAAAATGTAGATACATCTCCCCGTGGGCATGGAAGTGTAGCCTGTAGATTAGATCGTATACAGCGACAATAACATGAGGTTCTGTATTATTTTTGTCATTATATTTTTCGGCTCTGGATAGCTCTTTTTCTTTTAAATGTAATTCATAACTCGGCCTTAGTTGTTCTCTGAAGCCCACTGTCGAATTTTTAAATGCTTCACACAGTCTTCACACTGGTCTTTCTTTGGATGATGAAATGTCACATTAAATTCATTATTAAAGATACGATTATACATAATATAATTGCTAAATGGATGCTCTTGTGCAGTACAATCGGTGACATAGTCTTGATGTACATCCGTAATAGATTTGCTTACATCAATATATTTTCTACTCGTACTGGCTCTGCAATAATAACTCGTTTTGGTATTGACTGTATATGTTTGCGTATACCTTCTTTAACGCATCTACACATTTATGCTTGCCGTGCTTGCCTCGTTTGTCAATAGATAATACACCGGTTTCACTATGTGAATATTTATCAATGACAGTTCGGATTGCTCTATTAGATATGTCCAAAGTTGACCGGAAGAACCACTTGCAAACCCTAATTGTGAAGGGCGCCCATATTCTAATAATTATTAAAAATTAATTGACGATCTTCCTCCGGAACATTTTGTATGCATTTAAATTTACATGTCTCTTTACATGGTTTCTTTAATGTCCTCTCGGGCACCTATTCTTTGGTCTTCGAATTAGGTACATAAGATTTTCCTAACCTTCTTAATCGCTTTGTTTCTGCACGTTTCCACTTCCTTGGATCGGTTTTTCTTTTGCGACCCTTTTTTGTATCATCTGTATTCTCCAAAAGCAACAGTTATGTTGTACTTTGACTAGGACTATCAGATGCAGTTGGTGTTGAACTGCACGGTGATGACCCCGACGAAGAAGATGATGACCCCGATGAAGATGATCGTCGAGACCTGATGTTTCGTGGATTATTGTTCAGTAAGTTAACGAATTTGGGTTTCTTATTCTCTTGATCACTGAAATTCACATAATCTGGATCTTGTGTACTATCATCGGAGTATCGCGACACCTAGTTATCTGAGAGAATGTCTTTTTTTGCATTTCGGTGGTTTTTCATTGATTGCACTACAGTCCTTTTAGGCCTTGAGCTAATTGGACTTTCGACTGTAGATATATTATTATCCTTCTGCATATTACACTCCCAACTGATTTCGTTCGTCTCAACATTTTGACCATCAGTTTGCCTCTATATGCCATATTCATTTCTGAAAAAAAATATAAACAATAAAATACTAAATACGAGAACAAAGTAAATTATATAAATTTATTTTAAGAATCAGGCTAACAATTCGTAACTAAAAAAAATATCCTGACTTTGACCTTTACCAGAATAACGATTTATCTTGTAGTATTTTATTAAATTCCATCAATTTATTTGTAATTTTTCATGAATATCGACATAAAGCAAAGTGATTCTCTATTTTAAATAAGACCACACAAGAAATTCAGTTAGTTTACCTTTAATATCGGCGCACTTCCAAATAGACCACTATTTAAGATAAAACTATTCTAGCTTTTCCAATTTTATACAAAATATTTTGGGTTGCTGCAGTATTCATGAAAACATGTAACGTCTTGCTTTACCATCTTGACTCAACTAAATGTATGCCACTGTACCTGATAAAGTTTAAGGCAAATTCAAGAAATGGCATAACGCTACGTGGTCAAATATAGAACTACATCGGGCAGCTTTATTCACGATAAAATATATGAGTTTTTGGAACGATTTATCTATACAACTCGATTTTAGATATTTTTGAGTTATGCCACTATTCTTGCCAAGCGACGATATATCTTTAATCAGTTTAGAGTACCGATAGTCTATACGGCTTTCCTCCAGCGCTTTCCTTACACTGCTTATTTCAATCGTATCGAATGCTTTGCGGAAGTCGACGAAGGTCATGACCAAGGGTCGGTTGTATTTGATGGATTTTTATATAAGGCCTCTTATACAGTGGAGGTGATCGTTAGTGCCAAAGTTTGTCCTAAAACCCGCCTGTTTTCTAGGTCGATAGAAGTCCAATTTTCTTTCTAATCGATTTGTTATTATTCTTGTGAATAGCTTGTGCATTAAAATGGTTAGCGCATTGTGATTCGCCTTGGTACAGACATAAGTTGAACAGTTCCTTTATTTTCTCCCCTCCAATCTTTACGGCTTCTATGGCACTACCGTCTTCACCCGGAGCTATATTTCATTTTCTTCAGTGCGTTTCTTATTTCATCTGTTGTTATATCTGGCATTTCTTCCGGTCCTTGGTTAATTACTCTTTTTCCAGAGTTATGTACGTTTTCTGTTTTCTCGACTCTTGTATAATTCTGTATAGAATTCTTCTACTACCCTTAATACTTCTTCTCTGTTGGTGGTCATATTTCCATTTTTGTCTTTTAATTTGATTATTTCTTTTTGCCTTTGTTTAGTTTTCTCCTTAGAACTGTGAGACATTTAATTATCTTCGATCGTTTGTTGGTTTTGTTCACTTTTGTACTTTCGGTTATCTCTCCTGATAGATTTGGATATCCTCTTGATTATCTCTCTAAGTTCGTGGTGTTCGTAGAGTGCAGTACGCTATGTAAAAAAATCTAAATCCAATATGGCCGCAGCCGCAATTATAGACTTTAGATAGTCTATAGATTAAAAATGAAATCTAGGCATCTAATCAAAGGTAGAATGGCTAAAAATGTCGTTAGCGGTAGGTACATCACCCAAATAAGGTGTAAGGTTTAAGCATGCCGAGATCTGAGTAGCTATGGCATGGATAAAAATATGGCATTAGCGGTTTACGCGATCAAGAAATGTAGTCGAAGCCGGCCCTGTCTCATAAAACATTAGAGAATGTTTAATTTTTGACGAATGCGCTTGGTGTCCGTGAAGGACGGGGCACTTCTAAGGACGGTCGTTTTTTTGGTCATTTTTATGTGAAACCGAATTCAAGACCCGATTTTTCTGGAAAGGGATTTTGGTATAATAAGAAGAGTATCTGTGGCCAATAAGTCAGTTTAATCTTTTAGTGAATAGACGTGAATATAAATTAGTGAATGTGTATTTGAAATATAAATTAGTAGTGAAGTGTGTAAGTAAATGTTCAGAAGTAAGTAAATATACCGTTTGTATAAATTTATCCCACCCATTTGGATCAAATATTTAAATAAATAATTGTCCGTTGATTTATAGGCGAAAAATCTGGAATTTTCTCAACAAATAGGAAAGTAACTTCCGTTTGTTTTCAGATGTTATTCTCTTAACCAATCATTTGTAAAACTGTTTATGCAGTTCTGTTAATCTAATCATTTTTATGAATTGCAGTTAACAAAATTCAAACAGTTGATAGCTACTGTCATGTAGTTACAAGTTATAATTACAACACGCGTTTTAAAGAAAACTAACATTGTCATCTGTTTATGTGTTTTCAATTGAGGCGTTACTTATAAAAACAGCCATAGTCCAAAAATTCGAAATTCGCGGTTAATATTGGCAGTTATGTTTTCGAGCACGCCATTGAAATTACATATAATTTGTATGGAGCACGCTCGGTTTCTGTAAAAAGATCCATAGTCCGAAGTTATAGTACAGGAAAGATTCGGTAATTCTACAAAAACAACCATAGTCCACTCGAGTCTCTACAAAAACAACCATAGTCCACTCGAGTTTCTACAAAAACAACCATAGTCCTGGACAATGGCTGTTTTTGCCAGAAATTCGTTTTTCACCTATATTGTCATATTTTGAGGTTACGAGTGGGTTTATTATTGTTCGTAATAAATATGTCGGAGTTTTGTGATGAAAATAATGCGACAAATTATAAGAAAAAGAAGAAAAAACGCTTGTAAAAAGAAGTAGTTATCAAGAAAAAGAAAATCAGCGGTGTTCCGCTTATAAATCATGTGGGAAAAGCAGTACCTGCTAGACATACACGTCCAGCTTGTAGGTAGGTGTAGAATGTAAAATAATATTTCGTCCTGAAGTATTAACAGTCAACGAGAATACATGCCACGCGTTATTAGAACAGTTTAACTCGATGTTGTCAAAGGACAAACAAGATACCCATTTGTTTTGTGATTCACATGTAGACGACAGTAACATTGATAGTATGAAACCATTTAGCAACAATGCAGTGTATTCTTACAAGGTTAGGGCCAATAGTAATTACCAAAAGTTGTAAATAATAGTCAGTGACGTCAGCATTAGTTCGGAAACAGTACATTAGGAGCGGCTCAAAATAATATGTCATTACACATTATTTATTTAAAAGCGAACTGTTTCCGCCACTGCAATTGCTTCTCTCTGCCCTTGCCTCCCTTGAGATACCTATATGCTAAAAATTAGTCACTGACTATTATTTCCGACCCATGGTAAACACCCAGTATGCTGTAAGGCATTTTTAAGCATATTTGGTGTCACAAGATCAAGAATACCTACCTGAAACGCTACCGATTACATCCATGTGGAAAGCGTTGCCCTTTAACTTAGGATCGTCTCTATTGACGTGAATTCTTTCCAATATTTGATATTCAAATTTTTCTCTTAAAACCTTTTCTAGCGGGTTCCAAAAATAAAGAATGTTAACAACACAAGTACCATTTATTGTGCAAACCAAATACACAATTTCTGGGCATCAATTGCTCAAATATATTTTACAATTTTTGTAAGACTGGCTTACACGCCGTGGACATCATTTTTGTACATACTGTCAGTGTCAATTTTTTTTTAGAGGAAAAGCCTCGATCGCGGTTCACGGTCGAGTAACGTCTATTCACCGCTGATGGAAATAAAATAATATTAATCGCGAATGTTTGAAATCCGAACATATTCCCGGCCTTGAGCGAACCGGCTCTAAAATATAAAAACAAAACAAAAGGGAGGAATGTCAAGTCAAATTGTCAATTCACCATGGA
This sequence comes from Galeruca laticollis, assembly GCA_963921935.1. Taxonomy (NCBI): domain Eukaryota; kingdom Metazoa; phylum Arthropoda; class Insecta; order Coleoptera; family Chrysomelidae; genus Galeruca; species Galeruca laticollis. Next base: position 85,861,740 of record OY998183.1, read on the forward strand.
GAGTTTTAATTTTAACGGCTCGGATCTTACTATCCGCGCCAGGGAGAATTTCTACAATTCTGGCTCTAGGCCATTGCAGAGGAAGTACACCATCCTCTTTGAGCAGAACAAGACGATTCACTTTTATATTTTTCCGAGGGCACTTGGGTCGATTTTGTAGGGTATTCAAGTATTCCACAGACCATCTTTTCAAGAAATTCTGTTGAATACGGGAGCATTTTTGATAAAAACTTAAGCGATTCTCAATGATATGGGTAATACTGGGTTCCGGGTAGGAAGTAAGGTTGGTCCCAATTAAAAAATGGCCAGGAGTCAAACATTCCAATTCGGAGGGATCATTTGAGATGGGACACAGTGGGCACGAATTCAGAATTGCCTCGATTTGGGTCAAAACCGTGGTCAATTCCTCAAAGGTCAGATTCGAATTTCCAATTTGGCGTTTGAGATGACTTTAAGCCACCTTTATTTGGGACTCCCAAACACCGCCCCAATGAGGGCTGAGAGGGGGTATGAATTTTCAATCAATAGAATTTTCCGATGCGAAAGTTTTTATGACATCTGACACATCAGACCCTTTAAAATACGAGTAAAGTTCATTACGTGATCCCGAAAAATTTGTAGCGTTGTCACTAAAAATAATGGGTGGGTTACCTCTTCGAGATATGAAACGTCTCAATGACATTAGAAAAACTTCGGCCGAGAGTGAGGAAACTAACTCTAAGTGTTTAGTTTGGTAGCTATGCAAACGAATAGTGAGATACAGCATTTTGAGAGGGGGGCCTTCCTTAGCTTGGAAGTCTTAATCATAATGTGGCCGCCGAAGTCCACTCCTACCTTTTGGAAAGGGCGAGATATGCAGACTTGGTCTTTCGGCCATTATTTGTTGAGAAGTTTGCAGTTGGAACCGGAAGCAATTGTTGCAGTTTCGAATTATCCTTTCTATCTCACGAAGAGTGTTAAGGGGCCAATATTGTAACCCAATGTTAGCCAACATTCTTTGGGAGCCAGCATGACCAAGGCGGCTATGCTCGTGTGTGAGAATCATGGACACTACATGATCCTTGGATGGGAGAAGAATCGGGTGTTTTTGACACTCGGAAACGTCGGAATTTGTCAACCTTCCACCGACGCACATGAATCCATCTTGATTTATAAAATGTTTTAAGGAGATGATATTTTTGTTTGAAAAGGGTTTACCTGCTTTCAACGCAGATATCTCATTGAAGAACTTTGTGGACTATATATTTTTTATGATCTGGTTTTTTGCTGAATGTTTTTCATTCAGATTCAAAGGTCCGACTAATTTGTCGCGGGAGGGGGGATTTACTATTGCGAAACCACCTGAGGCAATATGCTACAGTGTTGAGCTGGCGAGATAATTTCGAAAATCTCGAAAAAAGATCTTCCCAAAAAATTACAGTTTTTATCCAGATTTGGGCATGTAACCTTAAGGTTCGTCCTTTTTTCTTCGGGTAGATCAGCTATGTCAAATTTCTTAGCAAGGTTTGAGAGTAGTTCTAGCGAAGAGTCCGACAAAAAAGATGGACCGTGCCACCAAAGTTTGGAGGATATAATATCCTGGGCCAATAGGCCACGAGGTAAGGGATCAGCGGCATTGTCAGCTGATGATATATGACGCCATTTCCAATTTTTGGCGAGCTCCTATATTTGGGAAACTCTATTGGCCACGAACACTGACCAACGAGAAAGGTGAGAGTTAATTTAACATGGAAAGATCTGTGACTCTGACCACAGATTAACTGAAGAAAATACAATACCTTCGTAGACGGAGACAACTTTTTGAGTTAGCCTTGATAACAAGATCATAGCTTGCAGCTCAAGATGAGGTATAGTGAGATTGGGACGCATAGGCCCAATTCGAGATTTAGATGCGATTAAATTACAAGTGACAGTATTGTCAGAATAAACAGTTCGAACATACATACAGGCAGTGTATTCCTTGCTGCTGCTATCTGCAAATCCATGAAGTTCAACATGCGAGATTTCCTTTTCTAGAAAAATGTGTGGAGGTACATATCTTCATTTTTTGGTGTTTACAATAAACAAATGCCAATCATGGGCGACAGATGGGGGTAAATGGTCATCCCAATTCAAATTTGCTTTCCTAAGGGACTGCATGAAATTTTTTTCAATTAATATGACTGGGCCAATTAATCCAAGAGGGTCAAACATTTGGGATGTGATCGAGAGAGATTTTCGTTTCGTGATGAGTTCGTAATGAGTTGATTTTGGGAGAGATAGTAAACATATCTTGACAAGGTTGCCATGAAAGGCCCAAAATATTGTTGGAAATATTTTCAATTGGTACATCGTAAGAGATAGACAGAGAGAATTCAGAGATTAGCTCTAAAAATTCGGGGGAGTTCGAGCACCATTTTTGTAAACGAAAACCAGAGCTATTAAAGAGACTATTTAGTTCCCGGTGAGATGATTTAACTTCACCTGCCAATACATTTTTAGATATCTGCAGTGAACACGAAAGAAAACTGACGAAAACGACAAATAATATCAAACAAATCTGGCTGCACTTGATAACCTTTCAGAGTTGTATCATTACGTGAATAGCCGCTAAAACTTTTACAATTACTTAATGGTTAGGTTTCTTTATGCGTTAGTTCACATTTTGAAGTTTTTTAAAACCATCATATACTATTTTCCAATACGAGGACATTCTCGATTACCAAACGATCAAGACTTCAGTTTGATTGAGGAGAAAGAAGAGAAAATATATGGCAGAAGTTCAATCGGACTGGGACCGCTTAATATTGGCAGATAGAAAAAAGCATTCTCCTTTTAATTTGGTCAAAAACAAGAAAACTTTTTTAATATAGCTGAAGCCTTAAAGCCATATTTCATGCAAAATCCAAAGCCACCGATGAAAATAAAACAAGTTAGAGTCGTTAAAATATCTGCCAATATGGACTATATTCAAACAAATCATTCTTACACAGGGCCCTGGGATACTATACACCTGAGAAATAAAAGAAACTACCCAATGAATTGACTCTGACGCCTTTGTATCACCAGGAAATTTAAATAAAATTCCAAAAAGTAGGTTTCCTAAGAAGTCTAGCTAGATGTTTGACACTCCCTGAAAATGTTCAGTACTATTTAAACATACAATCAAAATTTGAACAACCAGGTACGAGTTCTGGTCCCAGTCAAGAGGATAATATCGAAATCGACAATGGCAACAGCAGTGACGCCGAGGATTAGGCTACACTGTTGAATGTCATATTACATAGTAATCAGTAGTTATTACTTTCGTTTTTTATGTAAGCTTTATAAAGGATTCTTCCAGTTTCTACTTGTGGTTATTTTTTATTTCGTGAAGTTTCCGGCAAAAACAACCAATGTCGCTAACATGTCATTTTTACTACATTTTTACCTATCAATATGCGAGGAGAAGTATCGGTTTATCCCAAAAAAAGTTGGAATTTCGAAAACATTTTTTGAGTTTTACGTTTTCCATCAACAACACGAAAAAACGGTTTTTAGAGAAAAAATCCTGTGTGTATTTCGTCGTCGTCGTCGTCGACTACATTTCGTTACATGTCTTATTAGCACGATACAGCCTCCGGAGTGAAACAAGTCACCAATTTTATGATTGCATATTGTTAAGGACATGTCACAGATGAACCATATTGATTTTCAGCTCACCAGAGCCAGTACAACGGGTGCTATGGTACTTGAAGTACGACTTTTTGTAATTTTTTGAGAAATTTAAGTTTGTTAGCACGATACAGCCTCTGGAGTTCAACAAGTCACCAATTTTATGATTGAGTATTATTCAGGATATCACGCAGATGAACCCTATTGATACTCAGCTCATCAGAGCCAGTACAACAGGTGCTATAGTACTTTAAGTACGATATTTTTGTCATTTTTGGTGAACTTTCAGTTTGTTAGCACGATACAGCCTCAGGTATATATACAAGTGACCAATTTTTTGATTGAATCTTATTCAGAGCATCTCAAAGATGAACCCTATTGATATTCAGCACACTAAAGCCAGTACATCGGGTGCTATGGTAGTTGAAGTACCAAGTTATTATAATTTTTGGAGAATTTTCAGTTTGTTAGCACGATACAGCCTCCAGAGTGTATACAAGTGACCCATTTTATAATTGTATATTTTTCAAGGTGTCTCACAGATGTACCCTATTGATTTTCAGCTGACTAGAGTGAGTACAGCGGGTCCTATAAATCCAGATATACTAAATTTTTGGAGAGATTTCGGTTTGTTAGCGCGATACATCCCCCGAAGTGTTACAAGTGACAATTTTATGATAGAATATTGTTCAGGGCCACAGATGCGGAAAAGTTAGTTTTAATCTTTAAAACCGTTTATTTTTTTCAAGGAAATGGACGGATATTCTACAATGCCAATTTTAATAGGGTATTGCTCGAACATGATATAAAAGGTTTTGATTACAAAATTGTTGCATTGTAAATTAATGTAACAATGATAAAACGTTTTTTTTTAATTTCCCACAAGAGTATAATTTGGACTATGGCTGTTTTTGTAAGCAATTGATACCGCGTAAAACAACAATTTTATGGTTTTTAGCTAACTTTCTTATCAATACCTAGACAGGAAATAAGTTTTGAGTGTGTTGTAGGGAATTTAGGTAATTAGATGATTTTATTTTTTTTGTTTTAATTTTTGCGATAAATCTAAAAAGACAAAGAAGATATCCTTCATACGGTATATAATAAGCCCATAGCCAAAAAATTGATTGGGGGTTGTAGCTGTCACTCGAACGGGGTTGAAGATTGAAATAATATTTTACTTCGAAGAATGTCAATTTATAATTTACATTTGTCGTGTATCGTGATTTTCTATAAATATGTACAGTAACGAAGTAATGAATTTGTTCCACACAGAATAATACACACACGGAACTACGGAAGTTAGAAATTATATACACAATTTTAGAAGAACAATTCCACAATGTTTGATCAATAATTTCCATTAAATAAGTAACCATATGTAGTATCGTCGTAAGCTGCTATTTTTAGATAATTGTTGAACGTTTTTAGTGGTAATCATGAAGATATCTAGTAAAACTGGACTCATACCGAGTCCAACTAAAAGAATTAGACGACGATTTCAAGAGGTAAGAAAATTATTTCTTCATTTCAAATTATTATTTTTTCCATACATTTGCTCGGTTTTGTTTCATATTTCTATCTAACAACTTCTTAAGGTGATTATTATGTTGAATTTACTTTCTAATAGGATACCTACTTAATGATATAGCAGTAAGTGTTTAATCTAGAAATACACATTATCGGAGAATGTGTGGGATTTAATACATGAAAAAAATTATTGCATATATGACCAGCAACAATGAATGCGCAGGAATTACGGGAACAGTTGGTGATATTCATACTGAACACACTGTACGACCACTACACCAACATTCCAGCGGGAAAACCTACTTCAGCGGAAAAAAATCAGATTTAATTTGTCAAGAAATTGGTCCTTTGCTTCTATTTAAACTATTCTTACATCTGACTATTTCGACACTTTCATATGATCTATTGTTGGATACATTTTTTAACAATTTCACATTACCTTAACATATGATAGGATATATACGATTTTTCTGTAGGTCCGTGTTTTAATGCTCCTTAAACCGAACGCTGACAGACCTCTTAGTTTACCCAACATACTTTGAGTCACAATCGTTACAGTTAATTTCGTAAATACCACTTTTCCAAAACCAGTATTTTATTCTTAGGGTTACCTCAAATCTGTTTCAAAATATTATTTGATTTATAAGTTAAATTTAATCCTACGTTGTTGAGAATATTCGTTAAACTGTATAAGCAGGATCAAAAGATAATGAAACCAATTTCTCCTCTTTTTACTTCGATTTTGGAAAAAGTCTTGCCAAGAGATTTCTTAAACATATGATGATTAATTATTTTCTTATCATAACCGTTAAGATCAGCTATATACTAAACTAAAATTTTTCCCTCGTTGTATCTTTCAATATTGAGTCGAAAATTCATCAACCGGTGTGCTAAAAATAAACTGCTTTTATTTAAAAGCCGGCAAAGGGAACAAGGTTGTTATAATGGACAAACGGGAATATTTCGAAAGAGTTAATTGAAACAGGCCCTTATTCCAAAAAGTTCTTTGAATAAAATTATTACAAGTGCGAAAGAGATGCTAAAAAGCTGTAACATTGTCACAGGTCCACTTAAATATAAATCATATGTAAGTAACCCAACAAAGTCATAGCTCTATTGCCTTCCCAAGATACACAAACCTAGGAAGGCAATAAGACCTTTGCAGCGATTGATACACCTAGTTATAATATTTCTAAATGGTTATCAATCACTTTATCCATCCAGACAGATAGTTTTTCAGTTAAAAATTCTTTAGAATTTATTTGTAAGGTGAAGGATATGGTAATCGAGAATGGGAAAATTTTAACCTCGTTTGTTGTCAGTTCATTATTTCCCAATGTATGCAGACCTTGCAATACCTTGAGAACTCACTAAACTCAAATAATTTTGGTGCAGAATATTTACGTATGACAAGATTGTGGATGGAACAATAGTATATTGTACAATGAGCATGAAATGACATACATTTCCCACGAATAGGTATATGAAATTTCATATATCTACTAGTTGGAAATGTGTCATTTCATGCAAATTGTACACTATACTTTTTTTACGACCATCATAAATCATAAACAAAACTGTAATATTTTTCATAACAATTTTTATCATAAAGTTTCCTGCCGTTATTGTTGCATGGTTTAGAGAATCTTTTCTCTGAAATTATTAAGTCGGGTTCTTAACTCGTTGAATGAACCATATAATTTTTTCTTTCTGTAGGGGAGATGTGGGTATAGTGACCACCCTAAGGTTCAAAAAGTCTTCTGATTTGAAATAAAAAATCAAGTACCCAATACACCTCAACTATTATTATAGTCATATTAAAAAAGTTACAGCCTTAATTTAATGCAAATGGCCACTTCACCCCACACAGCGGGGCAAAGTGGCCACCCATATTTTGGGACATAGTGACCACGATAAAATGTATTCTAAAACAACATCACATCTGGTTCAACAGTACTTTAGCATTTATTAGTTTATTACACATAAATATACAGCTTAAGAATATAGTTCACATGTGAACACATCGTCGTCTTCATCTCAGCCACCACATTATTCATGGGCCCATCTTTTGCATCTTGAGCAGCATATCCAACTCTCCCCTTTTTGGATTTTGAGAAGAGGCTTGAGCAGTGGAGGAGACATTCTACATCTTCTTGCGCATCATCGTCGCTGCTACTTGTGTCATCTTTAACAGGAATTCCCCGTCCATTACCTCTTCCTTCATTCTCACTCTAGGAAAAATTATCATTGGGGAATGAATGAACCACCAGCAGATATGCAAACGACAATTGTTGATAAAACTCCTCTTTCTGCAGATGTGAGGCTACCTACTTGTTTCCGACCTTTTCGTGCAAAAATTTTACTTGATTTAGACTGCACATTTGTAAGCCCCTCTCATCTACATTAAAAATTCTCATGGCATTGTATGGGAACGGATTAAGGCAATTGTTTAAGAGACCAAAAAAATTGTCAACGCTGGGCTCATTGAAGGCTCTAGCTCGAGCCGCACTATAGTGGTTTCAGGTGTGCGAAGACTAATTTCCGGATCCCTGTCACGAAACCCCTTTAACCCGTCTTCCCCAGCAAGCTCGGTTCGTCTGTTGAAAGTATGCTTCAAGCCGTTTTTTTCAGCTAATATATGCAAGGGATCTAGTCTTTTTGAGTGAGACCATAAAAACGAGTTTCCAGTTCCTGGATATGTTGGACAATTTCTACTTCTTGGTTCAAAGGAAAAACTGGACGGATAGTGCTTAAGTCTTTGATATCCACTTTAGCATCTCTATTTTTATTTAGGACTCTTCTTTTGAGAGTATTTCCCGGAACATTAAAAGTTTTACTGGCTGTTTGGAATGGCATATGCTGTTCCTCTACGGCTTTGATTGCTTGTGCCTTGGCTTTACGATCCCATGATCCTTGGTGTGACGTTCTTGTGTACTTCCTTAGCATTTTCAGAAAAGAAATTTTTAAGTTTACACTCAATACAAAATGAGACGGGTTAAAGTGGCCACTCCAAAATTTACACGGAGTATAGTGTACACTTGGTGGCCAGTTTACCCCATCTTGCACCTCATGAGAAATGTGATAACCTACAAAATGTAGTTCGCATATTCATCAATTATATTACTTGAATACATACCTTATACCATATGTTAAGGCTCTGCAAAAACGTAGCACTCTCATACTTATCAATTTTGTTGTGCAGCTAATTGAACTAACCTCAACACTACATCAACCTCGTGCAAAAACACAATTATGCAGATCCATCTGATCTGTAGATCTTATGGTTCCGTATTTGTATTACAGTTTACTGTAATGACGCTCGTGACAGTTCAGCGCTTTACCGCACAGGTGACCCTGGTAGGACAAAGAAATATTACTTGGGGCCACTTTACCTCGGGTGGCCACTATATCCACAGCTCCCCTACATGTACCTACTTACGTCGGGAAATAACGTTCCAAATTTTTAAATTTTAACTCTCGGAAATAAAAATACTTTATGCAGAAAAAATCTGTGTAATTCACCTGCGGTAAAATTTATCAATTATCGTGTCTCTTTAAAGAAGTTATATCACTTCCTGCATCTAACAGGATAGTGACCGATCAATGTCAAATCATCCTCACTATCGCTGCCCATTTTCAATTATTAATTTTTTTTATAAACCAATTTTGTAAACACTGCTGTGAAATGTCAAATTATTAGACAGACGTTAACAAACATGACTCTATCATATATTATAATATATTGACAGTCTAGTAGCTCATGAAAGTCGTGGAAAATGAAATATTTCGATACAGCTAGCCCGTGGGAAATGAAAATCTGTATTACAACGTGGTAGGTTTCTTAATTGAATACGCACTTGAAATGTACATTTTTCTTTATGGTCGTAGAAAAAACTATTTTCTATATAAAAACCAATTTTATAAACAATATGAAGGAACATCCTATCGCCATTTGTAGCTAATCTTTTTATGAATCAATTTCAGAGAAACAGATTAGTAAAAAGTTTCAGTATTTTCCCAGAGTACACGTATGCGGATAATATTTTCGCTATATTTGATACAAAAAAGCGAATGTAGATTATTTTATCTTAAAATTAAATTTCAAAATTACCAGTATCAAATTCACGTTTGAATTGGAAAATAATGGACAGTTACCTTTTTTAGATACGTGATATATCCCTTAGAGTAATAATATACATAGAGAGGGCTATTCATTCATAAACACGTTTATTATTGCGGCCAACAATTCTAAACGCCAGTAGTAAAATCATGAATGAATTACAAAAAGTGGAGATTGTATTGTGGATACATCGCCTTCGCGTCATCGTCAAAGCATAGGCGTACCAAATCTATTTAAAAACAACAAATATAAAATTATATTATTGGAATTTTGGTGTTTATAAATATTTCATTTGATGAAATTAAAGTTTCTTGATTTTAATTAATGTATTTTTTCACGGAGAAGATTTTTACACTATTCTCTTTGTTGTAATTTCTCACCAGGTAGCGCTGCAGCATATAAAATTCTACACCGTTCAACCGATTACCCTCAAAATGGGCATATATATGTATTTTTCTATGCAGAATTTGTATTTCCTATCCTTTTTGTTGTAACTTCCCACCAGGAGACGTTGCAGCATATCAACTTCTATATCGTTTACTTTTTCCAGGAGCACAAATGTTTGTGCTACGAGTGCTGCAGATCAAGGGAGTGCAAGAAATGCCTTGCATACTAATTGTACACAATATTTTTTCTACGACCAATTTCTGGATGAAAGCAAAAAGTAACTTATATACGTATTTTATTTAAACGTTGAACTGCAAGGATTTAAAAAATGAAAAACAGTTAAACCTAGGTATAGTTAATTTTGAAATTTTAACAATTTTGAATTGTTATGCCTGGTGTATCTTTTTTTAATAATAAGTTTTAATTACTTCTAATATTAATATCTGTCACCGAAATTCATTATAAATATAATATTAGATTGTCAAAACGGGTTTTGACATTGAGATTTCCTTCCCACCAGGTCAGCATATCAACTTCTATATCGTTTACTTTTTCCACGAGCGCAGAAGTTTGTGGCACAACCCGTAAGGCGAGTGCTGAAAATCAATGGAGCGAGAGAAGAGATTTGCGTACGAGTTGTGCACAATACTTTTTCTACGATCACGTTTATTAATCAAAGAAAAAATAACTTATATAGGTGTTTTATTCAAATTTTAAACAGAAATAATTAAAAAATGAATATTGAAAAATTAGTTAAGCGTAGGTACAATTAAAAATATTTGAATAATTTTGAATTGTTTAGCCTGGTCTATCTTTTTTGATAATAAGTTAGAATTAATTGTAATATTAGTGTTTGTCAACGAAATTCATTACAAAGATAAGTTTAGATTGTCAAAATAAAATTTGACATTGACATTTTCATTCCAACAGGTAGCGCTGCAGCTTATCAACTTCTATATCGTTCACTTTTTCCACTAGTGCTGAAGTTTGTGGCACGAGCCGTAAAGCGAGTGCCTCAAATCAAGCGACAAACTTAACCAGGGAACGGTCGCGTTAATAACCATAACTTAAGAAGTCGCGTGTTAGATTTGATCAAACATGTTCTCATCTGAAAAAAAGTTTATATATTTTTGATTTAAATAGTAAAGGCATATATTGCCCACAGTATTCATTCAATTATCCATCAGAATTCTCACCATGGGCTGCACAGTTGGTACATGTAGCTAATGTAGTTATGGTACTTATGATCTTTACATATCCACATTGTTGTATCGTAAATCTGTTTTTCTGTCAAGACAGTATCTACATATCATTTTAGATTGATTACCTTGTAATTTTATGCACATTGGAACAACTTTCTTCCCATATACACACACGTAAAATTTGGAATAAATAAACGATTGCGTGATAGATTTACAGTAACAAGTGCCTTTATTTCTCGTAACAGTTATCTGTACACCTTCCATTGTTGCAAGCGTTGGTATGTGTCATCCCTGGAGGCATTCCTAGATGGCGACAGAATTCTAGTTACTTAGTGAGTTATTATAAGAGAAAACCTAAAAACGTTAGACAATATCTAACAACGTGACTGTTCCCGGGTTAATTTTACCTTTTTGTTATTTTCACCATTTTCAATGCACCTCTAAAATCAGATAAAGGGCCTACATCATCTTCGGACAGCTTACTTGGGTTTTCTTTTAGGATTCTCCAAAGTTGTTTTTCAGTTGAAGAAGCAGTGCTGGTAGTAGGAGATAAGGACTCAGCTGGCGTATTATATTTAAAAAATCCTGAAGGACCAGGTTCCGTAAACCTAAAATACATAAATCAGAATAGGTAGTTGATTCTAGTCACTGTAACAAACTGTAAATAAATTTTATTGCCTATTACAAAAACCTTTAAACATTTAGGAGAAAATATATACTACAACAAACCTAACTAAAAAACTAACCTATATCCTTGAGTACTCAAGGCCTATATGCAAGTATACGAGAATCTGAAGTAAGCAATGATACATAGCTCATAAATGAATGATTCTCAGTTACTGTTACTAGATCATCAACAACTTCTTCTACTGGTAAACTAAAAATAAAACACAATTAACAATTTTTTTGTTTTAATAACAAACTTTTAAAAAGCATTCCTTTTTTAAATGAAACTAATTGTCAATTTCTTAGAATTTTTAACATATTTTCAATATATTGTGGAATTATCTAGAAACAGTTAGTTTCATTTAAAAAAGTAATATGAGTTGATTCCACAGAGTAGAGGTCGAAACAGTAAATTTTATTAAAAAGCAGTTTAAAAAAATATACTCCCTAATTTCAACATAAATTACTTAAATATTTACCTTTCGACATCACTTAGAGTAGCACTAGAAGCTTGCTCAGAAACATTTTGTGCTGATAAATCTTTTTGATGGCAATCTGAGTTATTTGTTGAAGACCTAAAATATACATATTCTTTTAACAAATTAATGTAAGTCAACTAACTCAGTCATCATTGCTAACTGAATAAAATGGATCATATGTGGCCAAATGACCTGTTAAAAAAATTAAAATAATAATTTAATTTTTAAATACAGTTCAGTTCCAAAATAGTAGGCACTAAATACTCAGAAATATTGCATTAAACCAAGAACAATTGTAGTTTAGTTTAGTGCCTACTATATTGGAACTGAACTATATATAGTTATCTAGACAGCCCAGAGTGTCACCAGTCGCCCAATAAAGTAATGACTTATAATTAATAAACTGTTTAAAAATTGTCTTTTATGGCCGCTTTATCAGCTGTAATAAAAAGAACTTATTATATTGAAAGGAAATTTTGTTTATCAGGACAGCGACTTTTTTATTTTGGGAATTACTTTAAGGGCCAATTGTACCAAGAAAATGTGTAGGCACTTACATTACATCTGGTGGATTAAATTCAAAAACTGACATGGGAAGAGCATCTTTGTTTAGAAACTTACGGCCACTACTCTTATATATAAAATCAGATTGTTTAAAATGCTCCGAACAAATTTCAGGTCGTTTTGGTAGATCATGAGTCTCGCTTAGGCCCAGTAAAGCAAACCAAATTCTTCTTGTTTCCAAATTGGTGAGAAAACTAGAATAAAACGACGCCAAATAGAAATTTGCTTTTTATAATTAAAAAACTTTTAAGCATTTTAAATATTATTGGAATGAATAATAAAAGTCGCCGCCACTGGAAAGCCGTTCAAATATTTACATACCTGTGGTATGAGAGTTGACCGTTTCGGGGTAATTTCGGCCGTTTTTCCGACAGACTTGGCACTGACGATCCATGATAATAAAAAACACTAAATTAATTAACTTAAAAACAAAGTTTGTCACTAAAAGTCTTGAAAAACACACATAACATCGAAAGAACTCCATTTTTACGTGCTAGTCCTAATGTCGCTCGTAAAAAACAAACCAAGTTTGACAGTATTTACTATAATACTACAATCCAATACAAATGTTAGTCGAGAACGCTCTGACGATATTTGCATCTCTCTTTATATCGTAACTGAACAAAGACAAAACTACTAAATAGTTTATACTAGACAAACAAAGCAGGTATTGAAATTTTTAACAATGTTGCCACTTCTAGTTACAACAAATACTTGTTTAAAATTTATATAAGAATATGCCTTTATTATATAAAATTCAAGTATTATTAATTAATTTTAAAAGCAGCGACTCAAATGCATAAATTATTATGACTTTTTTTTAATTGCATAACTTTTTAAGAAATTTTCAATTAAACTTCTAATTTCATTTTTCCTGCATCTAAAGAGGATTTGTAAATATGGCAAAGCAGTGGAAGTGTCCCGCAAGTGAGCTTAGAATGTGACTCAATGTTTGCGACAGGAAAAAGTCAAATCAAACATATCTATTTTATTTATTAATCTGAGATATATCCCGATTCTTTCCATTGTATCCAACATAAAATAGGTACTTTCCATTTTGTTGTACACCGGTTGATTAATTTTCCACTCAATATTGAAAGATACAACCCTAAGAATATAATACTGGATTTGGAAAAAAGTGGTGTTTACGAAATTAGCTATAACGGTTGTGACGGAAAGTATGTTGGACAAGCTAAGAGGTCTGCTAGCGTACGGCTTCGTTCACTTAAAATAGAAACGTATGGAAACATCGAGTAGGTCAATCATAACCATACAATAAATATAGGTAACGGAAAATTGTTAAAAAATGTATTCAACAATCAGTTGTTGGATGCATCCGAAAGTATTGCAATAGTTAAACGTAAAAGTAGTTTAAATAGACCAATTCTTTATAGTCGACTTTATAGTTAGATAGAAATTAAATGTAAAATTCTTCCCGTTGAAGTAGGTTTTCCCGCGATAGGTGTTGCGCTGGCGCCTAAAATTTAGTATATTTGTAGGACACAATTAGATAAGTTTTAGTTTACCTTCGGTCTCTGAAGACTATAACTTGGTTAAAGAAACGCGCGACAGACAGTGTAATTTTGAGAGTTGGTGTATGAGGTGGTAAATAGTATGGGAAAGTATATCCTTCAAATATCTAAACTGTCTTAATTTTAGTAAGCATAAACTATGAGTAATCACAGTGATTCTAACGTGATAAGATTGTAGGCATATAAAGAATTGTTCAAAATAAAATGATTACATTTTTATCATTTACAAAGATGAGGGTGTTAATTCCGATACTATTTCGTAATAAAAGGTTGTAAAACCCTATACTAAGGGAGTCGCCGAGAATAACTTTATCGAAATACGTAATAATGTATAGGGTGTTCTATTTAAAATAAGGAAGTTTCAGTCAACTTTCGACATAGCTGGAAATGGCGGAAGGTTCTAAATATTTTAGTTCAAGTGGGTATATTTGAAAACACCAAACGTAATTGCTCTTCATAAAATCAACATTAGTCGTCCTTAAATTCGTACACGAAACGCATTGAATTTTGTTGGAATTAATCTATTGTTTTGAAATGGCGTGTAATCATTTAAAATCAAATTTTGTTTCAGGATACTTCATCTATTCAAATGATAACAATAGCTAGACCAGCTCCATTTATAATGAAACCATATGCTGGGTTATACAACCCTTTCCCATCTAATTGTTCCATTCTTTGTAACCATCCCACTGACGTTGAAGCTACTGAACTGTTAAAAGAAGCTAAAGAGAATGTGGTGAGCTTAACAGTTTGCTTTTTATAGAAATTCAATATGTAGCTTGGTTTTCCGAAGTGTGATCAAAACATTCAGTATAAAGTTTTTCAAGTATCTACCAGATTTTTCATAATTTATTTCTAAGTACTACAGACAATACTTTTTCTACAACTGCTATGAAACGTAGCGTATTTCTCATAGATAATCAACTGAATTTTCTTCATTATGACCAGTAATTGTGAAAACACGGATTATTCTTGTTTTTGAATCCGGAATTCGTACTATTAAAATAAAATGTTGGTCTTCTATGTCACGGATATGCATTAACACCAATTCATCGCGCCTGCATGCACCAGCAATACCCATAATTAGGATTACCTATAAAAAAGTATTAGTTAATAATAGCCGCCCTGAAAGTTTGAGCTACTGAAATTGTTCTTATCCATTAATCCATATTTTCAACGAAAAAAAAATGGGCAATAACTGACAAAAGATATGGAGGATTTCGAAAACTTGAAAAACCCATTAAGATGTGAGAAAATTAAATTTCACACATACACACAAAAGAGGACAAATCACATGCCTCCGTTCTGCGTGGCCTCGCAGAGGGTCTACACATCACGGACATTGAAGATGAATTGGAATTTTTTTATAAAATCACGACTAAAGACAACTACAGGATGAGTACAAAAGGCCGCCCCCTGTACCTCGTCGTTACAGACTCAAAATCACTCTGTATTTCCTAAACAAAAATGTGAGAATTATTTAACACACGAGAGTACAGTGGAAACACCGACGGCAAAGTGAACCCATCATCCAATGTCATATTTGCCAACTGTGGGCCACGCCACTTCGAATTGCGGAAGGACACTCAGATGCCTAAAGTGCGCCGGCAACCACCTGACGCCAGAATGCCCCAAGCACAGGTCAACACCAGCCCGATGCGCAAACTGCGACGGAGATCATCCCGCCATTGCCGAGGTCTGCCCGGAATACGTCAAGAGACGCGTCTGGTTGGAGGAGAAACGTGCAAATAATCAAAAATCCAAACCCAATCCAAACAAATACATCCCAGCTCCTATCTCTACAAACCCATGGACACGCACTAGCAATAATCAAGCAGAATTTCCCAGCTTCCCTCCCAAAATTATTCCTAATACCATCCCTCAAATAATAATAATAATTATATAATATATGTTTATTTCACAACAAAACAGAAATATACAAACTACATTTTTTATGTAGAAGTAAACAATTAATCACTGAAGCTGAGGGTAACTAGGTTACCAACAACTTGTGTGTGATATAATAAATAGATACAGTAAAATTAAATTATAAAGATACAATTAAGTAAATATAATTTTTAGTATTGATAGTGTCAGTATAATAACAATGATCAATCCGGTATAGTATTGACAAATTCAGTAATATTGATAAGTTCAGTACATATAGTGAGTCGGGTAGGTAGATATATGAACACATATATACGCACACAAATACATGCACATATTTTTCTTTTTATATCTTGTTTATTATATTTTGGAAAAAGTCTCTATTTTTTGATAATATCCATTTTTTTATTTCACATTTAAAGTTCTACAGGTACTCGGCTTAGAGTTTTTGGGCCCAAGTAATCAAAGCAGTTTTGTCCAATAGTTTTGTCTCTTTTAGGTAACTTGTATGTGTTCTGTTTATGTCTAGTATCATGAGTGTGTTCAAGACGTTCTAATATATGTTCATTTCGTTTTAGGTAGAGCAGTATTTTAAGGCGGCAGTATAATTCCCTTGATCCATAACTTGGCTCATCACATATAACTCATCACTTGGAAACCTGATACTCTCTTGGTAAAGAATTCATAATATCCACCTTTGTAGTACATTTACATTTTCAATGTGGCGATCATATACTCCACCCCAACCAGAGATGCCATAGCTCATCTGTGGCTGCACTAACAAAAAGTACAACATTTTCAAGTGGTGTATATCCAAGATCTCTCTCAAGTATTTAAATCTTGACTTTAATCCTCTTAGTTTGTTAGCAATATTTTTTGTTTGCAGATCCCATTTGAGATGACGATCAATAATAATTCCAAGATATTTAATCCTATCTTCTGGAATTTTAGTAGTTGTGTCAATATCCAAATAGCCGAGATTTGGTAGACCTGTCTGATATGATGTGAAAGGCATATATTTTGTTAGTTAGTGTTAGTTCATTAAATTGAAACCAGTTTTTTATTTTTTTAAAAGCGATTTCAGCTTGTGTTTTCAATTGAGCCCAAGTAGAAGCGGTAAACAGGATGGCAGTATCATCGGCGAAGTTAATAATTTTGCCCCTTATGTCCAGGATAAGTAGGCTATTTAAATAGATATTGAATAGCAGCGGGCCCAGTACAGAGCCTTGTGGCACGCCATAGGTAACATTTCTAGCCTCGCTTATGCAATTGTCGATGGTTACACATTGTTTTCGCTCACTCAAATAACTCTCTAATAGCTTATAAGTTAATCCACGCACACCGTAGATTTTCTGAAATAATGTTATGCTTATTGAAGAATTTAATTAGTCTACATTTTAAGCTTTCAAATTTTTTACTTATGGTTGAAATGCGAGTTATTGGCCGATAATTCTCCATTTTAGATATATCACCGTTTTTAAAAATAGGCTTAATTAACCCTGTTTTCAGCGACTTAGGAAAGATTCCGGAACCAAAGCATTTGTTTATCATATAGGTAAGTGGAGTAGCTATTTCATGTTTTATATCTTTTAAAGTTTCCGATTTAATGCCGTCTAGTCCTGGTGACTTTTTATTTTTTAACGAATTTATAGTATGTTTCACTTCAGCTTCATCTATGGGGTACAAATACATAGTTGTGTCTAGAATTTGTATATTTTCAGCATACTTTTGGGGGGAGGGTATCATTTGAGCATAATTTTTCCCCAAATCACTAAAAAAATTATTAAATGCATTGGCTATATCTTTGGTGCCATCAATTAATTGACTTTTTTCATTTAAAATGTTATCTATTTTACTTTCAGATATGGATTTGCCACATATATCAGTTACACATTTCTATAGTGCTGCAGATGAATTGGAGTTTTTATTGATTAAGTGATTAAAATAAGTCTTCTTTGCATTTTTTATGAGTATTTTTAATTTGTTTTTATAGTCATGATATTTTTTATGTAAGAATATGTCATTAGGAGTACTTTTAAGTCTTTTATAGATTTTGTTTTTTTCATTTAAGTATAGATTTTAGTAATCCCACAGTAATCCATAGTTTTTTAGCCTTTTTAATTCTTGATCTTTTTACAATACGTGTACATTCTTCTATACTTTGCTGTAAGATAGAAAGGAATTGATCTGTACATTCATTCACATCAGTAATCGTGTATACATTTTACCAATTTTTATTTCGTAACTGTTCTCTTAACTTTGGATAATTAATAAATTTTTTAGGTTGACTTTCTTTTTGTTTCACATGCCTCTTTAAATTGAATGATTAGTCCTATAGGGAGATGGTCAGTTATTCCGTGGTCAAAAACAAATTATTTAATATTATTATTTTCGTAGTTTAAATTTTTTACATAAATGTGGTCTAGGCAAGTTTTGCTTATGGGTCTTGTTATTTGATTAATGTAAGAGACAAAACCCAATGATTCTAGGGTATTTTTATATTGTTCAACGTGATCGACATCTGATAAAAGATCAATATTAATATCACCCATCAGTATATGCATTTTAGAATCTTTTCCTTTTTTATTATTTAAATAACTATTGAGGTTCGTACTGAAGATTTTAGGACATATAATAGGTGATTTATACAATGCGGTTATGTGTACTCATTTCTTAATTTAATTTCCAATTCTATTGCTTTAGTTTCAGAAATTTTGACAATTTTGTAAAAATGTGTTAGTTTATTATTTACATACAAAACTACTCCGTCGCATTTATTATAGTCCCACTCATTATATATTAAGTCATATACATTTATATTAAAAATACTTACATCTTTCTGTCTATTCGTTTCTGACAATGCAATCACATCAAAGTCGGCCTGCTGGTTTATTTAGAAAAAGCAAAAATTCATCAACATTTTTTTGGATACTTCTGATATTCATATGTAGTACTGAGATTTGACCTTTTTTGTAATTTGTATATGTACTAAAATCCGATATCGAATTTATTACTTGGGCCTCGATTTCCTTGTTCTCATACCGACTTAGATACAAATCCATTTGTTATGATTTATATTCGCACAATGACATTAAAAGATATAACAACTTTTTTTTTGTTTACAGTCACTTTAAAGGAACGAGGAAAAGAAAAGTTAGTTTCTAGTATCTAGAATTTGGCAAACATTGCAATGATATGGACATAAACAATTCATAATTTACAAAGAAAAAAAAAACGTAGTTGTTGAACACCCAAAATAAAAACTAGTTTATAATAGTAACAAGTTGTAGACGAACCATTTATGCACTTATTTATATTGTGTGTGCCGGAGCGGGTTGAAAAGTTTATAAAGTTTTTGCGAAATTATTTTTTAGTTACAGCTATAGCTATAATAAATTTTAAATGGTTTCACTTTACTTTATTGCACCTGATGATGAAGAATTGTTCTATAAGGATTTCTTTCGAGATGTTTAAATTCCCTGGATATTTATTTGGGGGGTTTCTTTGGTTTTGTTTTGGGGCCTTTTGGAGTTATCTCTTGTGGAGTGTTTTTCATCAACGAAACAAAAAGTGCAACAACAATTTAAAAAATTTGAATAATTTCTCCGGGTTAAACAATAAATTCAAACAACTTCAAGACATGATAAATTTGAACGAACTTATCAGAGCAGTCACTGACCTAACGGAGCAGATGAAAACAGCTAGAACAAAACTAGAGAAATTCACCATCTCTAATAACTTTGTTGACCAATATCAATAATGTGTGCACCAGCCAAGTTATTTGAACAAATTATTTATTCAAATATGTATCAGTATGTTGAAAAGTATTTAGTATCACAACAACATGGTTTCGTGGCTAATAAATCTATTAGTTCAAACATGCTCATTTTTGGTAATTATGCGTATGGGGCATTGGAGAATAGAATACAACTCGACACTATATATACAGATTTTAGAAAAGCGTTTGACACGGTTGATCATGACGTTCTTTTATGGAAGCTCAGTGGGTTTGGTGTATCACATAGTTTTATTAAATTAATTAGTGATTATTTGCAAAATAGATATTTAATGGTAAAACACAATGGAAATACTTCTGGCAAATTTGAAGCTAACTCAGGGGTTCCTCAGGGATCTAATTTGGGTCCCCTTCTATTTCTGATTTTCATTAATGACTTACCCTCGAAACTTGAATACTCGGAATGTTTGCTATTTGCGGATGATTTAAAAATTTTCAAACGTGTAGAAACTGTTAGAGATTGTGTTCTACTACAGAAAGATTTAAATAGCATTTATGAGTGGAGTTTAATGAACAAATTATATTTTAACGTGCAAAAATGCTTTACTCTTACTGTGACACGTTCCAAAGATCCCATTATTTTTGAATATCGCATTGATACCGAACCCTTAAAACGTTGTACAGAAGTAAAATATTTGGGTATAACTTATGACAGTTCACTATCTTTTGCTAAACACATTAAAAATATTGCAATGTCTGCAAATCGGTTATTGGGATACATAATTAGACAAACTGTCAATTTCTCTAACATAGATGCCATGAAAATCCTTTATTTTACACTTGTAAGAACTAAATTAGAATTTGGAAATCAAATTTGGTTTACTGAGTACCATACTACGCTATCTATTTTAGAAAAAATTCAAAATAAATTTTTGAGATATCTTTATTTAAAAAAATATCATGTACGACCAGATTATAACATTGTTAGAACTATCCAACTAAGAAATGAATTCAAGATCTTATCGTTAGAAGACAGGCGAAAATTAGCTGCTTTGATTTTTTTGTTTAAAATAGTAAATAATAAAATTAACTCTCCGGATATTTTGTCATTACTAAGATTTAATGTTCCATCCAGAAGAACCCGTACTAAGTCATTATTTCATATTCCGCTTTTACATACAATCACTCGCTTCCCGTTTGTGACCATGTGTCGTCTAGCAAATGAATTTAATGAATTGACCGATTTAGACTGGACAATGTCAGTAGACGTTTATCGAAAAACAATATTAAGGCAAATCATCACTCTATCAACTTAAAAGTAAATACACCTCGTACATATTTTATCAAATTAATACTCGCACAATGTACCTAGGTATAGTTAGGTTTATATTATAAGTGAAATATATAGTATATATTATTTTATCAATGTAATTAGGCCGTAAGGCCTGTTTTGATATAAATAAATAAATAAATAAATAAACAGCTATGACATCTAGGCAGGTAAGTGGTAAAACAGGCTCTCAAACACGATATAATTTCAAATTATTTTTTGTAATATACTCCACTTAATCAGACATTTTCTCGACATTCACAAACCAGATATTTTCATTCGAATCGAGACGCTCCTAAAACAAAACAAATCCAAAATACCAGAATATCGTCTACTTAGACAAGACCGTACCACCGATACCAGAGGTGGCGTATTCATAAAAAAGGCGTACATTTCAAATCACTGCAACACAACAATTCATCTATTGAGCATATCTTAATACTTCTTTACAATTAGATTCAAATAGTCGGAGCTTATAACACTCCATTTCATACATTAAAAAAATCTGACTTTTACAACATAATGACAACTCACAACAAGGTTTTGTTAGTTGGAGATTTAAATTGTAAACATCCCATATGAAATGACTATGTAAAACATCCAAATAAAAACGGAAGTAATCTTAAAAGATTGTGCGATAATTCGGATTGTAACATATTCGCAACAAATGACCCAACCCACTTTCCTTTCACAAACCACGCCCTCAGTACCATCGCCATAGCCATTGGCAGAAACATAAATAACATCTCTAAAATCAAAACCCTTACCGACTTAAACTCCGATCACGATCCTGTCCTAATTAACCTAAAACTACTCCACCAAATACATAACCCTTTCAGCAAGATATACGACTACAGCTCCACAAACTGGCCAAATTTCAGAAAACACATATACGAAAACACCCACATTACAGACAAGGTATAAAACATAGAACATTTAACACAAATAATAAAAACACTTGAAAATACTATTATAACAGCAAGAAACCTTTCAACCTCCCTAAAACCCAAATTACCCCTCCCTAACACACCCGACTACAATATCAAAATAATAAACGACAAAAATAAAATTAGAAAAAGATGGCAACATTCTAGAAAATAAGAGGACAAAAATATTTTAAAACATCAAAACACAATTAATACGCTGATCAAGGAATATAAAAACTACAAATGGGCCACTTTTCTTAACACTTAACTTAACCCAAAGATAACTCCTTATGGAAAATATCCAGGCATAGTACGCGCAAAATATATAGTGCAGAAATGTAATGGTATATCCCCTTTGAGTTATGTTGCGGACCTAGACTTTGAAAGATATTAATATTTTGTTTACTTTTATCAGTACCACTTATACACTACACTCTATCTTGACGCTAGTCTACCAACTAAATAGTGCTTATCGCTTGTGGCCACCTGCTATGTTTGAAAAAATTCCTATCTCGAAATATACTTATAGTTCTGTAAAATATGGGTAAATTAATAAGTTATTTGGAAATATATTACTAATTCTTGTTAATAAAACGAGATATAAGGTAGTGTTAATTGTCTGGTGTTCTGTTTAAGATGAATTTAATAATTATAAAATTGTTCATTTTAACGATTGTTAGTTGGAATTATAATTTTAAATTAATATATAGTCTAATAAGCATTTTAAATTATAATATTGACTGGACTATGACAGTATTCAAATCAAAGGATCAGCCGAAACTTTAAAGTTCGCTCTATATCTCTTACGTGAACTATACTTTAGAAATCAACGCAAGGAGATAAACAAAATCGACAACAACGAACACACATACACAAACATGTACGAAATCGCAGAAATATTTGCAGAGTACTTTCAAAACAATTTTGTCAACAATTTTCCGAACTCGCCACATCATGATATGATAGCAAACGCAGTTCAACAATATCTTCTCAATACAAATATCACAAAACCAAATAATCTAGTAACTTTCACTGAAATTCAAATAACCATCAATCAGTTAAAAAACAAAATTGCGCCAGCACACGATGGTATCCATAATATTTTAATCAAAAGTTTGCCAAACAAACCCCTTGTACAACTTATATCATTACTAATTATAAATCAAATCTGGCCACTATCCCGATATTATCAAGGTCGCCAATATAATTCCAATATTAAAAGCAAACAAACAACCATGTTATGTAGATAACTACAGATCCATATCATTATTGAACAATATCGCAAAGGAGATAGATAAATTTATACTAAAAAGACTACAAATATTTGTAGACAAAAATAACATTATACCCTCGGAGCAGTACGGCTTCAGAAGCGGTCATAGTACCATTGCACAAACCATTCATGTGTTAGATTACATCAGAGAAGTCTTTCGAGTGCAAAACAAAGCCGTTATGGTGGCAATTGACATTCAGAAAGCTTTCGACACCGTGTGGCTCGAGGGATTACTGTACAAATTAATCAAATTAAATACACCGGACTACCTAATCAAAACACTAAATTCATATTTAACAAACAAAAAATTTTTCTCGAAAATAAATGCATGCCGGAGTCCCGTAAGGTTCAGTACCACCTTTGCTGTATTCGATATTCATCCACGACATCCCAACCACCCCAAACATATTAACAGCTATGTACTCCGATGACACTTGTTTTGTAGCAGCGGCTAAGAATCCGGATCACGCACCCGAAAAACTACAAACACACATTAACATTAAATTTATCCCTTACTTCAACAATAAAAAACTAAACATAATGGTCTTGAATATGGGGCAGTCATGAAGGCTACGGGATATAACAAAGTCAGGACCATCCAGGTACAAGGTGACAAGGACAGACTTGACCAGATCGTCGGTTTGATCAAAAGTATTATGGACAAAAAGTCGAGAAAGATCAGATTCTGGCAGTGTGGCGAGCAAGACCACGGACGTAGCCCGTCTAAGCGCCCCAGGACTCCTGCAACCCAAGGATTCCAGTCATAGGGGAAACTAGACAGGGGTGAACATCGAGCTGATGTGAATCACCGAAACGCCGACTCTCTGTCCAGACGGCCATGCCCAATAGACTGCTCCCACTGCAACAAGACGGAATCTAAGGAAGCTGCAGTTTCAAGAACTACTGTAGTGAACGAATAATGGTCACCCAACAGGATCAGAGAAGATAAGGAGAATTATCCTCACCTAAAGATGATCCGTCAATGGAAGGAAGAAAATCGGCGACCTACCTTCAAGGCATATTAGGCTCAGTGAGACTCCCTTGTCCTGGAAGAAGGCCTGCTGAAAAGAGTCCTGGAAAACGATGATGGTTCCGAGATGAGAAGTAGCAGAGATACTGAGGAAGGCGCCCATGAAACAATATACTGTTGGAAGCCCTTTCGAAAGGATTGCTGTAGATATTGCTGAACCATTTCCGTCGACTGAAAATGGTGGTAAATACATCCTGGTTGTAATGGATTATTTTACAAAGTGGGTGGAAATTTACGCGATTCCGAATCAAGAGGCTACAACTGTCGCGGATGTATTGGTGAAATAATTTATTGGCCGATATGGAGTACCCTTGGAAGTCCACAGCGATCAAGGAAGAAATTTCGAGAGCCAGGTATTCCAGGAAATTTGTCACAAGCTGGGAATGAAGAAGACCAGGACAACAGCGCTGCATCCACAGTCAGATGGAATGGTCGAAAGAATGAACAGGAACATTTGAAAATACCTGTCGAAAGTAGTTTCCAGCCACCAGAGAGACTGAGACCAGTATCTTTCCCTATTGGCGTTAGCTTATCGATCTGCCATAAATGAGTCCCCAAATGGGACGTTTCATCATGTAAAATATACTTGTACACCCTCTTGAAAGATTTTTTAAATGTTTTTAATCAATTTATTCTAATAATGATGTAACATCATATATTTCTACATTCTGTATTCATTGGATGTTTTTTGACACCTGTTGTAGGATTTTTTATGACGACAGCTTTGAGAATGGCCTATTGGCCGAAAGCGCTTAGTTGAATTTTAATAATAAATACACACCGAGTACTCATCGTTTCATTCACTCAATTTGTATCTAGTGTGTACACCGTACCCAGACAGTTCCCATTATTTTTGTGACTAGTCTTATCTAGAGACTTCCAGGAAGGTCGATTGCTTTTGTGAGCCGAAATCGAGAAGCTTCTAGAATAAAAGGGCACTTAATATATAAAACAGGCTACCTACCAACGGAGTTAGTTCATAATTTGCTCTCGTGAGATAAACAGTAAACAAGTAAGTAGTCTAAATAAATAAACAGTAGTGAAGTGCTTATATAAATTAGTGTAAGGGAATATACTGTGTATTTAATATAAATTATGAATAAATAAATGAGTAGACTTACCGTGTGTTTAAATTTATCCCACCGTCGTGATAAAAACTTTTTAATTAATAAGAAAAACATTACAATATTATGTTTTTTTGTGTCCGAGCCGAGCCAGTTTTTGATTTTGATAATTTTCCTGAATTTTCCATTCGAAATGAATTTTTTTTCGAACAACTGATAATTTTTTTGGATTCCCCGCATCAAAAACCCCCTATGCAAAATTTCTTTGAAATCTGATTTAACAAACTATTTTTCGAATTTCAAAACATTAGGTCCATAAAAATTTAACTGATTCGTAATAGGTTACAGAAGATGTAGCTCAAGATCACTACAAAGCTGGTGAAAATGTCTACCATCAAAACTGCAAATTCTCTATCTAATACCTTCTATAACTATGTTAACTCTTTCGAATCAATGCACGGTAGAATATTCACTGATAACTAAAAATACACGGTTAACGGCGTTAGAAAATCCGCCGTAACTTGTTAATTGCTCAAAAGGTAATCAATATACTATATTGTTTCCTGTTATATTTGTTTTCTGGAAATTTTAATTTAGACATATTGAGACTGGCTTAATCATATTGTGTTATTGATAATGTAACGACTTAAATACTAAAGTCTCCTGCTTAACAGAGTGGTTATTAAAGGTCTTCTGATAAGTACTGTTTTGACCTAAATGCGGGAGATATTTAGGCTCTACATGGAAAAAACGCAGACTCATCTATGTAGACATCAATAATTTTAATAAATTTTGGCTGATATGTACTACATTAATTCATTAAAATTTGGACATGACTGTACTGAATAATAGAAAAAAGATCTAGCACCAACCAAGAAACACATCTTATGTTTATTACCACAAAGCATATGAGACAGTACCCATAAAGAATCTCTAGAAAGTGTTACAAGAATCAA
This sequence comes from Galeruca laticollis, assembly GCA_963921935.1. Lineage (NCBI taxonomy): Eukaryota > Metazoa > Arthropoda > Insecta > Coleoptera > Chrysomelidae > Galeruca > Galeruca laticollis. The sequence goes on from OY998183.1 coordinate 85,888,055, forward strand.
ACATCAATCACACATTAATAAAGGCTCATCAAAACTTATATGGAACTACATCAAGAATAAAAACTGGTGAACGACTGTCACAGAAGTTTGTTGTTAATAAGGGTTTACGACAGGGCTATCGTATTTCACCAACACTGTTCGCAATATACCTAGCAAAGGCTCTAAATCGGTGGAACAGAAAATGCGGAGAGATGGGTACTGACTTGGGAGATATCTGCCTGTATACACTACAGTTTGCCGATGACCAAGTTATTATTGCTAACGATAAGGATGATCTAGATCTAGAATATATGGCCAGGAAGATACAGGAAGAATATAAAGAGTGAGGCTTGGAATTGAATACACAAAAAATCAAGTACCCTCTAGTAGGGGCAGAAATGTCAAGTATCCGACTCGTCAGAGAAGAAATTACATCCTGCAAAAATTAATGTATACCGTAATAATTCAGTCAACACTTATCACATATCTATTAAGTACGAATTGAATATTATACTTCAAGAAAATATAGGTATATACAGGGTGTCCCGGGACTAATGGGAAAAAAGTCAGGAGCGTATAATCTGAGCCAAAATAATGTTAGTACTTCATATAATTTTTTTCTATGCAGGCCCTTGTTTTCGAGTTATAGGCCTCCAAAGTTTTAATTTTGAATTTGGTTTTTATTTTTATTTTTTGTACTAATTATTTGATCTTAATAAAATTTACGGCAAAGCTATAATGTACGTGTATGTTTATTTTGGAAAGGTAAACAGATTTACAGTAATGCCTTGTAGCCAGGGACGGACTACTCGCAATGGTTAGTTATCCTAAAATTTTGCAGGGATGGCACACCCTATATGAAATTATCTAAATTGACTTCCCCACACAATAAGCTAACGAAAAGGTACTCTTGTTGGAATTCGATAAAATAAGCCGTTTGGCAAATATTTACAGTTTTATTAATGCACTACGTACCAATTTACCTAACTAACTTATTAATAGGATGTCCAAGATTTACCTACAGTACTACAAAAAAATAATTAAACGATAGCAGAAGATAAAAAACAATAACGACTCATTAATTCGAAAGTTGGTAAAAACATTTTAAAAGTGTTTTTACCGTTTATCAAGTAACCATAGGATTGGTTGTCTAACGTTGTGTAGAATAGTTCGTAGTCAGTACTTGTCAATAGTTCATAAGTCCTTAATTTAACAGTTACAATGGCAATATTCACTTTTATTGAGTAAGTAGATATGCATTTAATGTATGGACTGGCTTATCTAACTTGTTTAGAGGCCAGAAGGCTTTATGCTGAACATTTTGCAAACAGAGCATTGCCAGACAGACGAATGTTTGAGCGTATTGATCTCAGGTTACGAGAAACAGGTATGAATAAGTAAATGTAATTTTCCATGTATACAAAACAAAATTTTAAATTTTAGGAAGTTTTTGCCAAAAAAAGTTGGAGAAGGTCCAGTACGAAGCGTACGTATTGTGGCAGTTGAACAAGATTTGTTAAATGCAGTTGATAATGAACCATCAACGAGTTTACGAAAATTATCAAAAGAACATAACGTCTCGAAATCAGTTGTTCATCGCGTCCTAAAAGAACAGCTGTTATATCTTTTCACATGAAAAAAGTAGACAGTATGACAGTGGCTGATTATCCTGAACGAATTGAGTATAGCCAGTGGTTTTTGCGACAACAACAAGCAGACAATACATTTATTAGTAACGTTCTCTTTACGGACGAATCCGGTTTCACCAGATATGGAGTCATTAATTCTCATAATATGCATTTATGGGATGATGTGAATCCACATGGCATTATCCAAACTAGGAACCAGCATAGATTCATGGTTAATGTTTGGGCAGGAATAGTTGGCAATCATTTGATAGGGCCCTACTTTATTGACGGTACTTTGACAGGTCGGAGATAATTGGAGTTTTTGCAAAATGAGTTATGGAACCTGTTTGATGATGTGCTACTACTAACTCGTAGGAATTTATGGTTAATGTATGATGGGGCCCCTCCTCATTTCAGTTTAGATGTACGACAGCATTTACACACAAGGTTTCCTAATAGATGGATTGGTCGTGGATGTCCTTTTCGATGGCCACCGCTATCAGGAGACGTTAATCCTATGGATTTCTTTCTCTGGGGTCATCTCAATATTAAGATACGCAAAACATGTGCAAACAAGACAAGATTTAATAGACAGAATTGTGTTACACTACAATGTTATTAGAAATAATATGGGATTGCTCTTTCAAGTCCAAAGAAACAACCTTCGTAGACTTAGAATGTGCGTGGAAGTGGGAGGAGCTCATATTGAACATTTATTAGAATAACGTTAGTTTTTGTTGTTGTTTATGAATTAGTTTTAGTCTAATGTTTTATAACTGGTGTTTTTTGAGGGTTTCTTAATGGTTTAATAATGTTGTGTTCGTAATTTTGATTAAAAGCAACTAATTACGTTGTTTGCGTATCTATTTAATTCCCATTAAATAAGTTCTTAATGTTTTTATCAACTGCTATCATCAAATTATTTTTTTGTAGTACTGTAGGTAAATCATGGACATCGTATTAATAAGTTGGTTAGGTAAACTGGTACGCAGTGCATTAATAAAACTGTAAATATTAGCCAAACGGCTTATTTTATCGAATTCCAACAGGAGTACCTTTTCGTTAGCTTAATGTGTGGGGAAGTCAATTTCGATAATTTCATATAGGGTGTGCCATCCCTGCAAAATTTTTGGATCACTAACCATTGCGAGTAGTCCGTCCCTGGCTTCAAGGCATTACTGTAAATCTGTTTACCTTTCCAAAATAAACATACACGTACATTATAGCTTTGCCGTAAATTTTATAAAGATCAAATAACTAGTACAAAAAATAAAAATAAAAACCAATTTCAAAATTAAAACTTTGGAGGCCTATAACTCGAAAACGAGGGCCTGCATAGAAAAAGTTTATATGAAGTACTAACATTATTTTGGCTCAGATTATACGCTCCTGACTTTTTTCCCATTAGTCCCGGGACACCCTGTATACAACAAGTAAATATGAAAAAAATCCATTCGAAAAGGGACACTTTCGAAAATAAATATTCTACTACTGTGTTTCCGCAGCAAAATTTTTGGTGCTTACTGTAAGCGAAATAATGAATTTATTCCATTTGGATTTTCCACATTGTATATTATGACCCTCTTTTGTTACTCTTTGTGAAGCCGTAGCTAATAGCAGTTCTATTATAAAGTTCTATATAATTTTAATGAAAATACCAATTTCAGAATTTGGATATTATAAATGCCACTAATCTCGATGTCGAGTTAAATATAGGAGGAGAACAATTAAGTCCAACAAATATTTACATTCCTCAAGTGGAAAGTGTACCTGAAGAGCTCTTTCGCAGGTTCGTATTACATATTTCTTTACAAACCATGATTGTGATATTACTATTTCTATTCTTCATATAGATACACAGATACAGATTCAAGACCGCAAACTCCTGCACCAACATTGATTAGTGGAGTAACAAGGTTATCAACGTCAAGGAGGTGCATCACACCTGATCCTCTACCGACTTCTCAAGTAAAAGAAAAAACTCAACTTGTACTTGATTTGCGAAGAAGTCATAGTCAGGTAGTATACTTGTTGCTACAAATTTGGTACTTTGGTGGTTTAGTCTGCGAAACTAAAACCAATTAAAAAATACTGATCAATTAGGTTTAAGTTTTGCATTATTCATTCTTCATTTGTGCCATAGCCATTTTATGTCGATTATTAATTTTAGGAGCACTTATCAATTTACGGAAGTTCTCCATTTCATCAAGAACCTCCAATAATTCGGATTCAAGAAGCTTTGAGTAGATCTGCTAGCCTAGATGACGAAAAACATGTCGAATCGCAGAAGTTAATGGCTACTTCTACTAAATATTCTAATTCTAGAAGACCTAACAGTGTAAAAAAAGCTGACAAATTGGATAATGTGAGTTATTAAAAACTAAAATTTTGGGTATCAAAGATTGTTTCTATAACATAAACATTTTTCACTTTATAAAATATCGTACAGTAATTTATTATAGGTTTGTGCCAACCTGCATCAGAAACAGTTTCTTACAGTTACAGTCAAGATTCTGCGCACTAACCCAAATGTGCTCCAACCAGAGTTTCTGACAGTTAGTAAACGATTAATTTCATGTTCCAACTGATTTTAAAACCTGTTTGTATAAGATTGGTTTGCGGATTATTCTCTAGCAATTCGTTTGGGACATGCGCATTGCTGTTTCTTTAAAAATATAACCTCTAACCCCTCACTCGGCAAAGTGCTAAATAATAAATAGCTGATAAATCTCCAACTGAAAATCTGTTTCTTTTTGAGTGTTTTGAAATATCCTATAATAATACATCGTTAAGTATGGGTGACAAAAGATTTTAGTGAGATTAGTGACATAATATCGTGGGGTGACAACCAAAAGGCAGTAAGTCGAAAATGAGCTAAAATGTGGTAATAGGTAGGTATAGGTATTGGATTATCTCGTGAACAGTGACCTTGACCATTCCTGCGCAAAGCGATAGGGGAAAGTTTGCTAACACTCTGTAAGTGAAACCCAAAAATATTGGCTTGGGTCTAGGTACTTCAGTGTTGTAATTGAAAATATAAAACGGGTAGCGCGTTTCAGCCCATTTATTTAACTGCATTTACAGTATAATTATTACGGACGTATAAAACAAACAAGCTTTGTTGTCTTTGAAATTTATTACAAAAAATAATTATATACCTGATCAATAAAAAATCATAACAAAGTTGTCATATTACACGTTATAATTTTAATAAAAAATAAATACTTACTTAGAGAAAGAAAAAAAACAAAAGTTTGAAAATCTGTTTGTATGGGGTTTGACAAAAAATCATACTAAGAGGCCATACAGTTTTCTTGACAAATTTAATTAGCACAAAATTTTAATGTAAAAAAAGAAAATACATACACAGGATAATTCCAGAATATTGTTAAAATAGCCAAACATGAAAGTTTACATTAATGGTTGGCAACCCAAATCGTCCAGTTCGTCCTCATTCTCCGGGTCGTCCGAAAATAAGAAGGAATCAAATTCACTGTCGTCTTTTAGGAAATCTTCCACTTCATCCATTATATATTCTTTCCGCATATATTATTTTTCTACTTTTTCAACGTGAGCACACATTTTTTCCCATTGTTCCTTCCCAACTTGGTTAAATTTGTCTTCGGTCATTTTCAACACGTCATCAAGTTTAAACGTCGTATTACATGCAGCGACGTGATTTTTCACCAGTGCCCATATTTTTTCGATAGGATTAAGCTCAGGATGATATGGTGGTAAACGTAGAACTGGAATGTCCCGTTCTGCTAAAATTTTATCGACGGCATATTGTTTGTGAATTGGCTTGTTTAATTGAATTTTTGCATACAGTTCAGCCTTCGTTTCCTTTTCTTAAAAAAAAAATGCTTTTTTTCCTTAACCAATTTTGCATAGATGCTATGCTTTCTTCCATGAAAAATTAGGAATTGGTTCGGCCAAAACATTATGGTAAGAGGCATTATCTATCACAAGGACATATTTCTTTGTGACGTTTACCATGAATTTTTCTTTAAGCCACTTGCTGAAATTATTATGATTAATTTCATCATGATAGTCGCCTGTTTTAAGACCCGATTTAAATATGGTTAGAGCTCCGGGTACAAAGCCTAATACGCCCCCGGCATGTAAAATTATGAGTCGTTGTCCTTTGGACACAGGCGACTTTAGACAATTGTTTGTTCCATCGTCCCATGCCATTGGTACAGTATGTGAACCATGAATATATGTTTTATCGCAGTATAAAATCTCCCGCCCTTCTTTTTTATATTTTTTCAATTTTCTTAAATATTCGACTCATTTGGATTTGATATCAAATTTTTCGAATAAGACCTTTCGGTTGTCTTCAGTTTTTTTCCAACGGAATCCCATTTTTCGCACCAATTTTCGAAATGATTCGATTTTCCCTGTAAAATTAATCCCTTCTTCCTTTTTAACTTCTTCAAACATAACTTTTATCGTTGGTCTTCGTCTGTGAATGCATATGAATAAAATATTCTCCTAATAATTTCCTCTTCAAACTCATCTACTGATCCTCTTGGGGCGCATGGTTTGATAATATATTTTCTTAAATCAGCTTCTTTAATTATTTTTCTTGCGGTGCTCAGCCCAACACCAGTGGCTAACGCTACTCTTTCTTGTAACCGATTTAGTGGAAGTTTAAGTTTACCTTGTTCCTTTTCTTCTTTCATGAATTTATATACGTTATAAATTATTTCACGACTCTGGCTGTGAACCACTCGTTTAGAATTGCTCATGATTGAAGATTTGTCTGTAAAAAAATTATAATTTTATAGGGCTCATTGTACTGGCGCTGATGACCTGAAAATCAATAGGGTTCACCTGTGAGATATCTTGAACAATATTCAATCATAAATAAAATTGGTGACTTTATGCAATCCGGACGCTGTATCGTGCTAACAAGAAATAGTGGCCGGCGACGACATACACACAGGATTTTTTTCCTAAAAACCTTTTTTTCGGGGGTAAATACATAAGAGATCATTTTTGTATCGAGAAATACATGTCTGATTGTATGAAAGTTTTATTGCCATGGCAATAAATCGAGAATCAAGAGAGTGAAAAAATCACGAGAGCTTGCTCGAGATTTTTTGCCGTGACATTAAAACTTTAATACAATTTGTAATGTATTTCTCGATTAAAAAAATTATCTCGAATGTATTTTAGGGAGGTAAATACACAACTACATAAATGCAGACAATTTATTAACTGTACTTCTCGGAGTAACACTCTGTACAGTTTTTTCAATATTTTCTAGAGATTCTTGGCCAAATATTGCCATTTTGAAAAGACGTTGTATTAGGAAAACTCAAAAATAATCTGACAGTGACATTCACGGCGTAGTTGATTAACAGCAAGGCGCATATTTATCAGTTATTGGGAAATTTAGGTAGCTTTTCCATCATTTAAAATGATAGTTAATTGGTTGATTTTAAGAAATTGAAGAAATCTCATTGACTGCTAGGATAGACGTGTATTAATCGCTGAAAAACGTGAAAATAACTCAAAACAAAATTCAAAAATCCAACTTTTTTGTGGGTAAACCAATACTTTTCTCGCATCATAGATTGGGTTGGGGGAAAAATAAAATAATATTTCATATCGTAAATATGCAACTAAAATAATAATAATAAATAATAATATATACGTACATAACTAAATTTATAAGTCTATAACAATTGTAAACTTCTTTTAACTATTAACTATACTGTCTATATCAAACAGTAAATATTAAAACGCGTTACCCTTAAAATAAACACAGAAAATAATAAGCTCACTAACGCCTCAAATATACGATCGGTTCAATACGATGAAAGAAAATAAAATGACGATATTTTCAGTTAAGAGTGTAGGTATCTCGGACTCCTATATTCGTCGTCTGCGCATGGTGGGGTTACTGTTCATTAGATATTCCAACATCTTTTTTTTTCTAATATTTATATTGCTAAATCGCACTAAGTCTTCAGTTGCTCCAAAATATAGTTACAACATACAAAATGCACACAAGTGACTTAGTGCGTTTTGTTTGTATTCTAATCTCATATCTGTGATGAAAAACATGACCCTAAGTCACTTAGTTCGTTTTGCATGTATATATTTGGCAGGAATATTCCAGGAAACAATGCAACCCACAACGGATGAGCAACGTCGATGAGGATGACAAAAATAATTATTTTCCAAGTGATTGCGATGACTCTGTAGTCGACATGGACTACGGACCAAATATGAATGATTTATCTAGTGAAAATTATTCAACGCATGCAATGGATCACCAAGAAAATGAAGAGGCCGATCGCGATGAAACTGAGAAAGCAGGGTCCAGTAAAAGAAGTAGATGGCGGAAGGCAAAACCTGAAACATGGATAAAACAAAAGAATATAAAATTAAGAGATGAATGCCTTCCATATAAAAATTACAAGGGAGTTGAACAGACTCCAAAACATCCCAGGCAAGTAGATTGTACTAAATGCAAATTTCGATGTACTGAACAATTTTCGGAAGATGAACGGAAAGTGATTTGTCAAAAGTATTGGATTTTGTCAACGTATGAAAGAAAAAAAATATTTCATATTATACAAAGTTTCAAGCTATGTGCCCTTAACAAGGCGCCCTCGAAAAGATAATGCAAAAAGAAGACAAAATGTCAAACAATATTACCTACATAAATATACAGAAAAAATACATTTCATGTCGCGTAATCCTGTCAGCTTTTAAAGAAAAACATGAATTTGGACACTTGAAAGGAACTGATATGAGAGGAAGAAAAATCCCCAGTAACAAAACACCGGAAGAATTATCTGCTAAAGTAAGAGCGCACATAGAAAGTTTTCCGTCCGTAGAAAGTCACTATACTAGAAATTGTACCCAAAGAAAATATTTGGATAGCAACCTCTCAATAACCAAACTGTATAATCACTATAAACAGGTCTGTCAAGAAAGAGGTGACACGGAAATTGTCAGCTTAATAACTTATCGCAGGATCTTCTGCCGTGAATATAACGTATCTTTCTTTCATCCCAAGAAGGACCAGTGCCTCACTTGTGTCAACTATCATCAAGCTACTCCTGAAATGAAAATTGGTTTAGAAGGGGCGTTTCAACGAACATCTGCGACGAAAGAAGGAATCACAACAAGACAAAGCAGCTGATAAGGTAAAAGCAAATACTGATAAATCGTTTATGTCAGTTTCCTTTGATTTACAGAGTGTACTACAAATTCAATCATCAGAAGTGTCTTTACAGATCTCACACCTCTACATCTGGTGATAGAAAGATCTGCCCAAGAGGCAATTCTTAGAATATATAAGGAAGATTCAGGCAGTGAGAGTATTAAAAATCAGTGAGCTTGGTCCTCTCTGACAAGATACATCTCATTAGCGAATCTTTCCAGTGACGAAATGATCAGGAAAGTAAGCATCGAAAAGAATTTCGCCACGATGCTAAATACGAGAAGAGACTGGGAAAGGGAATACACCACCCGAACTCTCAAAGAAAACACCATTAGATGGTATACGGATGGCTCAAAAACTACCATTGGAGCAGGCCCTGGAGTATTTGGGCCTGGCACCAGATACTCATTATCGTTAGGCTCCTTCCCGAGCGTCTTTCAGGCAGAAATACTTGCGATCGAAAGATGCGTGGAAATGAACCTAGAAAGAAACTACCAGAAATGTGATATATCGATCCATTCTGATAGTCAGGCAGCTATCAAAGCATTGAGCTCCCATGTCATTGACTCAAAGTTGGCATGGGAGTGCCGAAGAAAACTTGATGAATTAGGCAAGAATAACAGGGTCTCTTTAGTCTGGGTTCCTGGTCACTCGGGAATCACGGGAAATGAAGAGGCCAATACACTTGCCAGGAAAGGAGCACAAATGCCCTTTATTGGCCCGGAGCCTTTCTGTGGTGTAGCAAAATGCTCCTACAAGAAAGAGTTTCGGAAGAAAGAGGAAACCGAAAGAGAAGCACTCTGGCGGTGCCTTCCCGGGTTGGAACATTCCAAAAAGTTCCTAGGGAACTTTGACACTGCTAGATCCAAAAAATATTTGGACCTCAGTAAAGATAAGCTACATCTCCTCACGGGCTTTCTTACAGGACACTGCCGCCTTAGGAAGCACTTAATAAGAATAGGTCTAGCAGAGGTTGATGAGTGTAGATTCTGTGGGGAGGAGGATGAAACTCCTGATCACCCAGTTCTGGAATGCCTAGCCATTGCAAGCCAACGCAAGAAATGCTTCGGACAAGAAACTTGTAAGAGTGAGCACCTAATCTCGTTGAAGCCGTCCCAAATACTAGAGTTCATTAGAACCTTGGAAATGAAAGGCGAGCTATAGTAGTAGCGAGAACAGCTCTGATAGGGGGGGGGGGGCACAATAAACCTTTGGGTTCAGTGCACCGTAACCCCGTTAAAATCTAATCTAATCTACCTCCCAGCATTAAAAGCTTATCACTCTTTTCAGACACGTGTGGAGGTCAAAATCGAAACTACTACTCTATGTAGTTGAAAACCCGCACCTTGAAGTTATTGAACAAAAATTTTTAGAGAGTAGTCATTCGTTTAGGGAAGTTGACTGTATGCACAGCGCTATAGAGCGTGAAAAGAAATTTTTTTCAGTATTATGCGTAAACGATTGGATGAACATTTTCAAGCTAGTTCGTTCTACACGAGTGAAAAACAACCTATGAGAAAGAAGAATTAAAGTTCAGTGATGTGATAGATTTAGAATTAGCGTCTAATTTAATAAAAAATAAGTATCTCGGCGAAAATGGCATGAAGGTAAACTGGATGAAAGTAAATTGCTTCAAATATGAAAAAGCTAAGCCAAATTATATTCAGTACCACTATGGTTATGGCGGTGAGTTTGTCGGTATCAAATGCTACTGCTGTCAATACGATATTTTTTGAAGATGGTTTACCAAATCTTTATTCAAAAGAGTTGAAAATTAGCCGTGCAAAAAAAGAAAATCTTTTAACTATGTGAGAAAAAAAAGTTATTCCTGAAGTCTTTCATCCATGGTTTCAAAGCCTCCCGAGTGATTTGGGCGTTAGAGACATTTTACCTGAGGCCGATATTCTTGACTCCGATTCAGAGGAGCAGACTTAATTAATCATATTAACGTGTGTATGCTAGTTATTATTTTGTATTATTCAAATAATCAGTAAGTTTTTTTTTTGTATATATCTATTAAAATTCGATATTGGAGAAACAATGTGTTTTAATTATGTCTTGAAATCAATAACAATTTACAGGCAAAGGGCACTAAGTCGTTGCTTTTGAACATTATTTATTATATTTTTAATAGCAATATAAATTCATGTTTGTTAAATGTAGAGCATAGTATTCTCAAAACAAGGTTTAAAATGCTTGGAAATCCATAAAGAGTTCATACAAAATTTAGACATTAATTTTAATGCTTATAACTCAAAACCGTGTTTTTTGACTTAGTGCCTTTTGGTTGTAACCCCACGATATCGTCCAAAATGAGAAAAATTTAGAATTGCTACTAAACGAGCAGGGAATTAAAAACCAAAATTATTTAGGTAAGTACGGTGCTGTTTTAGGCTTATTTCAGAATGAAATAGGGCTATTGTAGAGAGTAGCATGACGCGACTTCGGAAAAATTTCAATAAAGTTTTTCGTTTTGGTGTTCCTTCCCTGATGCCACAAATTTACCAGATTTTTTTTTATTTTTTTGTTTTTGATTTGATGCCAGAATGTTACTTTGGTTTTTTGTACATCTCAAAACATTCTATTACTTTTGTATCTAATTTTTTATTTTGTGTTTTATGCAAACATGTTACTGAAATAAGCCTGTCCAATTGGTCCTGTGCCATTGGGATTTTTTTGACACTGAATGAGTTATTTATGATATTTTTAGAGGAAATAGTACCCCAGTATTCCGAAGAAGTTTTCATTGTGTTTACTCACACACTTCAAACACTTTATCAACTGTCAACTGCTCCAAACTAAAACATAAAAAACATAATTTGATCAGGAAACCAATATCTTACAGACATGCGCTTTGGAAACGATTTTCAAACTGTAAGAAATCTGTTTGTCACTGAAGGTTGGAACAAACCTTATAACACCCAATACAAGTAGTGTAATAGAAGCACAACTACCATAGGAAATTTGATACGCCTGTAATACAAAATATCACAAGAAACTAGGGCGATGTTTAAAACTAACGCTAATATTTTTTATTATAGATAATTTTGGACATAGGGGTGTACAAAATGATCCTTTAGTAGACCTTCACTAAAACAACAATAACAGTTATTCCTAATGGCTTTTGCTATTGAATGCTTAATACATTTATGGTTCAATTGCATATTTTAATTCCAAGAAAAGTTGCATACACTCGTTTTACAGCTGTTTTCCCTTAAGGGTGTCATTTTGTATTACCTTCCCCTAAAACGTCTTCCATCAACCTTCCTTACATGTTATGGATGTCTAAAACTGGAAATTAAAAATAATTTTTCATTTATAATTATTAAATAACTTGTTCGTAGTGAATTGTCAATTATTCAATTACTTTTTCTTTAAGCCCCTATTTACCTGTAAGCGAGGGGGGAAAGAAGTGAAGCTATTTTGCGCATTCCTCTTACTTCTGCAGCTTCCCTGCCGTGTTATTCTAGTTTTACTTCTCCTTCTTCTTGTTGTCCTTATTTTACTATTTTTGTTATTATTTTAACATGCCCCTTCCATCGAAGTTGATTTTCCTTTACTACTTGGTTAATGAGTTTCAGTTATTTCTAAATGTTTAGTTTTTGGCTCTGTCTAATTTTGTCCTGTCATCCATTTTTCATTTCCATTGTGATTTTATGAGTTGATACATGAACGTCTGCTATTGAGTCTACTATTTTTTCTTTACCTATAATTTTATCATGAAGTTATAGCTTCTATTGAAATTATAAAAACATAAACGACAATATTTATCACATCTGGTTAAAATTGAGTAACAAATCGCCCACAACAATATTTCAGATTACTTTTGAAACACCCCGTATATTTAGGTAAAACTTGGTCAGTTTTGTATTGGGCATCGAAATAGTATTTTTCCGTTTATTATGAATTTCTCTTGAAAGGACCTGTCAATTTTGTAAAAAAGAGAAATTAAGCCAATTCTGTAAGCAACTGTTAAATTTTAAAGCATGGTTAAAATTAGACGATCCGCTAACTTCATTTTACTATTCTGTATGCATCATAAAAGCTTTAAAATATTAACGGAAGACGCTTAATTTTATCCGATATCTGTTAAAATTTAAACCCTACTCTAGACTAAGGAATTAAAACATTTTTGATAGCGGAAACTTCAACAAATACAACCGAATCGATTTAAACTCAAGTGAATAATAGAAGTGGCTTTGATATTTGATGTCTTACTAATGAATGATAGGAACGCACTTAGAAAGTAAGTTAATTTTAGGGGTTATGATATATTATGTTACTCACAAATCAAATATTTTTTAGAAAACAGTATAGGAGATTTCAAAGAAATTTGAGAGATAATTCGAATCCTTTCGAATTACCTGATAAAACATTCACTATCTGAGGACATGCATGATAGTCAAAGATCAACATTTGTTCTTAAACACCTCCGCGTATTATGTACATTGTATTTTCTTGTTCATTGCAGCTACCAGGCACCCACAGGTCAGCTTCATCAAATTGCATTGAGTCAGCCAATGGTCAGTCGCTGTATTGCAGAAGTTACAAATCTAATAGTAAATCATTTATTAGATAGGTACATTATATTTCCTGTTGGAGAAAATAGAAATAGGGTACAGGACATTTTCAATGAGGAGTTTCCTCATTTTAATGGGTTATGTGGTGTGATTGACTGCGCTCATATAAATATTATATCTCCTCCTGTTAATCATGCTGTATCATATTACTGTCGCAACGTATACTACAGCATAAATACGCAAATCATTTGTGACGCCAACAAATTAATTCTTAATATGAATGCCAGATTTCCTGGTTCAACCCACGATGCTGCAATATGGCTTAGTTCTCAAGTAAAGACCTTGCTACGTCAAGACTATTTAAATGGAGGCAATAGCTATTTGATTGGTGATAGTGGATATCCTCTAGAACCATGGTTATTACTACCATATGATGATGCTGCAGGTAATTCACCTGAGTCAAGATTCAATACAAGACTTTCCTCAGCTCGAATTTATATTGAGCACACCAATGGACTTCTAAAAGCAAGATTTAGATGTCCATTGGGTCACAGGGTACTCCATTTTGACCCAGTTCGTGCTGCAATTATAATGTATAGTTGTGGCGTTTTGCACAACTTGGCAGTTCAACATCGTATAGAATTACCAGACGATGATGTAATCATAAATCTCAATGATAATGTAACACAAAATAGACCAAATTTAAATGTTAATGGAAACCAATGGTTACAGGCTGGTATGCAAATTCGTAACAATATCACTCAACAATTGTTTTTATAATTAGCTACACTGATTAAATAAAAAGGCGACTCTGAAAATATTGGTATTTTATTTAAAAAAAAAAGTATAAAAAAATAAAAATTACAATTATTATTAGTTGAAACTAAATAAAAATCACAATTGGTTAAAACTAGTTTCGAAATAAAACATATAACTAGTAACTCATATGAAGTAAACTGATTATAAAAAAATTCTTATAAATAAAAAATAGAATTATTAGTTGATGCTAGTTTACAACCAAAGTTTCCTACAAATAAAAATCACGATTGGTTAAGACTAGTTTTGAAATGAAACATATAACTAGTAACTCATATGAAGTAAACCAATTATAAAAAAAACTTCATATAAATAAAAAACGGAATTATTTGGAGAAACTAGTTTAAAACCAAAGTTTCCGATAAATAAAAATCACGATTGGTTATGACTAGTTTTGTAATAAAACATATACCTAACTAGTAAACATATAACTATGAAGTAAACCAATTATAAAAAAGCTTCAATAAAAACCAGAATTATTAGCTGAAACTAGTTTACAGCCAAAGTTTCAGATAAAAAAAAATCACGATTGGTTAAGACTAGTTTTGGAATAAAACATATAACTAGTAACTCATATGAAGTAAACCACTTCTTATAAATAAAAAACAGCATTATTAGTTGAGACTAGTTTACAACCAAAGTTTCCTATAAATTACAATCAAAATTGGTTAAGACTTGTTTTGAAATAATACACATGAACATGAAGTAAAATAAAATCTAAATTAAAATTATACTAGTCTATTAAAATCGCAAATTATTAACAGGACTCTTGTAGCAGTTTCTTTTAGAAAATTGTTTGGCCAACTGCGATATAGCAGCAGCCATATTATTATTAGACTGTGCTAAGTCTTTCAAGCACTCCACATGAAGATTTGTTAAATCTTCCAAGGGTTCTCCTATCCTTGATTTTTTTCTGGTGCTCTTAACAAAAGAAGTGTCCAAATCTTTTCTTTCTTTAACATTAGAGATTTTGTCTGTCTCCTGAAAATGATTTTACATGTATTAAACTACTTATTATATATCTTTTTATTGGCACCTGTACTGTAAATGTTTCACTTTCATTGGCGTGGAAAGGTTCCTCATTGCTTTGTTGTGATGTACTGGGAACAAACTGTAAGATAATTTTTGTTATTTCACCTCAATATTTAGAGATAAAACTAAAACCACAAAATTACCTACTTCAATTAGTATTTCTTCGAAATCTGCATTCTTTTAACATGTAAAGCATAATAATTATTATTTAGTGTAACACTTGGTACATCATCATCTGTTTCATCTTGAAGTCCACAACATTAGGTGCTCCAAGAATTACAATTTTGGATAGTAGTGCCAAAAGTCTCTCTTCTAACTCATCCAATTCTTTTAACTTTTTTGGCCCCCCTCCCGCTCTAGTTATTTTTTTCAGATTGCAAGGACTTGCCTCTTTCCACTGCTTAACAGTTTTGTTTGCTCCTTGCTCTTTATTTAACATCATTGCCAGTTCTTCCCATTTCTTTTTAATAGTAGGTAGAGCTCTGAAATTGGATGTTTAAATCTGAGCATTTCTTTATTAATTTCTAAGTACGATATTAATAATTGTTTTTGGTTTTTGGTCATTCTGGCACTTCTTGGTATTGTTATAGTACTTATTGTAACTATTTGAAAACTAAAAATTATAAGAAACGAATAAGGTAACCTCGATTTAGTTATTTAGCAAATACACAATTACTTACCACAAAACTTGCTATGCCCTTAAACTTGAAAAAATTCTGTTGCCGTCACTTTAGTAGATTAGAGGTTATAAATGAGGAAATTGATCTACTTTCCGAGCTAAATAGTTCAAATGAGTCAAGTTCGATCTGTCAAGACTGCTTCATTTAACCACATTTAACACCACCGTTAAAATGGATCATTTTAAACGATCCTTTAAATATTGACGTTATAGAATTGGAATTGGGTCATATTCAACTAACAAAAAGTTAAAAACACATTTTTTAACGTGCCTTTAATTTTTAACCAGTTCTTATAGAATTGACCCTAATATGTATTATAAATGTTATTCTAATTAGTACAGAGATTACACCGCTACATTGACTACTTTAAATTTATTTGCACGAGTATGTTAAATATATAATTCACTTGCGATTGTCAATACAATAAATTGTCTATATAATAAAACTATCGACTGTAGACCAGCATCACCCAAAACGATCAGACTGAAGTTTCAGATGTGGAAGATGAAGAAGACAATGAAGATTTTGTTAAAAGACGTGGAAAAAGAAGACGAAAAAAGGGAAGGGATACATCTAGAGGCCCTCCCACTTTTCAAGCTTCACTTGATCCTGAAACGCAAGTACGTATATAATTTTATATATTAGTTATTTTTCAAATGATCTGTTATGAATTTAATAATTTAACAAGCGCCTGGAACATCTATTGAAAATAATTAGCTGTTCTCCAGTATCCAGTGTTACAATTATTTTATAGTTAATATTCTTTAAGAAGCTATAAAACATAAACGATTTATAATATATGGGTGAATTCTATATCAAAAACATTTTAGATGACATTTTTTTGATCGTGTCGACTTTGGTGACATACGTATTATGGTTTTCTTTTATTTATACTCCGTATGCTAATGATACAGAGCCAAATTCGATTCCATTATGAATTAGTCGATTTTATTGAATCAATCAACATATATATGTCATTTATCAAGTCTGTATTAATGACCTAGATTACCCTTTACCTGTACATTGATTCAAAAAAAAGTTCGATCTCGGTCTATGAAATCTTTGTGTCTTTACACACTTTAGCAAAAGTGGTTCACAAGGGGGAGCCTTAAATGTAGGATCTACAGACCCACTGATAAGCTTATCATCACTGTTTGTCACATAAACATTTGTAGACTTAAGGCCGATACCACATTCCCAACCATTCATTCATAAATTCGATTTGTTATGAAGCCAACATCAATTTGTAGACCAAGTGCGGAACGACGTAAGTCGAAAAGCGAAGAGGAGATAATCGCGAGGCAAGTAACGTCACAGCTTAGGTATATTTTCTGTTACGACTCTTCTTTAGACCAAAACTATGGCAATAACTGTTACTACGCATACAACTACTTTTACGCACAGGCTTCCTTGAATTGATATATATTTATCAAATATAAAATACAGTTGCCTAGTATTCTTTCGAATATTGTACTTGCAGAATTTATTATAATGTAGTACGACCAGTATTCCGTTTATTAACTGTATACATATGTAAAAAGTCATAGTAATTCAAATAATAATTAAATAAACCCTAATATATTTGAAATATTATTTAAGCATCTGAAATATTGATTATTTTTAATAGTTTGCATCTGCAGCAAACACAAACCAAATTTGGCAACAGGTAGATTGAATACTACTTTATACTGCTCCTCCATTAGATTTTTGTTTAGAATGTGAAATTATGGCTTCAAGAATAATGCTAACAAATATCTATTTTATTTTTGTATATATGGCCGAGACAGACATGACCGCATCACACCTGCACTGTGTCATTGCCGTGTGTTTATCGTCGTGTGACGAGTGGCGAGAGAAATGCTCAATGGAAAGTTATCGTATATTCCCCCATCTTTTAGTAACGACACCAGGCCAAGAACGCAACATATCTAACTAAAACTAACTATAGATTAGGTTATTTCTTGATGGACACGGAGTGGTCTACAAAGTTTCAACCTAGCGAAATTTTATTTTAAATGGTATGTTAACATAATTAATCGAGACGATTTGAAAATTTCGTTTCTTCTATCCGTCGTAAACACACAAAATCTTCTCCGATTTCTGTGATTATTTCCTTTCCAATTAACATTTTCTTATAAATCAAGTTCCGCCATCTCTAATTCACTATTTATAAAATTGTTGTTAGACGATTGATGCAAAGATATAATCAAGAAGTTCACAATCAAAATAGAAATCCTATAATTTCATGAGCTTAGTGAATGGACATTCCCTTGCTTTGAAAGTTCATTCTCCACAGCTGTATAGATGAAGAAATTTCGCCCCAAAACCCAGGAAATTTGCGCATTAAGACGGATTGAGATGCGGTTTTTTGCATTCTCTTCGTTAGCTCATTTAAAAACTTTATGAACAATTTTTTGTTTGCATATTTTCTAATGATGGATAAAAATTCATATCTACCACAAAAAACACCCGAACTTTGCGAAACGTTGCAACCAGAGATATTTCGAATCGCGAAATATGAATATCCTGTCCAAATTAGCCACCTGTACACTTGGAAGTCAGAACAGCACTAGAAACGTCATCGCCCGGAGCTCCCGTTTAACTTACACATAAATTAAGAAAAACTCTTGCCCCGGTTTTTTTGGATCGCTTGTCATGAATTTGATATCTATAACCTACCCCGGAGGACCTGTGGCTTCGAACGACCTAGCTAGTAACGTCATCCTTTTGGCGTTTTGTTGGAACAACTAACCGAATCACTGGAAACTCTTCGACCGGGGGTTTTTCGGGTCGCTCATCACGAATTTGACATCGGTAACTGGACGGAAGTTTGTTACCCACAAGGATGACCAACTTATTTTCTGCGAATGTAACGGCGATTGTGCTCTATCTTCTTTGTACGGCTGCAGGAAGAACGGACTCCCATGCAACATCCTATTTATAGTTTGTGCAGGAACGAACTGTACCAACGTCGACATGTTTTCTGACAAAGATATAATTGCTGCCGAAAATAAAGTTCTCTGAAAAAAATCTTTTAATTGATGATGCGTGCGATATTTAGAATGTAAGTCAGGGGTTTGTAATTCAAAAGTTCAACTATTTTGGAAATGATGCCTACATATCATTTGTACCCATTGAATTTATAAAGAACATTGAGTCGGTGGTAATGTCAAATACGTGACGAGCGAACCGAAAAACCCCCGAACGACGAATTTTCAGCGATTCGGTAAGTTCTAGCAAAATTCCAGGGAATGACGCTAGAAGTCAGGTCGCCCTGTGCACCAGGTCTTCCGGGGTGTGTTACCGACCTAAAATTCGTGACAAGCGACCCGAATACCCCCCCCCTCAGACAACGAGATTCCAGCTATTCGGTAGATTCCAACAAAACTCCAGCGGATGACGCTAGAAGTTAGGTCATCCTGTACACCAGGTCTTCCGGGGTGGGTTACCAATGTCAAATTCGTGACGAGCGACCCGAAAACCGTCCGGATGCCGATTTTACCGCGATTCAGTCAGTTGTTCCAGCAAAACTCCAGGGGATGACGCTAGAAGTCAGGTTCTCCTGTGCACCAGGCTTCCGGGGTGGGTTACCGATGACAAATTCGTAACGAGCGACCCGAAAACCCCCCGGACGACGAGTTTCCAGCGATTCGGTAAGTTGTTCCCGCAAAACTCCAGGGGATGACGTTAGAAGTCAAGTCATCCGTACACCAAGTCTTCCGGGGTGGGTTACCTATATCAAATTCGGGACGAGCGACCCGAAAACCTCCGGGACGACGACTTTCCAGCGAATCGGTAAGTTGTTTCAGCAAAACTTCAGGGGATGACGCTAAAAGTCAGGTCGTCCTGTGCACCTGGTCTTCCGGGGTTGGTTAACGATGTCAAATTCGTGGCGAGTGACCTAAAAAAATCCCTGTGCACGAGTTTTTCTTGATTAATCCATAAGTTAAACGGGAACCCCAGGTGATAACGTTCGTAGTGCTGTCCTGACCTCCAGGTGTACATGAGGCTAATTTGGACAGACTATTCGGATTTCGCGACTCTAAAAACCCCTTGGTGCAAAATTTCGCATAGTTGGGGTGTTCTATTGTGGCAAATATGAATTTTACTATCTAATATGCGAGAAAAGTATTGGTTTATCCCAAAAAAAGTTGAAATTTCGAATTTTTTTTTGAGTTATTTTTAGGTTTTTCATCAAGAACAATAAGAAAAAACGGTTTTTAGAAAAAAACCTGTGTGTATGTCGTCGTTATCGTCGGCCACTTTTCGTTACATGTCTTGTTAGCACGATACAGCCTCCGGAGTTCAACAAGTCACCAATTTTATTATTGAATATTGTTCAGGACATCTCACAGATGAACCCTAACGATTTTCAGCTCACTGGAGCCAGTACAACGGGTGCTATGGTACTTGAAGTACGACATTTTTGTCATTTTTGGAGAAATTTCAGTTTGATAGCACGATACAGCCTCAGGAGTATATACAAGTGACCAATTTTATGATTGGATATTATTCAGGGCGTTTCAAAGATGAACCCTATTGATATTCAGCACACTATAGCCAGTATAACCGGGTGCTATGGTACTTGAAGTACGACATTTTTGTCATTTTTTGATAAATTTCATTTTTTGAGCACGATACAGCCTCTGGAGTGCAACAAGTCACCAATTTTATAATTGAATATAATTCAGGACGTCTCACGGATGAACTCTATTAATTTTCTGCTCACCAGAGCCAGTACAACAGGTGCTATAGTACTTTAAGTACGACATTTTTGTCATTTTTGGAGAAATTTCCTTTTGTTAGCACGATACAGCCTCTGAAGTATATACAAGTGACCAATTTTATGATTAGATATTATTCAGGGCGTATCAAAGATGAGCTCTATTGACATTCAGCACACTAAAGCCAGTACAACGGGTGCTGTGATACTTGAAGTGCGACATTTTTGTAATTTTTTGAGAAATTTCAGTTTGTTAGCACGATACAGCCTCCGGAGTGCAACAAGTCACCAATTTTATGATTGTATATTATTCAGGACGTCTCACGGATGAACCCTATTAATTTTCAGCTAACCAGAGCTAGTACAACAGGTGCTATAGTACTTTAAGTACGACATTTTTGTCATTTTTGGAGAAATTTCAGTTTGTTAGCACAATACAGCCTCCGGAGTATATACTAGTGACCAATTTTATGATTGGATATTATTTGGTGTCGCTCAAAAATGAACCCTATTGATATTCAGCACACTAAAGCCAGTACAACGGGTGCTATGGTACTTGAAGTACCAAATTTTTGTCATTTTTGGTGAATTTTCAGTTTGTTACAACGATACAGCTTCCAGAGTGCATACAAGTGACCAATTTTATAATTGGATATTTTTCAAGGTGTCTCACAAATGTACCCTGTTGATTTTCAGTTGACTAGAACGAGTACAGCGGGTCCTATAAATCCAGACATACTACATTTCTGGTTATTTTTGGGAAGAAATTTCGGTTTCTTAGCACGATACATCCCCCTAAGTGTACACAAGTGACAATTTTATGATAGAATATTGTTCAGGGCATGTTACAGATGCGGAAAAGTTAGTTTTAATTTTTAAAACCGTTTATTTTTCCATCACCTTAAAATATGCAGTTGAAAGAATGCACTTTTCTATGCACAAATGCATTTTCAATCAGTTGCAAACAAAAAATTGAGTACAAAGTTTTTAAATGAGCTAACGAAGAGAATGCAACAATACGCATCTCAATCCATGTTAGTGCGCAAATGTCCTGGGTGTGCCAAATTTCCTCGCCTAGTAACAAACTGAGTCGGGACAATTCACATACTTTGTAGTTATTTTAAAAGATTGCTGAATTTAATCGTACTCGGATTGAACTGAAAAGTACCTGCTTAGGATTATCTATTTTGTACATAGGTCGTATATGCATTTGTGTGAAATATTTGAAGAAAGTAGGTACCTACACATTTATTAAGGTGGCCAAAACAACCTAAAAATGTATCCGAAAATCAATGTACCAAAAATTAAATGATTTGATGGATGATTGCTTGTACCAAAATATTTGTTTACAAGTGTTGTATACTATATTCTACTATGTCCATGAGGGCAAATTATGGACATGGATCAAATATCCGTTTGATAACTTTATTGATAGTCCATTAATTGATCTATGTAACCTATAGCGATAGTTGCGAGTAGTCGCAAGGGATTCGTTACAGTGGAAAAGTGGGTTGAGTAATTTCAATGTTTTTGCGCATTTGTAAATGACGAAAATGTTTTCTATTCTAATATTTCTAGGTTGCGACTATAGGTCCAGATTCTCATAATCCCAGTGCAAGGCATTCTTTAGCTCCGGAAGGAGTATCACCTCAAGAAGTTTCAAACGAAGAATTAAAACGGATTAAGACTCAAGTTAAACGTTCAAAAAGCTTAGAAATAAATTCATTTTTGAGTAAAGAGATTTTGAAACAGTTAAGAAGAGAATTAAACGAAACTATTGTGGATACTGAATTGGATTTTAAGGTAATTAAAAATAATTTTCAAGAGAGACGAAATATAACGCAAATTTTTATTCTAAGTTCTGTGTATCTGATTTTGATCAATTACGCCTAACTTACTTACTCTAACGTACTTTGCTTTTGTAATTTGCACATCTAAGTTTCAAATTTTGAGGAAATCTGATTTATATGTAAATTTTAGTTGTATCTAAAAAAAAAGGTAGGCATTTTTTATATGTTCATCACTTTTACTTACAAAAGACAACTAATATTAATCTTATTATTAAAATAATTAAACAAACAAAGAAGCGTTATACAGGATCTTTTGTATTGCTTCTCTGTAAGTAAGAGGCGTTTCGTATTAGTCCCCACATGTAGCCATTATATTTTTCCTTTATAACGTTGTTCAAAGTTCATTACATCTTGGTGTAAGCGTCCCACTCGCTATTCACAATATGCTCCAAAGTTTTCTTTAAACTGATCTAAGTGAGCACGTAGCATGTGTATTTTAAAGGATTTTCTGCAACCTATGCGTTTAAAGTTATCAATGCTATTAGAAATGAGCTCTTTGTAAAAAGTAGTTTGTTTATTGACAAGTAAGCCCTGTCTCGCTGCTTAAAGGATGAACTTGGGTGTTCAGTAACTATGTGAATTGTTCACTATTTATGGACCAAAATATAATATATAAAAATGATATAATTTTAGCCTCTGACAGTTTAGGGAAAAAAACTCTTCAAATATTTAAAATGTCAGAATCTTGTCGAAGAACCTTTACAAATTGCTTCGTAAGACCTTATTTTATATGCTACGGAGGCATCAGTACAGAATATGATTGGGCTTCACAATTGAATCGTTTTGGACATTATGGGCTCCTATCTGAAACTCGGTCCGCTTTGGACATGAGTGTTGCGTCGGCTCTACTATCCCATAAACTGAATTATTTTGCTCCAACAGTGATGAATTCACCGCAAGTCACTTACACACAGATATGCCATACTTTGAGTGATATAGTAATTAAAAGTTTTGCCTTTGGAATAGTGAATTATATTTTTAAATTATATTTAAAGCTTGAAGTGTTTATTAAGGAAATCATTGACAAGTCTCAATTGATTTCACACTGCCTTCTCCTCCAATAACGGGAACAATTCCATTTACAACTGAATATACACATAGGCCTAGAGAAAAGATCCATAAGTTAAATGTAAGAAGACCGGACATATTGACAAGTGACAATCTATCAACAAATAACATAGTGAGTGTAAAGAAACCCATAGTGACAGTTAAAACATCTCCTAAATCATCAAAATTTAAAGGTACGTCCAAAATTATTAAAAAACATAAAAAACAGTCAAAATCGTCCACTCACAACAAAAAAACAATAACATCAAAAAAGTGATAGTGAAACTAGACAACCTATTGTAGAAGACGAACCACGTCGCCCTGCAGCTAGTGTAGGGTCTCCCGACTCAAGATTCAATGAAGAATTAACTCGTATTGAAAATAAAAAATTAGAAGCCCGAAATAAAAATTTCCTCAAATTAGTTTACTTAAACAAGGACTCTGTTATTTCCTCAGATGATATCAACACAAATTTAGATAAATCAAATAACACAAATAAAGCAGAACAAACTAATATTACTAAAGTTATAATCGCATCAATTGACTTTAACCTTCTAAACAAGTGTATAGAAGACACTTCATTAAACAATCACAGTGAACATAAAACTGCAGAACAACCTGACAAAATATTAACAAAGCGTATCGAATCTAAAGAAAAGTGTACATAACAAATCAAGGAAAAGTGTATAACCACAAATAGAAAAGTGTATAGAATTCAACAAAAATAAGAAGTGTATAGAAAACCAAAAAATTCTTGGCAAACAAATCTAAATCTCTCGAAGCACTTAGTCCTACACTGTCTATACGCATTTGTAGGGGTAATAAAAACAACAGCACCTCCACTCCAGATTATTCCGAGATTAATAATATTAACGCAACGAGAATGGAAGAAGACACGATAGGCCTTCAATTTAGTCGAAATTCATCAGATGAAGAGGAGGAAATCTCTAATCCTCCCCCAACAATAAAAGTGCAATTTCACAAACCATCCACCCCATCCTGGGCACAAGAAGTCGAGGACAGAGACAGTTCAACATCAATGCCTAAAAACAAAAACAATAAAATTACAGCAAGAACACTAAATATGACAAGTAATAACAAACAAACAGTCCCGGAAGACATAAACGCCATAAGTATCCTTCCACAGTCTCAACAATCCGACCAAATGGATACCATCCCCCCAGGATTTGAAAAACCAAAAAATGTTACCACATTCAACAGAATTATACAACATATACTCCGAAACCAAAAAGTAGCCCTATCAAACAGATACGAATCCCACAAAAAAAACCCAGAGGAAGAGGAAGAAAAAGACGTTTCGGAAATTCAACCCCTCGGACTGCAGCTTGGAAGATGACCAAATTGCCGGACAAGCCAAGAGATCGAAAGAAAACACGAATAAGACAATCAAGAAACCAACTACATGCCCCCCAATAGTCATAGAGGGAAATGTGTTAGCCCACAGAGAGATGATTACAAAACTAAAAGAAGACATACAGACACAATTTGAAATCAAATATACAAACAAATCTTCAATAGTCTTCACAAAAGACGAGGATGACTTTGAATAGCTGAAAAATACTCTAAGACGGGAGAAAGAACAGTTCCATACATATACCAAAAAAGAAGACAAATCACATGCCTTTGTTTTGCGTGGCCAGAAGGTCTACAAATCACAGACATCAAGGATGAATTGGAAAAGGCTTATAAAATAACAACAAAAGATATTTATAGAATTAGTACAAAAGGCCGTCCCATGTACCTCATGGTAACATACTCCAAAATCACCCTGGACTTCCTTAACAAAAACGTGAGAATCATTGAACACACGAGAGTACAGTGGGAACACCAACGGCAAAATAAACCAATCATACAATGTCACATATGCCAACTGTGGGGCCACGCTACTTCGAACTGCGGAAGGACACCTAGATGCCTAGTGCGCCGGCAACCACCTGACACCAGAATGCCCCAAACAGAGGTCAACACCAGCTCGATACGCCAACTGTGCAGGATGTTATAGCTTAGTAAATTATCAACAACACAAAAGTTGGACATATAAGATTACATTTATTTAATTATAATTGATCAACCGATAAAGCTGAGAGAAGAGTTTGGGCTGGTGCTCTCTATTTTATTGTTAACGTTTGGGTCATGTTTTCCATTTTTAATGTAAATCCTGACCACCAGTTGGGATACCCACATGAGCACTCTACAACACAATAATCCCATAAAATATTATTGGATGTAGGTACTTAACAAAGTTATCGAAGAACAATGTTAATCTTGGGCTGCATATTTGGACGTAAGCCAAGTTTTCGAAAAAGTCTGGAATGAAGATCTATTAAACAAAAAAAGTTATCAGTTTCAAGCGCTCTAGGACGGCCTAGTGTATATTATATATATTTTAGACCTTCTCACCTACCTACATCGGATATCACCAAAACTAACACATTTGCAGACGACACTGTCATCTTTGCAGTCCATAGGGACCTAATTATTGTTTTGAATTCATTAATAGCACAGCACAGCATAATCAAAAATCCTTTAACCGTAATATGCATCTAATGAGACTCTAGATCACGACCTTCAAATCGCAACAGTCCAATGCAAAATAAGAGACAGAAACATCATGAGAGATTAGAAAGACACCAGCAGATCTGAAGTAAGGCGAGGAAGAGATTTTCTCGATGGAGAGAGCCCCCATAGGCGACAAGTCAGAAAATAGCTTATAGAATTAAAAATTTTAATTGCCGTAAAAAATCACTAAAGTATTTTCTTCATTGCTCTGTCCCACTGCATTTTAGCCTTAGATTTTATTATTTTAGAGGAAAATTGCATTAGAAGAAGCTTTAAAAACAATCACAAAAGGTAGACCAGTTTGTGATGAGTTAGCTATGTTACAAAAAGAGTTAAAAGTGCCGCCTGTTAATGCAGATCTTTGGATTTTTCTTCCTAGAATTTTTACAAGGTCTAGTGCAATATTTGAACTACCAATGGACAGTCGGACATTCAACAGTAAGTTTATTTGAAAATAAATAATATCAATTTTTTACGAGCATAATTCACAACCTTGAATTGGTAATAGTATACATTTTATTTCAGGCTGGAGATTTTAATGACAGCAACGAGTTATTGGAGATTGTACTAGTTTTGTGAAGTCAATTCGCCATAATAAATAGGCGTCTATAGTTTAAATTCTACCGACTGGAGTATTTTGTTTGTCGTATTCATTTTGTTTTCCATAGAATCATCCACGTAACCTTCTGCTACCGACGTGCTCTTCCAGCCCCCGTGTCGCTTAAGAGCAGTAATATCTCCACCTGCATCAACCAGCAATGTTGCAGACCTACGGAAGCTATGTCCGGTAACTTTAAATAGGTAGCTATTTGTTTTCCCATGTATCCAAATTTCTTGACACCAATTTTCTGTATGGTGCACTTGCCGTGTTGATAATTCAACAAAAATGATGGTGTTGTCACATTAGTTGGACGAATGTCAGCATACTTCTTGCATATTTTGTAAAAATTTCCAGCCACACTCAATTTTCTAACAGTTTTTGTTTTAGTGTTGAGTATGGTAATTATAGGCAGGCTGATCCAAGGTCTTGAATGTCTTCCCATTTCATAAAGTACATTTCGTTACTACAACAAGCGCCCATTATGCCCATGATCAATGCAACCTTAAAAAAATTCTTTAATGTAGCGGAAAATTTAATAATTTTTACGTAATATGTATTTGTTACCTTGTTGCGAGGTATACACAATCTGGAGCTTCTGTGATAAATGTATTTATTTATTGTGGAGTAAGTGTTTTGGATTTCTTCGGTTGATAACCGTCTCCTTTTGTATGTAGTTTTGTAAAATAAGCCAACAGAACGTTTTCAGAAAAAGAAGTTACTTTATCGATATTTCTCCATTCCATGAAAGCCGTGTACGTTTGATTGTAGTATTTTCTTGATTTTTCGGGTAATAAGTTGATATATGTACGTTGCTGTTACAGTTTCCACAAATTCAGGCGGCGTAGAGATTTCATCTTTATTATCACTTTCACTGCTATCTCAATTTATTTTAAAAAAGGAACTATATAAACTTATAATGCGAGATATCAGCAATTTAAATTATGACTTGTTTAGCGGTTGCCATGCGACGTGCGACTTTCTGTTTGCAAGGTAATCTGATTCTGATGATCCGCCGATGCAAGGCCCGTGGATTCCGAAAATACGGAAGATGTGATTGGTCTGCAGGCCGTGGATTCCAAACTGCAATCCACGGAGTGTAGAATTGATATCATTCTTCAGTTTAATATCTAACAGGAATGTATATATTATTACATAGTCGTGGAGAAACAAAATATCTTAACTTACTTGTCACCAATATTATTTAGAATTAGTCAAATCTATACGATACAATCTGACACAATTGTTCGTTTAGTTTATGAACGTCTTCTATCCTATTTTGTGACATTATTCTCAATATTAATTTTTCCGTAAGATATTCTTTTCTTAAAACTAATGGAGGTTCTGCTGCCTCTACTTCTAATATTGAAATGGGAGAACTTTGCAACATCCCTAAGCTTATGCGTAGGCATTTCTTTTTTTATCGTTTCCACTTTCTTCAACTGGCGCTCGCTGGCATTTCCATATAGTGTACAGCCATAGTCTAATACTGAACGAATTAGTGTTCTATAAAATATTAGAGATATATTTGGATCCGCTCCCCATTTAGTGTGACAAAAAGCTCTTATTACGTTTATAGCATTTTCACATCTTTTTATTAGATGATTGGTATAATCTGACCAAGACAATTTACTGTTGAAAATTATTCCAAGATATTTTATTGATGACTTATATGATACGTCACATGGACCTATCTTGGCTTTATTATTATGTTGATATCGTTGTCTTGTGAGTGTACATAAAGTCATAAAGTTTATTTTTCTTAAGCCATTACCGTCGAACCAATCTGATATTTTATGAGCGGATATATTAAGATCTCTTATTTTCAACGTATAAACATATATCGTCCGCGTATTGAATTAGTTTTGTATGTGATTCCAAATTATCTGAAATATCTGATATATAGATAGAAAAAACAATAGGACTTATTATACTACCCTGGGGGAGACCAATGGATGTACATCTTGGGGTAGTTCTTTCTCCTCTCAATTGTATCATTTGTCTATTACTTTATAGTCTTAGTATGTTGAAAATTAGGTTCTGAGGAATACCTAAGTAATCTAGTTTGTTTGCTAATATATTGTAATTTACTGCGTCATATACTCCTTTTATATCAATAAATAAAGCTGATACTGATTTGTTGTCTGACAGAGCCAATTGGAGGTCGGTAGTTAGTTTTGATGTTAATTCTTGAGTAGACCTTCACTTCTAAAGCCGCATTGAATGTTGGGGATTTTTGTGTTTTTTTCCAGCCAGTGCTCTAACCTGTTTTTAATTAGCCTTTCATACGTTTTCATAATACATGATCCTAGAGAGATTAGTCGATATGACTCGGGTAATTTTTTTTTGTTTTTTTGTTAAAGATGTTCAACATTCGTCTTTTTGCCCTTTCTGGAAGTTCTGAGATCATTTGATAGTGCATGCTATCGATTCCTGGTGCTGTATTGTTATTCTTCTTCGTGGTAATCTGTAGTGTTTTTATGTGCATGGAGTAAGGTTCTTCATTTACCCAGTATAGAGAGATATTATTATGAAAATGATACGTCCATTCTCTCCATTCCGATTGGAATGTGTTGTGTTTTTGATTAAGGTGATGCTATATTCTCTTGATTTTTTTTACTCTTGCATCTTGTTCTTGATATTTAATGAGGTTTGATAAGTTGGAATTGGCTTCGTAATTTTTGGTATACTTTTTTTCTCTTCTTCACCTCAATGTTGCATTCTTCCATCCACCAAGGTTTGCATTTTCTTGAATAATCTGATTTGGGGTTGCTGAGTTTTGGGGATAGCCAGGTTTGCTGCTCCGTTGATGTTGGCTAGTAATTTGACGTAAGTGTCCTGAAATCTTCTTTGGATTTCATATTTAGGTATTGACTATATTTATCCCAATCTGTTTTTTTAAGTTCCAAATTTTATGCGTCTTCATTGGTAGCACAGTATTTGCAGCACTACACGTCATGAGGATAGGCAGATGGTTCGATCCATGTGGGTCTTCTATTACTTTTCATTCAAATAATTGGTTGATATCCTGTATAGTAATATTTATTGCGCTTTTTCTCTGTCCTGGTCTTGTTAGTAATTTTGGTTCTCCTGTATTCAAAATGACTAAATTTGATTCAATAGTTGCTTGTAGTATGTTTTTTCCTGTTAATTCTTTGGTCTCAGATGCCCAGAATGGAAGATGTGCGTTAAAGTCCCCATCAATTAGACATAGTTTTGGAATCACATTGAAAATATCTAAATACTGTTTTACAGGCAACCTGGATAATTGTTTGATATATAGAGATACTAGATAGAGTTTCTTTATAAGACACCCAGTTTGACACTTGCACACTTAATTTGAATATTTTGGAATGTAGGTAGTGGAATGTCATCATATAAAATATTATTTTTTATCATAATTGCAACTCCCCCCCCCCTTCCCAGTCTGTTCTATCTTCCCTCAGACACTTGAAACCTGGAAAATTATAATACACATTTGGTTTGAACCAAGTTTCGGACAGTAAGGATATCATAATTTTGCTGTGGAAAAGAATATATACTAGATTATTTTTATTTGCTACTGCTGATCTACAATTCCACTGCACTATTTTAGAACTCATTTTTATTATCTAAGTTTTGAAATGAACATGAGAAGAGTCGTTCTTATACAACTTTAGTTAACTCTATCGGATTTAGCTGAGATGTGTTAGTATTGTTTATTGTGTTTAATAGTATTGTCATTACCAATTCTATTGATGACTCGGTCAATTCCTCTTTCGTATCCTTATCAAAATGTTGATTATTTGTATTACTCTGATTCTTTAAACTGTTTAATGTTCCACCTAATTTTACTATTGAGATTGGTTTTATGATATTGTTATGTTCTTCTAACACCGGGTTAGATGGTGACGATCTCATACGTTTTGTTGGTGTTTTCAGAATGCTATATTTTCTAGGAGTATTAGTGCTATGGTATGTTCTATTTTGATTACTGGAGTTAGGTATATATGATAAGGTATTTGGGAGTGTGGGAGTTGAAGGGAATACCAGGTGGTTGGTATGATAAGGTATTTGGAAGTGTTGAAGTTGAAGGGAGTACAGGTGGTTGGTTTGAAGGGTTACTAGCTGTTTGGTGTGAATTTGTCAGAGTTTCAGCATATATATTTTTTGAACAAAGGCATTAGCTTCTTTATATGTGATGTTTTTTCTGACATTAAATTTCTAATATACTCTTGCCTTTTATACTCATGATATTTATCAAAGTAAACAGCGAAATGTTTGCCTCCACATTGTATCCATTCCTGTTTCTCAAAACTTGTACATTGGTCTGATTTATGTTCCTGTTGACATTTATAACACCTAGATTTACTTCGACATTGTTTCTCAAGATGTCCATTCCGACAATTGTAACACAATATCACCTTTTGTTTGTAAACTTCCACTTCTAGCCTAACTTTATTTAAAATAACATATTTGGGCAAAGTTTGACCTTTGAAATTAACCATGAAACTTTTAGTGGCAGCGTATTTTACATCACCATTTTCTAAAAATTTCGTATTTAAGCGTTTATGATTACTGACCGAAAATAGACAATGATAGTCATACGACTTACTTCTCGTTTTTAAATAATCATCACTGTGTTCCAGATCAATGTTTCTAATAATACCTTGGCGGTGAATAAGGAATTTCGCAATATATGCTCTATTATTTATGGAAATTTGGGATTTACTGTGTTCTACAAAATAATTTGCTCCTTTGCCATAATTGAAAGTTATTTTCACTTTACTTTTTCCCACTTGACCAATTTTTTTAATTTTATTGGCTAATTCTGGATATTGACGTAATATCAAATCACCAATTTTGATTGCGCTGAGTCGTGTATCTGCTTTATGGCTTTCAATTAATACTACGTACAGACCCGAGTCCATTTGTTCATATTTAAATTGTAGTGTTTCCGTTTTATCAAGATTTGTTTTTTCTCCGTTTTTATCGACTATTTCATTATTTGAAACCGGATTGTTTTTATAATATTGTTGATTTTTATTACTCAATTTGTGTTAAATTACTGAAAAAAATACTTACATTTGCATTGATTCGATCATTTACTTTTAGTTTAATGTTTTTGATTTGTACGTTACCACTTATCTCATCTATTTGATCCATTTCCATTGCTGCAATGCCATGATTATCAAATCCAATTTATCTTACTCTACCCCCAGGGCCAGGAGGTTCTCCCCCTGATGATTACTCATATATTTATAATTTCTTAGTTTTAAGTTCCGAAAAGTTATTTCTCGATTTAAACACGATTCAGACACCGATCGACCGATCCATACCGTTCGAAATTCAAATCGTAACAGTCATTAAACAAATTAGTTATGTGTTCTGGCTTCCGGTGTCTGTCCGTCCGTTTTAAAATTCAGTAGACGAACGGTAAGTGCTTGGGTATAAATGGATTCGGAATCAGCATGGTCCCAAATGAAGAAATAAATTCTGACGAAACAATTACCAAATTTTTTAGAATTTCTATAATTTTCTCATTATAGAATGGAGTTATTTAGAATAACCTCACATTCTAAGCTCACTTGCGGACACTTCCACCGCTTTGCCATATTTACAAAGTCTCTTTAGTTGCAGGAAAAATGAAATTAGAAGTTTAATTGAAAATGAGTTAAAAAGTTATGCAAATAAAAAAAGTCATACTAATTTATGCATTTGAGTCACTGCTTTTAAAATTAAATATACAATACTTGAATTTTATTCAATAATGGGATATTTATATATAAATTTTAAACAAGTATTTGTTGTATCCTTAGATACCTTTATGGTTATAACTAAAAGTGGCAACATTACTCAAAATTTCAGTACCTGTTTAATGTGTCAATAGTAATCGATTTAGTAGTTTTGTCTTTGTTCAATTACCATATAAAGAGAGATGCAAATATCGTCATAGTGTGATCGACGATCATTTCGGAAACTCTGTAGTATTGTAGTAAATAATGTCAAACGTAGTTTGTTTATACGAGCGCCATTACAACTAGAGGGTAAACATTTAGTTCTTTCGTTTTAATGTGTTTTCCAAGACTTTTAGTGACAAAATAAACTTTTAAGTTAATTATTTTAATGTTTTTGGATTATCATGGTTCGTCGGTGCCAAGTTTGTCAGAAAAACAGCCGAAATTACCAAGGCCATGTATCTACAATACCATTCCCACTTTTTGTAATTCATTCATTATTTCACTACTGGAGCTTAGAATTGCTGGCCGCAAAAATAAACGTGTTTATGAATGAATAGCCCTCTCTATGTTTATTATTACTCTAAGGTAGTAACATTTAATTAGAGGCGACTACAATGTCCGTGAATGCAAAAACATAGAGATTGTCCTAGTACTATTTTTGTTCTCCTACCGCGTGTTGCAACACGACTCCAAAATTGTTCCTTATGATAATAATATACATTAAATTTTAGCTATGACACCCATAGATTATATTAAAGATAACATACAAATTACTTCCGCAAGAAAACTTTTATATAATTGTATCTTTGAAAAATACAGAATGGAAATTGAGGATGAAACTGAATATGCTAGACGATTACATTGCAAGGTAAATGATTAACATTTTTGCGATATTTTGATGCCATACTATTTGTTACAACATATTTCAATATCTTATTAGAGTGTCCAAAGATATTCGTGAACTTACATGAAATAAAATAGACAAAGTAAATCTGGAAAATAATGTGCTTGAACATATAGTACTTAATTGAAAGGGATTATCTACCTATTGTCGTATTTTAAAATTAATAAATAGTTTAATATATTTGATTTTTTATTTTAGTTATTTCAAAGTATAAAAAAAAATATTATTAGACTAGGAGCCTTCGCTATGCGAATCCTACAATTGTATTATGATTTTAAAAAGATTAGTTCAAATAACAAACTATATAATGTGAGGATTAAAAAAAATTAAATGTTAGTATATACTATAGCACATTGCTAAATAATACACTAAGCAAAACCTTTTCCAAATATCCTTTAAAACATAGGATGGTGAATTTTGATGTTTGGGTGATGAGTCTATTATTTATACAAATGAAAGGAAGCAGCGATATCAGTCTATAGTTGGAGCGTTTCTGACTATCTGCCTCACCCAGAAAGAGATTTACTAAAGTACCTACTCAAATATTTCAGCACTTTCATTCTTGTATTCAAATATTTTACAAATTTCATTATTGAGTTCTCTAAAATTCTCCACTGATATTTTGACACATATGCTTTTGGGGATGAACTTATGGTGTGTAATTTTATCTGAATTCTCTAGGTATTCAAAAATATTATTTTCAAATCAAAATGAAAAAATTCTAGAACATAAGAGATTATCCAGTTCTAGATAATAGGAAAGTAAGCTAATGCAATCAGTATTGAAAAATGTTGTCTATTAACAAGTCAAAAAGTGTTTCACTTCATCAGCTTCATAAGCAGGATTTGGAATGTTACCAACTATATGCTCCTCGAAAAAGGTCACATTCACTAAACAATTTCAATTAATTTTTTTCAAACTATCTATTGAACTAATTGAGTTCCTTAAAAACGAGTTGCCACATCTAACAACTAAAGAAATTAATGACATATGTTTCAAACAGTTTTCCTACTACAATCCTAAAAAAAATAACCAAATAAACTATGATCAACAAACGTCTAAGTTGATAGTTACAAATTAGTATTTTCGCTGTTTTATACAATTTTTATTATTTGATCAATTATTGTTCTAGGATATGAGATATTGTCTGGATCTGATAATGGGAAAACCTTTGAAAGATGAACATTTCAATTATTTCAAAGATTTAGTTAATTGGGACGACAAAGACGTATTCGCATTTAAGATTTGCTGTGGTATTTTTGCTTTGTGTGAGCGTATATTAGCTCCAGAATTTTGCAGACAATTACCCAACAAAAAAGAAGATCCATGTCATGAGGTAAATAAGACTATCTAAAGTGTAAAAATCGAAACGAGTGCATTTCACAGAACGAAATATGGTCAATCAGATTTATTGCCTTCAAGATTTTTTTCATGTTTATGGAAATACAATCGGAATAGGTTATTCTATGAGTTATTTTACTGGCTTGGAAGCTGGTTGGGAAACTTCGATAGTGTCTTGATGAGATTATCCCAATGAGAAGGTATCCCTACCTTAATGGTTTAGGTCAATTGTCCAGTATCTTCTGTAGTCTGTTATTTGCCGCAATGGTTCCAGATAATCTTAGATTAATCTCTTCGTATATGTCTAATTCGGAATGATTAATTACTTTTTTTTTAAAATCATCCTACAATTTTTTTCAAGTAGCCAGTTTAAATCTCTCATCTACAGGTCCATTTGTTTCCGTTTTTTTTAATATGGTATGTCCAATTGAGTTTAAAATGTAGATACATTCCTAAATATTTAACATGTTTTTATTGTGGCATTTCTACAACCTAATGTAAATAGGGGGACATTCTTATTTTCTTACTGAAAACTATCTGTTCTGATTTTCCATCTTTTATTTTTTGTATTTGAAGTCATTCTTCTAAAAATATATTCTTGTAGATTTGCATATGCTACTACTATCAAAAGCCTGGCTTGTATATATCCGAATTGATGCCGATGAATTCTATTCATGCTGAAATTTTGAAATGATGGACAACAATCTTAATTTATTTTGGCCGGTATTGAAGTTTAATGGCCGTGTTGAATATATAACTTTGCATTACAATATTTTTAATCAGCATTCCTGCTACGCAATAAGGAAATTCTTTTGTTGATTTCCTTTGGAATTGTCAGTTTAACATTTGCTGATGGATTAGCTCTAAGGTGGGAAACCTACATCAGACAAGTCATGGCAGATAAAGATCTGAGGAAGAAGAAGGGGATTAGCTCATTTGTCTTTCGGTTCATTTTAGATACTCTGATTTAGAATTTCATCAAAAGGATTGAAAATCTCAAACATGTTAATGGTCATTTATTTCTATTATAATTTTATTAGTCTCCATATTGTGTTGTTGTAGTGGTTGAGATTTATTATATATTACAAATTTTTTGCTTTAGGGTACCTCTTGGTCGGTTGTATATGTTTTTTGTCATCGATCATGACATCTTTACCATTTATAATTAGCATGACTCCATGGAACTGGTGAACATTTTGTTGAAAATGAGTTGATTGTATATATCAACATATCAGAAGGGGTACACTTTTTAGAAAAGAACATAGCTTATAATTAAAGAGGGAATCTTACATTAGACTCCGGTCTTTCCGGAGTGCCGGATGCCTACCGACTACAACCTTAGATATGAGTTTCTGGTTACTGTAATTGTATTGCAGGCAGGAGCGGTATAGATTATTTGAGAAAGGGCCACACTCAAGAGCAACCTTCTTTTGGTCCTTTTATGTTGGGCATAAGTCCAAAGAGAGCCACCACTGTCTTATCCATGAGTAACTTTGTGTACATGTTCCACTAAAGTTAGCTTTCTATCCAACCAAACTCCCAAGTACATGATTGCTCTCTTGGGTTTTACAGTAACATCCTGCAGATCGAATTCAATCGTGTCTATTTTTCTTTTGGTCGTAATCAAAACAGCTTCATTTTTCTCGGGTGTCAGTTGGCTATTATCCTATAGCCAATTAGATACGCGATGCAGTGTGTATTTGCTGCTCACATAAAACCTTCTCCTTCTTTGGATACCACCACCATGGAAATATCGTCAGTGAAGCCTATAAGAGTCACTCCTGCTGGCTGTTCTATTCTCAAAAGCTCATCATAGAATATATTCCACAACGTTGGTCTTAAGACTGAGCCCTGTGGTAACCCGCTGTTGACGTTTGTAGGTTTCACTATATCTTCTGCTTCCAGGATAGGCTGTTAGTACTTTGATGAGACTGCCATTTATCTCTCTCCTCTGTAATTCATCTAGGATTATCTGTCAGTAAGCATTATTGAAGGCATTTTTTATGTTCAATGTGATGATTGCGTAGAGTCGTCGGTACGGTTGAAGAGCTGCCGCCCTTCCTAAAGGCCACCTTGATAATAAGGTACTTTTTTAGTGTAAACATTTGTTGTTGCAGCTTCATCAATTTATTATTCTTTAATTATTCTGGTTCTGAAATACTCCCTTCAAACACTGCAGTAGTTGTGTCATCTGAACTGACAAATATTTTGTTTTTAATTACAACCCTCTTCAACATTTTAACAGCGAATGTATCATTGTCAATTTATTTCATGTTTGACAAAGGAAACATTTTTTTTTCGCTTTTGGTAGAATAAACTTGACTGTTCATCTCTTTTTTTGGTAGAGCTGATAGAACAAATGAAACTGGATTATCGATCAAATGTTTTCTTAGGCTTGATAAGAGGAAAGTACCTGAGAGTTTACATCTATAATTTATCTGACATATCCACTAACCAAAAGTTTGATGGCGTATCAGCAAGGAGTATGAATATCTAATTTTACTTCATATAAATTATATATAGTTTTCTCGGGTGTCCGTTGAAGGCTATTATCCTGTAGCCAATTAGATACGCGATACAACGTGTATTTGCTGCTCAAGTAAAACCTTCTTCTCCTTTGGATACCACCACCATGGTAATATCGTCAGTGAAGCCTATAAGAGTTACTCCTGTTGGCTGTTCTATTCTCAAATCTCGTCATAGAATATATTCAACAACGTTGGTCTTAAGACTGAGCACTGTGGTAACCCGCTGTTGACGTTTCTAGGTTTCACTGTATCTTCTGCTTCCAGGATTATCTCCCTCTCTGACAGGTAGGCTGTTAGTACTTTGATGAGAGTGCAATTTATCTCTCTCCTCCTGTAATTCATCTAGGATTATCTGTCAGTTAGCACTAATGAAGGCATTTCTTATGTCCAGAGTCGTCGGTACGATTGAAGAGCTGCCCTTCCTAAAGGCCACCTTGATAATAAGGTACTTTCTTAGTGTAAACATTTGTTGTTGCAGCTTCATCAGTTTGTTATTTTTCAATTATTCTGGTTCGGAAATACTCCCTTCAAACATTGCAGTAGTTGTGTCATCTGAACTGACAAATATTTTGTTTTTAATTACAACCCTCTTCAATATTTTACCAGCTAATGTATCATTGTCAATTACATCTTTGACACGGGAAACATTTTTTTTTCGTCTTTGCTAGAATAAACTTGACTGTTAATCTCTTTTTTTTGGTAGAGCTGATAGAACAAATGAAACTGGATCATCGATCAAATGTCTTCTTAGGCTTGATAACCGCAGGAAAGTACCTGAGAGTTTACATCTATAATTTATCTCACATATCCACTAACCAAAAGTTTGCTGGCGTATCAGCAAGGACCATGAATATCTAATTTCACTTCATATACATTATATATAGTTTAGATATAGAGACTGCAGACTTCAATTGTATATTTTCTTTTTAGATAGAGACAGCAGATTTCAATTTATTAGAAAAAAAACTAAGTGGTAGAATGGTAAATGAAAAATTGAGCATAATCTTGTATAAGATAAAACATTCTTAATAAATAAATCACAATTGAGGACCTTCATGCAAAAAGAGGATAGTCACAATATGTAAATTGTTGAAAAAAGTCAATAAATATTTTTTATCGATTTTTCTTATTTCATAATCCTCAAATCGAACAAAAAAAACCAAACTAAAACTTAAAAAACCCCAAACAACACATTTTGGTGCAAAAAATGGATGTTATAATGTGAACATTATTAACGAATAACTAGTAAAAACTGAAATTGAGCCATTCGGAATCACTGTCGCATATGTCACTTTCTTCTGTGGTCGATGGAGAAACTTCCAATAGTTGATTCTCTGTGGTTTGATTAGTACTCGTAACATTATTATAAAACGACATGTCTGATTTTGCGACGTATTCGGAAGCCAGTGTCTTAACATTTTTGTATTTAACATCTTTCAGTGCCCCCGCTTCTGCATTACTATATGAATAAGAAGAATTCACCAAACTATCATTTTTTGAGTTCACCTCATTATTCACTTCCTGAGTAATGAAATTGCTCACGTACTTCAGACTCCTACCCAGACATTGTAAACACAGATGAGAGAACGAAAAAAACTCCGGCACTGGAAACAACTGGAGCACTAAAATATAAATACCTATTTTTTTATTGATGCCTCATAGTACCTATTTAAAGCACGCCTCAGCGTGTTTAAATCGAACATTCAAACACGCGCGTTCTTTAAAGTCCCTATGGTAACAACAACAACTTGAGAAACGTAAGTATCAATGACAACTTTTTTTATTAGTTTTTAAATTGTATATTATCATTGGGAACCAATGTCTTCTTTGGTTTTTTCTGCAAAATTTATTTATATATTGTAACGCTCTTGCGTCGTTACTTAACGGATTTGGCGCCTTAAGGTGACGGGTTGCCTCGGGCGCCAGTTTATTAAAGTGGTATGCTCCACTCGCTCCGGGCAGCGTCAGTGAAGAATTAAAATACTCCAGGGGTCACTTATGGTGGTGACAAGAGTGTTGCGGCCGGTCGGGCAGATTTTACTGGCCTCTCCGGGTTCGTAACCTGGGTATTAGCTGCTTAACGTTCTTACCTATTTGCGGAGGTTTAGTGGTAATTGGTGTTGGAGAGAAGAGAAACCAAAAGTTACGTATTTACAAGGAGTCTTTATTACACAAATAGCGGAAGTTAATCAACTAAACTAAATGTCCTCTAATTCGGGTAGGCGGGGCAAAAGCACTAGTACTAACTACTATACTACCGGTTCAAACGGTCTCTCCTACGGTAAACTACTACGGTAAGTAAAACAAAGCTATGTAAGCGTAAGCAAAAATGGGGCGGGGGTGCGGTGGACGGTTAGCGGAAGCGTGCAGAAGTAATACGGATTGCAAGCGACCCTCTAGGTTAATCAAAGCTCTACTGTCGGGGATACGGTTCTCGGTTTCCGCGGTATCGAAATCACGGAGTCGCGACGGCCACTACTAGGATGTGACTTCTCAACTTTCTAGTAGCGGACACAGTTTCCCTCGATCGGATGGCTGAAGGCCTAAGCACGGCCGCTACTAGGATGTGAGTACTCAACTTTCTAATAGCGGACACGGTCTCCCTTTACTTCCCCTGATCGGATTGTACGGGCGAGAACCATATACCCCAAGGTATAAAATGAAATATCACTCACCTCGGTAGACGGTACGGTTGATCTAACGGTATCTATCGGTATCGGCTTTCTGAAAGAGAACGGGTTTGTAAGCACAATGAAGTCTCTTAGATTTAATTCTCACCTGCGTATGCGGGCAAGGTATCGAGTCTACGGATAGACTGACGACTCTGAGAATCGTTCTTCTTTACGGTATGGCTTGTTGGGGATACGGTGCGAATAAGTAAGTGTCGCCGACTGTCGTTGCAGGTTAGAGAAATTATATTACATTGTACCGATGTGATTATACGGACGGAGAAATACAGTGTTCGAACGCTTTATTTAATATTATACGGGAGATTATGCTTTTGCCTGGTCTTTGAAAATGTAACTTCGTTACAATATTCATATATACATTGTATCCTTTTAAATATAAATAAAGAAACTTTTTGATTATTGATCTGACAGCAGTACCTCGTAACGTCAAATAAAAATAAATACTATTTAGGATGCTGGACTTTCACGAAATTTGGCTGGGCATCGAGGGCGGACTTTTATGAAATGAAACTTTGCTGGGCATCGAGAACGGACTTCCATTTGTTTGTAGTAGTAATATAATAATAATATTTTATGATTTCAAAGTGCACCAATAAAAAAAATAGCGTAAAGTATTCGTGGATAACTGGTCTTTCAAACACTTGCTCTATTTCGAGCACTCCGGCTGCGCCGTCGTGCTTGAAAAGTCACGCGTGTTTGAAAGACCTCTTTATCCACTTATACTTTAATATACTATTAAAGGCACATAGTACCCGCATCAATTTGCAACGTTGGCCTTATCAGTATGAGGCAACATCAAAGGATAGGAAAAGATAAGTCAAAAGTAGTTGTAACATCATTATAAAGCGCCTGACTCATCCCATTCTTGTACCAAACGATGGCTAGTTTATATTATATTTAAACCGATTATAGCAAAATGTTGACTCATCCCCTTTTTGCAAAAAGGTCCCAAATTGCCTTCCATGAAGTTCTCAAATTGTAATATGAGTAAGGAAATAATGATAAATCAACTAATTATAATATGTTATTATTATTGTATTATGCAAATGTTCGTTTAACTGAGTTATACACGCACGTTCGTTCGTCGTCCGTAAATCCCTCGAAGAGGTGTGGTGACATCATGTATTGAGTCTATCAATGACTTGCCTCCAGGAGTCTCTATCATAGGCATGATTTTATTGCATAATACAGGCTCTCCCGTCTGGCAGTGTGTCCAAAGTATTTTAAATACTGTCTGTTGACATGAGTAAATAGTCTGGTTTTGATTCCTTGTTGTCTCAGAATGGATTCATTGGTGCGGTGTGCTGTCCACGGTATTCGCAGCATTCTCCTATAGCACCACATCTTTAGAGCATCAGTCCTGCGGCAGTCTGCCATTTTCACAGTCCAAGTCTCTGGCGCAAGTTAAAATATTTTGTTCACGAAATATCTTTTTAAAAAGTTTAATTCTAATTTAAAAACACAACTAGTTTCAGAATTACAGACAGAATGAATAAAAAATGTAAGAAAAGTACAAAGCTAGTTTTTAATTATATGCTGATAATTTGAATTGATGCGATATATGATATGATATTATTATAAGATAGGCAAATTGTCTTCACATTTTGTTGGGGTTGGTGGTTAGCTTCTTTCTTCAGTTTTAAATACCTCCAGAGTACCCAAGTTACGGCAGCTAGTATTAGGAGTGACAGAAGACCGGGAATATTCCATACTGCGGGGTGTGTTTATTGATTTTGTATTGTCTTCGTTAGCTCAGCTAGGAAAGTCAAATCTTTAATGGATTGAAGATCGATTGCTTCTAACTTCATGGGTACTTCTGTGGATTTTTCTGTTTTCTTGAGTTCCCATTCAAATTTTGGAAGTATTAATGGATTTATTGCTGTTATTTCTTGGATGTTACTGAATGTAGAGTTTTCGATCTTGACTTCACATCGTTTGGGGATTTTCAATAGAGTATTATGTTTGATTAATAATATGCGTTTCTTGTTACTGTTCGATTCAATCTTAATCGGCACACTAGAAGGTAAAGGCTAGGATAAACTTGTCGTTAATTCTTTTGATCAGCGGGTGAGTCAAAATTGCTGAGCTTACTCGACAGGTGGTTTTTTCAGCTTTCAATATTGGGACGATGCAAGAGTCTGGGCTGATATCTTCGTGATTTTGGCACAGATAGAGGTCGTTCAACTTCGGACATGGGATGTCTTCGTATTGATGACTGCTTGTACCGAGTATCAAAAAGGATTTGTCGGGAATGATTATGGAATTGTGGTAGGGTAGGCTAATAAGACGGACGGTTTGGTAATTATCATTTTTTAATATAGGTAGATGTATGGCGAAAATAATATTAGTTTCATTGATTAGAGTTTGTATACCGGCTAATTCGTAACAGTGAAATGAATTTTTGATTCTAAGGATTTTGTTTGCTCCATAGAGTTTTCCTAAATGGTCTACAGTTTCAGTAGTTCGTTAATAGGAATTACTGAAATTCCTGAATGAGCAAACATAATGGCATTTTCGAAATTAACCAGAAAATTAATGAGATTTTGGCAATGTTAAATGAGCGTTAGAAAATCTTACATAGTTATATATATCTTCTGTAAAATTACTTAGTTCTGTGGACAATTCTTTTAGTTTGATTTTAATCGAAAGTTGATTTTGATTTAAACTTAGAACAGTTTTGTTGTAGTGGTCGATGAGGTTGATATTTAAAGGTGTTTGGAGTTCTAATTGATGTTTAATAGAATTTTGATTTTGAAACAATTCTTCTATTTGTGAATTATATTTCATCTCGTCTTCATTATCTAGAGTACCAAATAACCATTTACTAACGATTCCTACTCCATTTATTAATCCACGATTTTGTCGTTTAACAGGAGTTAAGTTATTTAATTTTTCCGTAGTTGTTTTGAGTTAGTATTTAGCATGGGAGAATAAATCGATTATCATATTTTTATTATTTCCTAAATTTGTGGTGTTTAGGAGTCGTTCGGTTCTAATATAAAAATATTCTATGTTTTGTAGTAGAGAAATTAATAGTTTTGTTTCGATATAGCGTAAAAATGTATGTTTGGTGTCAATTAATTTAGCTGATCCTAAGTCAAGTGGCATAATTGGGGTACCTAAATCGTGGATTTCAATGTCAGAAGTTATTGGGTTTGTAATTAGGATATTAGAAATAGGGTAAGGATAAGGTTTAACTTCGTTTTGTTGATAATTCAGTAAATAAATGGTTAACGATGAAATAAAACAAAATAATTTATTTAAAATTACATGTATTTGAACTAATGTTTAATTAAAACTGGTTGACGCGTTTCACTAACACGGTAGCTTTCTCAAAACGAATGAAGGTGTAATTTAAAAATGTTTTAATATATACAGTGCATAAATACAGAATTCTATTTACTATTGTTAACAAAGGTATTGAAAGAAATTACCTGGAAATTCATCCACTACAAACATTCCTGAGCTATCTTCTAGGTAAAAAGGTTTAATAAAGGTGAGTGATTGATATCAATTTTTAAACAAATGGTTTATTTATTATTGGATTGAGTCACGTTTTACTTTAGATTTCACGTGTCGAGGTTTTATTTTATTTCCCCTGGCTTCACGATTTTTAACAGTTGTCTTCGAAACTTACTGGATCTTCGCGACTTTCGTTGCGTTTTGAAATTACTTTTTCTTTTCCTTTCAATGACCTTTCTGCTATTGATTGATAAAGATTTGTAAGTCGTTGACTCTTATTTACTAAAAAATCATGAATAATAGTTTCTTCGGTGAGGTCGAAAGGGTAGAGTGCTTTAGTATCACCTAAGATTATATCAAAAGGTTTGCATTTAGTAACTGAATGTACAGAAGAATTACATCCTAGCATGGCATTTTGAATAATTTGTTTCGGAGACATATTTGAATTTTGAAGATGAATAACACGGGCGTTTTCTAATAGGGATCGAGACGGAACTATAGAGGCAGTACTTATGCCGAAAGTAGAGCGCCCTGTTGTTAAGTAAGAAAAACATTGTGATGTAAACAGTATAATAAACAACATACAAAATGCAAAAAATGAATAGATCTTTTTATTTTCTTTGCCAGGAAAAATTGTTGGTATGTAAGATGGGTGTAGGGGATTATCTGATTTTTGATTATTGTCAAAATGAGCACTGCAAATTCTAGTATTTTTATTTGGTTCCCAATCCTCCCGATGTTTTCTGAAAGGTAATTAAAAAAATTGAAGTGATTCGTTTTGTACAAATGTTTACTTTCTCCCCTTAATAGTATTTAATTATTTGAACTTATTATATAATATTAAAGTCAGCAAACACATAACTAGTTTTTTATTTTATATAATCAATGAAATCGTACAGAAAACAACATTTTATTCTCTCGATAATAATCTTTTATTTATGTAAAAAGAAAGTTTAGAACTTTTCTAATAGCTGCCAATTGTAGTATCATACTGATTATACACAAAATAATAGTTAACAAAATGTTTTAATTAGAACATTTTAATTACATATGGGTTTTTACTGCATTTATTCATTTTTGACGTTTCAAGGTTATCCACGCAGTGTTCAATGCATT
This sequence comes from Galeruca laticollis, assembly GCA_963921935.1. Lineage (NCBI taxonomy): Eukaryota > Metazoa > Arthropoda > Insecta > Coleoptera > Chrysomelidae > Galeruca > Galeruca laticollis. The sequence continues at coordinate 85,932,452 of OY998183.1, forward strand.
TTCGGAGAAACTATAAAATTTCAGCTGCGTAGTATTTTTATACAGCATATTTGAACAGCCATGAATACAGAAAGATACTCTTGATGACGACATCACAAACATTTAATATCAGTTTTAAAAAATGAACATTTAAAAACGCTGATTATACAAAACTACTAATACTACTAATAGTGTTTACATGACATTGTGTTTTTTCACGGCAGATGGCATAAACGTCATCTTTCTCGGTCCCTATAGCCATAAATGAAATCTTTCTAAGAGATTATTACTATTAGAGTTTCTCGGCGTAGTGAAGTGTAGTTTGCATTTATGTAACTTACAGGATTCCTGTAACAGTTGGCAATGGAATTCGGTTCCGTTGTCGCAGGTTATTGCTGAAGGTACGATAAAATGAGTTATAAAAAGAGACACACATTCGATTATTGATATTGCGTTTAACGATTCTATGTAATAAGCTTGACCATATTCGGTCGAAAAATGTTAAGAATTTTGTTTCCATTATTTGATATACAACGATGTGGATAATCTCAAACGGTTTAGTTGGGGTGAGAGTAAGTGAATATTTAATAACCGGAGGATTTCTGTCGTACTTTGCTTGTTGACAAACGTCGCATGCGTTTATATACTGGGTGACGTCATTTTTCATGTCAGGCCAGTAATATTTTAATTTTAAAGCTTCGAGAGTTTCGTTGATTACTCTGTGGCATGTATTATTTTCGTGATGGTACTGCATAATTTGTTTGCGTTCTTCAACGTTTATTACATCTCTGACCAATTTTCTTGAAATTACTAATTTAAATGCGTGATTTTTAAATGTCTTTTGACGTGTAGTAATTAGTATTTGGATTAATTCGGTTGCGGATTCAATGATATGTATGTAATAGAGTTTTTTCGCGTATATGAAAGTTTTGAATACGTGTATGAGTTCTTTTTCGAAATCATTTGTAAAATTAACTGAAATACGCTTTTTAGTATCAAATAGGGGCTTCTTAAAAAGACTTATTTCCATTTTGTTTAATTATCAATTGATTGTTGACGTTTCAATAAATTCGGGAGAATGTATATTTTTTCTCCTTTTTTAAGGCATTTAGTAAAAGGTTTCGTTATTTTCGCAAAGTTCTTAATACATTTCCTATAATAGCCTAATAGACCAAGAAATGATTTTGTTTTCTTTGGGTTGGGTTTAACGCCTTCGGGTGTGATGACATGACCCAAAAACTCAACTTCTTTTCGGAGAAACTCCGATTTATATAGTTGAGCTTTTAAATTAATTTCCCTAAGTCTTCGAAAGAGTAATTTTAGATTCACTATATGTTCTTCTAGGTTTGAAATGAAAATTATTATATCGTCTATGTACACCATGCAGATTTTTCCTTGACGATCTTTTAGCACGCTGTCCATAGCACGCTGAAAGGTGGCAGGGGAATTTCTGAGCCCGAATGGCATATATAGATATTCATAATGCCCGTTTTCTACGCTGAAGGCTGTTTTCGCTGTGGAGTTTTCATGCATCTGAATTTGGTGAAAGCCCGACGCTAGGTCTATGGTTGAGAAATATTCGCATCTGGCCTAGTCGATCTAGTACATCTTCTATTCGTGGAACAGGTATTGGTCTTCCAAAGTTTTTTCATTCACTTTTCTGTAATCAATGACGATTCTCCACTTTTGTTTGTTGCTGGAATCTGATTTCTTTGATCCTATCAGGATGGATCTGCTCCATGGGGAGGAGAGGAACTTGGTCCAATTATTCCGTCATCTAACATTTTCATTATTTGTCGTTCAACCTCGTCTTTGTATATAAAACCATAGCGGTAAGATTTGGTGTGGACGGGTATTTTGTCAAATGTTTTCATTTCGTGTTTTACTTCGTTCGTAAAAGTTAGTTTGTCTTTGTCTATGTGAAATATGTCTTTGAAGTCGTTGTATAATTCAAGGATAGCTTTTTTTCTTCCGCGTTCAAATGTTTGGTTCTAATAAAGTTTTGAATATTTTCATCAGAATTTTGTGAATAACTATGTTGTAAAATATCCTTGGTATAATTAAAATTTTGTTTTAATGTATTAGTAAGAGGTATTACTTTCAGTCGGTCTTTTATTACAATTTCAACATGTTTATCACTGCGGTTTATTATTTCAGTTTTAGCGAGACCGTTTTCTGCAATTGTAATAGTTTCCGGGAAATAAAGGTTAGCTATTTTTTGACTGGGTACTATGACTTCCCCGGTGTAATAGCTGACTGGGACTCTTACGACAGCTAGAATTTCTGCTTTGAATTTTGCGTCTTTATGACCTACTAAGATCTAATATCGATTGCATACTACCAGTAACTAGGAGTTTAATTGGAGGATTATTGATTTTTATATACGGTAATTCATGGCTATTGCAATAAGAAAGTATTTCGTTTACGTTAAATTGGCTTCCTGGCTCATCCGAAAATTTTGATTATTATTATTTACATCAATGTTATGAGTTTGGTTTTCGATGTCGTAAGGATTTAACTCAAAGTCTGAGTTATTAATGTTCGAATCAAGTGAGGCTAATTCGGTTTAATTTGGTGCAATTCTTACGAAATAAAATTCCTGGGATTAGTGGATCTAAAATTGTTATTTGGTTGATTAGGCTTAAAAGTGTTTCTCGAGTTTAGTGACATTGGTTCTGGTCTATTTTCTGGAGGTTTACCAATGGGTGTAAAAGCATTTTTTGGTTGTTCAAATACTTGTCTATTGGTTGGGTAATTTCTAATTATTTCTCGAGGTTGAATTGGAATTAGTTAGGGTTTTTGTAATTATTTGAGTTTTGTATTGGATTTTGATTTCGGTAGTTAAAATTAGTTTGAGGTGTTTGTTGGAATTGTTGTCTGGGCAATTGATTTTGATTGACCGTATAACTCGAATGATGGTTATGATTTGCTTGTCTTTTACTCTATTATCAGGGTATGTGCATACCTTAAATTATTTATTTTCCTGCCACCGACAGCGATGCCACCTTTCCACTCACAGGTACCATGAAAAAGTCATTATACTGAAGTGAAGAGTGAAGTCCTGTAAGATTTTGCATGTTTTAATTTCTGGCGATGGCGTTTTTGACAAATTTTTTTCGGAGTTAATATTTAATCAAACTTAAATTTTTGTTAGAAAAGAAATATTACATTTAAAAGAACACGTGCACACGTACCTGGTGAAACTGAAATAAATGATAATAGATAATATTGAATTCTTAATGATATCGTAGTAGACAACAACTTGATGAATTGGTAAAAAGTGAGTGAAGTGAAATGTTTCTATAATTAAATACATAAGTATACTTTATACAGAGCCTACTAAAGAGCTTGAAATTTTGTGTAATAACTAATATATCAAACTATATAAACTCGTAAAAGAAACCGTTCTAACAATAATTATGACATACTAAAGACAACGGACGACAGTTAAGACTCAGTGTTCAATTTTGGACAAAATACGAAATAATTGAAATATATTTGAATCCTGTACCAAAAAGTTATAGAAATAATTTATTATCATTCTAGATAGCCATATAAAACTACGAAAAGAATTCACTTAAAATCAATGTTACTTTAACTCTCAATTTTTGAACCCTCGGTTAAAGGCTACATGACAAAACTGAAAAAAGAATTCACTTAAAGTCAAATTTACTTCCAATGTGACTTTAACTCTCAATTTTTGGCCCCTCGGGTAAATGCTGTGGCATTTTTATACAAATTTTGATTGAATACAGTATATAATGATCATATTAGTAGGTATTGTCCAAGAAGAAACTTGTTTCTCCCAATCTTCAGAAAGAATGGAAAGGTGCTTATAAAATTTTGAAAAGAATAAATGTGTGTGTCTAAAAAATAATACAAAGCGCTATACAACAAATCATTTAATAACGTAAAACAAATAATCACAATTTCGTTCTATCATAGTTTTCCAAAGACCATTGCTGTCTATCAACATTGGAATCGCACCTTTCCATAATAAGTTTATTTTTAGCTTCGTTTATGGCTAAACATTTGTCACTGCTTCCATGTCGAAGTAGTTTTAGTTCTTCATCATAATCCCAATATTGATTACCCTTATTACCATGGCACGGATAAAGAATTACGTCCTGTCCACTGTAATCTATACAGGATTCATCTCTTCTTATTTCTCCTGATTTACTGTACATCCAGAACTAAAAAAAATAACATTTAAATTCACTGCAAGCTCAACTATATCAACTTATGTGCATATTCAAATAACAGTGACGGTAACAAAATTTATTTGGAAAAATTATAGGCATCTTCAAACTTCACATAACAAATTTTTACAGAATACTATAATTGTTTTCAATTAGAATTAGAAAAATTAGACTAGCTGTACCCTGTCATGCTTTACGGTAGCACATTGTGGTTGCATGTATGAGAAACAAAACAAAACATATGATTCATAGAAGTTTAATTTTGCAATATTTTTTATTTTTCCATTGAATGTGTAGATATAAAGGCTATCAGGTTTGCCGACACAGGAGTACGCAACATACAGGTGTCCACGAGAAAAGCAATCCGTATCTAAATCTAAACCACACAATTCTAAAGATTGACTATCAGCTTAATTGGTTGTGATGGCGAACACCAATTGAATTGGGAATTGCAATCTTTTAAATTGAAATGGTGTATCGGACGGGATCATGGGAATTTGAGGGATGAGGACATCTTCACCTTTGAAATGCCCCGTTAAAATCGATGCTTCCACTACATTGTTCACCAATTTTTTAACTGCAAGTAGAGTGCGATTGCAGAGTTTTGGCTGATTACTATTTCACAACATGATAATTGGTGCACCTATTTTCAATTTTAATCTATGTGGTGGCATCCCTGGTAGATCAAGTGAGTATAAAAATTCTGTTGGATAATTAATTACTTCATCTGCTTCTATAATGGTGTCTATCGACTCATATGTACTTTCCACAGTTTAAATGCTGGATTGAATAACATTAATTTGATAGACATCTTTATGCTTCACAGTAAAAATAGCTCGTTCACTGAGCCTATCGTGATTCGATTATTAGATAATACTTTTACGATCAGTTCTTCTTTCGATGTTACTAAATTACAAAAGTTATCAGGAAATGATATACGTCTTGACATCTCATCGACTGGCAATTGTCCGTCCCCAATATCCAGTAGTTGTCAAGAGAATCCGATGACGTTTATATGAACTAATTGACATAATGGGAATTTGAGACGTTTCCATGGTAACTACCAGATTATTCCGGTACTTTTTTCACCTTACACAACCTATCTGAAATTAATAAGTGGTCATTTTTTACAACAATTGAAATCTACATTTGGATGGGAAATTATTTAATTTTAAACCTTCAATTTACAATAAATAAGTAGCAAACTATTTATTATTATGAAATTCACAGTTGTTTATGTAATTTTATTTGTACATGGTAACGATGAATCCTGTGAGCTTCAAATACCATGTTTACTTCTTCTTAAACCTTCGGAAGTGTCATGGGATTCTCTACCTGAATACCATTCATGCATAGATTGCGGGTTTTATATCATGGGACCGTTCAAGTATTACATAAGCAGATTTATTATATAACTGATTTTTTCACGCTCAAATACGATGTTGTCTCGTCGGGATCTTAAATTCAACTACTGATTTTTTTCAAATAAATAACCACATTCTACTGTGGTTACAAACTTTCCTCTTTTTTCAAAACAAAACTAAACTTTCTTATAACTTTTTCTTATAACAAAGATTTGGAATACTTTTATTACTACTTCTTGTCTATCATGACTTATATTTTCTCTAACCTTAAATATATTTTTCAATGGTGACAGGTATATGTCATCGGAAATTAAATAATGTGCCAGATCTTACATATACTGGGGTTTTCAACTATATCGATTTAATAGACAATACAGGGTTTGCCAAAAGTATTGCATAAAAAATTGAATGAAATTCTTTAGAATTTGAAATAAGAGATCTGTATTAATATATATTTAGCTCATCTACTCCATACACCCGCATAGAAAATTAAAGCTGCCTAATATTTTTATAAGTTACCTACTTTAGATTGTCATAGTGGAATTTATTTATTACATTTAATAAATGTAATTCATATGTCTTCATAAAATTTGGTTGTTTCTTACCTGATTTCCTCCTTGTCGATGGCAAGGATATAAACCAGCAGGTTTGTGCAGGTCTGTACGTCTAGCAGGAGAGTCTAAACATGTTTTTCCACCAACTCCCAGGTTTCTTATCTGCAAAGGAATATTGAGATATGATGAGGAATGTGAGTGAAATGCATATTTTATATAGTCCACGAATTCGTACAACTGACTTTTCGAAAAGTTATCTTACATATTTCTCAAAAAACCACGTTAGCTACAGATTATTTGGCACAAGATATTTCTACAAGATATATAGTTCCGTTAAAAATACTGTATTTTTCAATTTTATTCTAATTAATACTATTTCCGGCAGAAATAACCCACAGTCAAATGAAACTTTTAATTTCTCTTAAACCTACAGTCACATATGCTATTTTTTTCATGTAACCGAAGTAGTAGTGTTTATTTCCCAACATACTTTAATTCTATAATTTAACTTTTAATATTGGGTATACATCCTTAATGTTTTAAATTATAGCTTTTTCTAACGTACATTTCAAATTCCGACGAAATCGCCACTCTACCCGATGGAAAGTAAACGTTATTTTTAAGGATAGTAATATAGTAAATTTAAGTGTATTACCTCTCCTCGAGCAACAGCTTCCCCTGGAATGAATAATTCAGGATAAATATTATCCAAATACCATTTGAAACTTTTGCATCCTAAATTTTCCCGTAATTCTTTCCTTTTACTGATATCTCCATAGTCACCTTTTTCATCTCCTATTCTATCGTAATAATATTTGGCAAATTCGTCTAACCAAACTTCTGCGAGTCGAACAGAGTTCCTACGAAGCACATTCACTCCTGTCCTCCACTTGTACGGAGATCGTTTCCTAAAAAAATGAATACATTTCAAATAACTTTTCCTATATTGCATTTTAATACCTGTTTTGGAACTATCAGTCCTTTTAGTGACAAATAATAAAGTCAAAGACATACCATTCATCTGTTGGTAATTGACAGTACTGTTCCTTAGTGGTGTCATAAAAACAGTTCTAAAGCTAATTACCATGACCAAACCAATGATGATTAATAATTACAGTATAGTTATGTATATGAAACAATTTATACAGCTATCAAAGTTATTTTAATTAATTCCCAAAAACACAGCCAATATTGAGAAATATTGGAATACCATTGATCTTTTACTATACAAGACATCCGAAAACAACGAAAATATTTATTGACCATTTTATTAATTGAAAGTGACGATAAAAGAATAAAGTCTGAATATCTTTTTTCGCTTTCTGAAAAATGTATCGTCAGATTTATGTGGCACAGATATCACCATTTGTTCAATATTTAGCTATTTCTAGGTGGCATAAGAAATAACTTTCGCTGTGCTAGTGCTTTTAAAATATATACATTTTTTACTATGTTATATTGTACTATTCAAAACTTTAGTAGTTATCGACAACCTCTTCAAGTTTCTGACCACACCATTTCAGTGGTAATAAAATGATAATTATAACCTGAGAAACATCATAATCAAGCTCCGCAGCGTATTTATGGGAGGCCGGAGAAATCGTGGCACTTGGGGTAACGAGAGCCGCATTTAATTTCACGTTATAGCGTTTATTGCTCAATAGGAACTGGTTGTGCCATCTACTAACGCATTGAAAAACGAGTAGGGGGGGGGGCGAATAAACGCTACCCCCTCCTAATGCATTCTTATGCACCAACAAAAAAAACAAAATATTCTTGGTATATAAAAGAAATATTTATTACCATGTTACTGAAATAAATTCTCTAAAAATAAGTATCAAAAAGAAAATCCCTCCTTCCCCTGATTAGTTAAAGCTCATTATTTAAGGTTAAGTTGCCCCCCCCCCCCTAATGAATGTTGGAGTAATCTTATGACTGATGGAATTTTGGAAATACTTTTTATCCATACAAATACATATATTGAAATTGTAAAGTCATCCTATGTCCGTGAACGGAACGCTAGATCTGTAGACCTCGTAGAACTCGAAGCGTTCTTAGGACTTCTATTTAGCCGGAGTTTGGAGAAGTAATAAAGTTTGGAGGACCTTTGGGGCACTGATGATGGAGTTGAAAAATTTCGAATGGTAATGAGCATGAAACGTTTCAAGTTTATAATGCGTTGTATAAGATTTGATGATAATATTACTCGTGAGGAACGCAAAAAAACTGATAGACTTGCCGCGATCCCTGAAATATTCACTATATTTGTCAAAAACTACCAAATATATTACACTTTATGTGACTGTGTAACAATCAATGAGAATTTGGATGGATTTAGAGGGAGGTGCATATTCAAGCAATATATACGAAATAAACCGAACAAATATGGTACCTATAAAAATAAACGCACTGGTAGATGCACAAGTCTTTTACCTCAATAATTTGGAAATATATGCAGCCATACAGCCAGATGGTGTATACAGAATAAGTAATAAGCCTGAATATGTAGTAATGAGGTTAGTTGAACTGCATTTAGGAAATAAATTACGAAAAAAATCATGTAAATTTTTTTCAGCAAAAGATGAAGGTTCGTTTAGCTGTACAACTGCAGATGCACTGTCTTATTGTAAAAATGAGTTAAACCTAGAGAATTTCCAGGGTTGTGAAACCACTGTGAAATTTCTTTAAATTTTTAATAATGTTTTTGACATTTTGAATAGCAGGTCTATAGTTCCGCCTTCATATAAAAAGGCATTATGTAGCAAGAATATTAAAAAAACTACAGATTTTATAAATGAAGCTATACTTTATATATCATCTTTAAAACTCAGTAAAGGTCAATTAGTTATAAACTCCAATAGAACTGGGTTTATAGGTATCATCACCTCACTTAGAAGTATCATCATCTCACTTAGAAGTGATGATGGAGTAGTTGTACAGCATAACTCGATTATGTATATCCTACTTTATAAAATTAGTCAAGATCACTTGGAACTTTTTTTTCAACAATCAGATCGAAAGGAGGTTGGAATAACAATCCAAGCACTCGACAATTCACCTCTGCCTACAAGCGGTTGTTGGTAAGAGCGGAAATTCGAGAAGGTGGTGTTGTAAATTGCATTCCTCTAGATGACATCCCCATATTAACAGGATCGATGAGATTTGCAAAATCTGAAAATAATATTCACGGCAGATTGATTGAAGATGAATTAGATGTCGAAACAAATCTTACCATGGGAACAATTTGGCAAGATCATGATTATTTAATAAATTCAAACACATTAAGTGAATATTCTTTCCAAATTTTAATTTATATAGCTGGATTGATTACACGAAAATTACAAATTACTATAAAGTGCGAGCAATGTATTGGAGCACTAGTGAGCAACAAAAAATTTTTTTAAACTCTCTTATATCCCGAAAAAACGAAGGTGGTTTGAATTATCCATCAAATGATGTGGTCCAAATTTGTAGAATTGCAGAATTTCATTTAAAAATTAATGAAAAAAAAAGTTTAAGAGAGAAGAATTTCATACTATAAAAAGCAAAATAATGTTTGAATGTATACAGAAAGGGTTTTTCAAAAATCTGGAAGATCACATATTAACATGTAGTTATAACCACATATATTTTTTAATAGAAGCGGTAATATCAAAATATTTGAATATAAGAATGCATTTAATTGCTAAAAATCAATCACAAATTTCAGATTCCATCAGAAATAAATTTACAAAAATAATTTTATTTAAAGGTCAATAGCACGTCATATTACATCGAATTATGTTGAGTTTGTAATATTCTAAATGTTCAATAAAAATTTTCTTATTGTTTAATTTATTTTTGACCCGCCACTGGTTACAGTTAGATTACAGCTTGGTGCCAACTGGCCGCAAAGTAAATCGCTACGTTACACGTTCCCTCTCTTTCATAGTCTAAGGGAAATACCCTGTATATGTATAGATTTTTTCTTCTCGGAGCAGTTTGATCAATTTCAAGGGAGTCGGTATATTCTTTATTTGTTAACTAGGTCAATTAGATACAATTCAGTAAGAAATCTGAGTGATATTATATAATACTTAACAAAAAATTAAAGAGCCAAGCTTTTTTCATTTATTGTACTTACCTAAAAATATGTCCAACATGTGAACAAGGAATGATTTCGAGAGTGCCACCACACATCCATGTCTTAAAAGATAGTTCCAAATTTTCACCACCCCATATATCAAATCCATCATCGTAAGTACCCAATTTTTCAAAAAAATCCTGAAAAAAGTATTAGAACGTCAACTTTTGCTATACAGTAGAAATAATTAAAATAAAACAAATGCGGATGTCAAATATAAATTCCATCCTTCTGCCAGCTTGGTGGTTGCACTTGTCAATAAAAAACATACATACACTCAAGACGGTATAATACCATTATTTAAAAACCCGCTTAAAGGGATTGTCAAAATTCTTTTGCCTCAGGTGTCAATTGGTTTGCTTCAGTGCTCCATTTTGTCAGTTAATCTAAAGTGTAATTTTTACAATGGAGCAGACAAAGGATCTGTCTTGAGCAATAACTAGAACGCCCAGATGTTTAATCAAAATAAATACTTTTGATGACTTGTCCTATACCTGTTCAACAAATTGACAAAACAATTGTTCTTCTAACTACTTATCAGAAAAAATTGGCCCATAATTAAGCGTAATATCAGAAAATGTAAAAACATGTAGGCTGATTCATTCATAATTATAAATTTAATATAAACTTCCGATATAACTGAAACATCTGTCAAAATGATAACATTTTATATGCACTCGACACTTCAAAAACAAGCTATAAAACATAATGTCACAATACCATCTTTTGGCAGGCATGTACGAAATTGTTCCCGCATAGCAGCGCTGATGTAGTTGGAGGTCTTTCGTTTTTGACAGCATGTGCTGCAAATATAGTGGCTGGACTCTAAAGCAATTAAAAAAAGAGTTGAGAAATATGAGGGTTGTTGGGAAAAAAGACATAATGGAAAGCCGTTCATAACCTCAACATATTCCTATTTCCATTCAATGAATGACAGATTGTCATTTTCAAATGGGAATACATTTAATTTGTCCGATTCCAGATTGGTATCCTACGACAGAAATGATAATTTTGAAAGCAGCTCTTTAGTTGAAAAAAGTGATGAGACTGGTGTTCGCGGATACTATTGCCACCTACAGCACAACATTGTGGCATTTTAATAATCAACACATTAACAGTTAACTAATAAATAAGTTGACCTTTTGACAGTTGAAAGACCTCCAACCTAACTAGCGCCACCTACTTCGAGCTTTCCAGATTGCCTGTCATTTTTGATAAACGTCTATTGGCTGGTCGTCATGAAAAGTCCTGTATATTAATAATTTTATAAGGACAAAACTTTTTCTATACTGACGTCCAGTTTTCTGTAATTTAGTAAGTAGGTACTCTTCTTCCACAGTCAGTTTAAAAATATTATTTTACCAAGGCTCTGCGATATTTCGTTAATAAGCGCTTTAATTGTATATAAAGTAATACCGACAAATTTACCAATACATATCGCCGGCCCCCGTTTACAAACTACGGGTAGCACAGCCTACTTTTTAATATCAACGTCACTAATACACATTCATCAAATCGTCGATCACCTTTCTTCGAACAAATTGAAATATACGTCGTAAAATCACTTTATAAAAAAATTATATAAAGGACATTTATTTGCGCGCGCCGTTTTTTGAATAAATTCGTAGTACTCTCGAGACATTTATTGAATGAGTTTTAATTGATTCACAGTTGTATTAGATTTGTTTTCTGATATTTGTGAAATGGCTTTCTGGAGACCTTTCGACGAATATGCGGAATCTATATAACGAATTTCTTATTAATGACGATTTTTACATTAGTAATGAAATTCCTGCTAATAATGTAATTCAAAATTATGATAATATCCTAGTTAAGGATGAAATAAATCTTAATAATGCAATTCTAATTAATAATAATGAAAACGAGACACAATGAGAACAAGGAAAATTGCTGAAACCCAACAATATATATTTTTTAACGCATATAAACTATTTTTCTGAAGATGCACAGAATCTTCTCAATGTTTTAAGGTTGTGCTAACATGAAAATGCAATTTGATATTCCATTTCACTTTGATTTTTGTAATTAACATCAAAATCGACATACTGTAAGCGCACAGCAATATTTGAATGTACTTCGTCAAATAAATCAATTTTCTGTAAGAATAGTTTGTGCTTGTTACATATATTAGATTGAAAACACTTTAAACTATTGTATCCACGACCACCCCTGTATGTAGTCAAAAACACACAGTCGGCAATCAATGTAAGACGTCTATTACGCACGGTAAAACAAAACGCACGGCTGTAAAGTAAATCGCACGGCTTCCATAGCAACCACTTAGCAACTGTTAATAGACGTAGCCATTTTATTCAAAATGTATTACTTAGATATTTGACGTTGAATTTTATTCTATATATAAATGGTAGATAACATTTATTAGATATGAGATTGCATTTAATACTAAGAGTTATTTGGAATTATATGATAATTGGTTCCTTTTCATTCAATCCACATCTTTTAGCTGTCTGAATGTATCTCATATTAGTAAACAATTAGTATATTATACACCAAGCGACTAAAGTGGCCCATTTTATCCCGCGGGTGGTGTTTGGTTCCTGAGGAAAGTAATCCACCTAAGGGATTATTGTCACTTTAGTCGAGAGGTGTATACGCTATTTTATGCAATTCCGGTAATTCAACATACATTTTTATTAAAAATAAATACTACTTAGGACGGACTTTTACGAAACTTGGCTGGGCATCGAGGAGCGACTTTTATAAAACTTAGCTGGGCATCGAGGATGTACTTTTTACTTGTACTTTAAATACCTTAATAAGATTATAAACACAACTACAAGTGGGTCGTAGGTAAAGTATAGTACGCTACGCTACGCGGCTTCGTGCGGAACTTTTCCGTTCGTGCGTAAAATGCTTCTTACAACACACGTTACGTAATATACTGTTATTACAACAAAATTATAATTAAAAATGTTTACTTACGCACTCCAAATTAGTGTATTAAACGCGTACCCAAGTTGCTAGTCAACTCCGAAGCAGCCAATTTAAAGAAGGAAATTCGATACTAGATTGCGACAAAATCAGGGTTTTATAGGTTGCCTAATCTCTCAGTTCAGTTTAGTTTCCATGTCCAGACCTTTGGGTATCAAAAACGCAATTTTGTGTGAGTTATCTAGTGGCACAGTGTGGATCCACAGTACCTTTATTAAAATCATCTCCGTACTTGTTCGCGAAATTGTTAATAAACTGTTCAGAACAATTTCCTTGTAAAAATCACAAGTATCGCAATAATATTAAGAACCTCGCCAAAGTAGCATATTTTAAGGTTATGTCTTTCAAGAAATATTTCAGAGAAATTGTTGAATCATCAACTCCGAAGCTTTTTTGGCTACGGAGTTGATGAAGATTTAAGGAGTAGATTCCGATTTTACGACATATCTAAAATAATATATCTCCTTTCAGTAGACATGATAAAAGTATAAAAATCTGCCGATGAACTAAAAAGCAGAGAAACTGAACTGCAAAGATTAAGACGCGAAAAGATGAGAAACAATCCCGAATATTATGAGCGAGTAAAATAAAAGGAACGTGAAAGATATCATCGTCAGTAGTAGAAGTCCAAATAAAATAAAATCAACAACGCATTAAAAAAACATGGAGAGATAGCTCAAGAATATAGAGAAAGTGTTAAAGGTAGGCAGTATATAAATGAAACCATTCCACCGCCTTCACCAGAACCCGGCCCTATTCAATTGGAAGCCGGAGAGAGTCGTTAATCGCTGGCAGGTCGAAAAAAAGTTAAAAATCTACAAGTAAATTATACAGGGCAAATCAGCCATATATGGGTTGTAAGATCTTGGTTTACATCGAAAACAACGAATGCAACTTGAAAGACATTTAGAAATTGCACTACGTGGAGATAAAATCCAAAATTGTTTTAATAATAAATAGTGTAATGTTTTTCAACCTGGATGAAAGTGTTCCTGATGAACTGCTTCAATTATGAAATGGGTTAGTCGGTTTGATTTGGGTAACAAAATAGGATGTTTAACATCAAAAGAATTTCCGATTCGACCACCACTAAGCAACCCAAAGGAGTCAATGAAAGGGGCGAGTTTTCTAAAAGGCTTAGGTAATAGTTGATTATGTTTAATTTTAAGAAAAATGTCAGAAAATGTATGTCGCTGTACACATTTTATAATAATTTTAAAGGCATTATCTACATCCAAGCTTATTTGAGACTGAGATTGTAACCTTAAGCTATGAATAAAAAAGAGAGAATACGCTACAATTCGCTTAATCTTGGTTAAAGAGGAAATTTTATTTAAAAGGGTAAATATAAAATTGTCAGAGGAAATGCAGGCAGATAGTATAACCCTTTGTTCTTTCTGAGATATTCCAGACAAATTTAACTTATTAGTTTGCGTAGGCCATGTATTACTAGACTGAGCTAAAAATTCAGGACCTGACCACCAAATATGAGCTTCTAAGAGCTGTGCTGGGGTTTGACCTCGACTAGCACAGTCAGCTAAATACTGGGAAGAGGGAACATAATACCAAAGAGAGGGGGGAATGAGATCTTGAACATGACTGACTCTATTAGCTACAGATGTTTTCCATCTACGTGGAGATGAAGATAACCAAGCAAGAGTTACCATACAATCTGTCCAAGCATAAATAGCATCAAAAACGACTAGGTCACTATAGCTTTCTTTAACAAAGTGCATTAGATCGGCCAATAAAACGGAACCCATAAGTTCAAGTCTTGCTATAGATTGTGTTTTTAATGGGGATACTCGACATTTTGCACAAATTAAGCACGTTCTCACAAGTCCAGAAGATTCGAGAATTCGGAAATAGACAACACTAGCATAACCAACTTGTGAGGCGTCACAAAACCCATGTAGCTTAATCCGTGAAATAGAACTGGAACCTACATGGCACGGAATTTTAATATGTTTCGTTTTGAACAAGGCCGTTCAAATGGAATATAGGTATAAGAGAAACAGTCTATATTAGCATCCCATTTGAGCCCTAACACTTTAATAAAGGATGGTTCATCTTTATCAAAGTTGCAAGATTCTTGGCGATCGGATTACTTGCCCATTTGCTCAATTGAAAACAACCTCGTTGCATGAGCTGAATTAATTCAGATTGAAGTGAAATGGCTTAACTTAGATCATTGCTTCCAAGCAAGCCATCATCTATGTAGAATTGATAATGAATCATTTTAGATGCTCGAGGAAAAGAAGATTGCTCTTATGTGGGCAATTCTTCAAAGTTCGTAGAGCTAAAAACGGAGAACTCGAAATTCCGTAGACTAAGGTTCGCAAAAAGAATTCCTGAAGAGGCTTAAAGCGCTAAAGAATTCTTTGATAATTCCAGAACTGAGATTGTACGTTAATTTGTCTGTACATTTGCTTTATATCGCAGACAAAAACATGAGAGAAAAATCGAAATCTTGAAAGTATTGTAGAAATATCACGTTGAAGTTTTGGGCCAACTAAAAGAGTGTCATTAAGTGAGACGCTGTACATCATGCAAACTCGCATCGAACACAACTCGAATTTTGGAAATTATTTGAGAACCTGAAAGTTGTTCTTTAAAGACGGCGTGATGGGGTATGGAATAAGCAGATGACAATTTATAATCATTCAGTGGGACCGGAATCATAGGTCCACTGTTAAGATAATCTTGCATGAACTCACAGTATTTGATGTGTAATTTAGACGATTTCAAAAATCTATTTTCTAGCATTGAAAATCTCCAATGAGCTTGTGTATAAGTATCAATAAAATTGGGGAAAGATTGATGAAATGGCAGAGGTACCGAAAATCGTCCAGAAGCTTCTCGAAAAGTGGAAGCTTTATACATTTTTTCGCATTTCTTATCTTCTGGGGATACTGGGAAAGTATCTTTGACAACCTGTTCGACCTCCCAAAACCTTTGCAATTGTATATCAAGATTTATAAGCAAATATGCATGGCAACTTAAAGAATAATTGTTTGAGGAATAGGAGCAGTTTGTTCGTCCTTGAAGAATATAACCAAAAACAGTTTCTAAAGCGACAGGTTGATCCGGATTTCCAAATATAGGAACTGATTTCAAAATTAAAGGTATTGATTCAGCTCCAAGAATCATATCCGAGGGTCCGGGAATATGAAATTTACTATCCGCCAAGTTTAAATTTTGAATATATGTCAATTCTGGAAGATTAATGAAGACTTTCGGCTGGTCAGAACAAACTTGAGGAATAATAATAGCTTCGAATGAAAAAAACAGGATTTTCTTCGTCACATGGTTTAATGATACAATGTGCTGTGCCCCGGTTTGTAAAAGGAGTCATTCCATTGAGGCCTTCAATGGGAATAGAGCAGTGTTTGCGAAAAGCCCAAGTTTTCTAATACATTTTTCGGATATAAAGTTAGCCATGGAGCCTGTGTCAAGTAAAACGCGGATTTTTAGAAAACTATCTCGAATGTCTTTAATCTGCACTTCACAAGTAGATAATAAAACCGTAAATTGTGGTAACGTTAAAGTATTTGTAATACAATGACCATTTGTAATTGAAGAGCTAGAATTGTCACTAGAAGTATTCGTGAGATTGTCAGAAGGGGAAATCGAATTATTCATGTGATTAGAATTAGGAGAATTTTTGAAAAATGTAGCACACTATGATGAGGAAATCGACAAATTTTACATCTTTGTGTGGATGAACACATTTTATTAGAATGAGGAGATACTAAACAGTTAACGCATAACTGGTGCTGCTTAGCAAAAGAAAATCTTTCTTGTGGCATCTTGGCCAAAAATGATTGACATTTATAGAGTGGGTGAAAAGAGGAGCATAAGATACATTTCAAGTTACTACTGTTTTGTTGTGTATTTGCAACAAATGTAGATGTTGAAGATTTATAACAATGTTTCGAGTTTGAAAACTTGTTTTTAGATTTATCTACATGGGTAGATGAAGTAGTAATAGAGAATTGAATCTATTCCAAAGCTATACAATTCCTTTCTAAGAATGTTATTAATTGTCTGTAAATAGGCAATTCAGAATTTAAACTATTTTCCAGTTCAAAATCAGTTCTAGTTTATTCATAAGCATAGTGAACAACAAAAAATCCCACTGATCAACTGGAAATTTGAGAGCTCGAAACGATGCTACATTTTCGGAAAAGGTATTTAGAAGTTTCCTTAGCTCCTTAGAAGTAGACATTTGAATTGAAGCTGCATTCGAAAGTTCATTATAGTAGTGAGTAGCTAGAATCAGTTTGTTTTGGTATCGTTTCTTCAGCATTTCATATGCTATAAGGTAATTTGCATCTTTAAGGGGAATACCCTTAATTGAAGCTAAGGGTTCTTTGTCTAGTGACGTAAGCAAATATTGAAATTTTTCAGCGTCGGACAAATCAGTATTGTTGTGGATAAGCGAATTGAACAGATCATAAAAGGAAGACCAGTTTTTAAAATCTCCGTCGAATGTAGGTATGTTAATTTTTGGAAGCTTTGCTACAAATCGTTGATGTGAAGAAGTTCTATTTAAATTGGTCACCGAATTATTGACTGAATCCGAGATTGAAAAATCATGCATAATAGATTTAGCACAATAAAATGCTTTATCTGCCGAACTACGCATTGCATCGTAGGTTACGAAATCATCATCACTAACTAGAGATATGACAGTAATATGGGCTGTTTGGAAGTCATTATAAATAGCATCGAGATCCTCTGCTCTAGCTAAGAAAATGGATCTCAAAGATTCATCATTTAACGCTTCAAGACCTGCTTGATGAGTCTCTTGTAACCTTTTGTGAGCAAGCGTGCGATTTAAATTCGCTTTTGTTAATTTATCTGATGGTGGAACCATTACAAATATAAATAATTGTTGTGAAAAATTATAAACAAACAAATATCGAAACACCTGCTTAAGGTTAATGTTATTTTTGTATGCCAAGAAAAAGTTAACTCGAGAAGGTAATTAAGAACTAGAAAATATACTTAAATAATTATTTTCGAACAATGCAATAAAATTCACTAACAAAGAATGCAAAATTCACGTTTGAATTTGATTTTAACATTGATTTTTAACGGTGAAATGATAATTATAATAACATTTAGTGGAATAAACCAATACAGAATTTATCTGCGTAAAAATGAATGGGAAACCGGTAAACGAATTTAAAATGTACCGAAAAAAATGAACTTAACTTAAAAATAAAAAAAACAAAAATTGAGGTATATTAATCCGCGTGACAATGACCAATGTTAAAGATGAAAATATGAAAATATTACTATTGGACTGTACTTCTAGTATTTAAACAATATATAGCACATCATCAACGCATATAAAGGAAAATAATTTATAAGGCTCCTACCTGGTGAAGCTGTCTTGCCGTCCGTATCCAGGCGCCTGGAAAGGTTGAAGATATGTTTTTTGTTACACCTTTTGATAGAATTTCGTCCGAACAATTTTACCGGTTTGTATCGAAAATTAATGTTTACCGTGCGAAGGTTTACGAGGTACTACTGGCTGGGCATGTCGACGTTTTATCAACCATGCGCCAATGATGTGTTTAACGGCAAAATTTAAATGCAAGGGATTCCTTAACACAGTGACAACAAGAAATTAAAAGCACAATTGATTAAAGCAAGAGTAGATGTTTCAGAATTAATAAAGAAGTAAAAAAGAATAGTCCAATGACCAAAGTCAATACATTTCTAAAAGATTACGTGGCACCCGCCGAAGTAAAAAGAAGCTTTTATTCAGCGAAGTTCTTGTTTCACAAATTTCATTATTGAAGAAAAAACAAGCAACCCGTAACATTTTTCGCGAAAGTTTTAACAAGCAAAATTTTAAAGAAATATAAATGTGTGAGACAACCAAATTTCATGACTTATGAAGTTAAAACATCCAAGAATTACAACAACAGCAAGGGAAAACATACAGGTCCTAAGAATGAAGATACAGGACTTTTTAGAAAAATATATAAACAGCAAATTATGCCAAGGGAAAAAACACGATGACAAAAAGGAAACTGAAAAAAACAATACAGACTTCTAAATAAATCATTAAGACAACTACATGACGATTTTCCTAAACAAAATGCAACAATATTCTTGCGCTATTCAACATTTTGCAAACTAAGACCATTTTGTATTGTTCAACCCAATGTTAATCGTCGTGATACGTGCCTTTGTACAGTATGCGAAAATGGTGAACAATTGATAAGAAGATTGAAAATATTAAACATTATTAATGAAAACTGCCTAGAAAAAGTGTGTAGATCTGTGTGTGTATTGTTAGGGAAATGTTTGAGCCGTTTGTGTGATGAATGCAATGTTGCAAATAAATAACTATGATATCCAGATGGTGTGTATTTCTACGAGAAGTGGTGTCGAAGACCGAAAATTTAAATATAAAAGGAAATATTATACGATGAAAAAACCTATTAAAGAAAAACTACAGTGCAAACAACAAATAATGTTAAATGAGTTAAAGAAAGAGATTCCAAATTTATTAAAGTATATTAATAAGAGAATATAAGGCAATTGATAGCATTAAAAAATCTTTCGGAAGAATCTGCAGTCATTCATGTCGACTTTCCTGAAAATTTCGCTTGCAAGTATGATAAGGAAATTCAATCGATGCATTTTGGTAAATCGGACCAGCAGATACGCTTGCATACTGTAGTGATTTATTACCGAAATAATGAGAACGTAGTAGTATCAGAATCCTTGTGTGCAGTATCTGAATCATTAAGATGATCCCGTGTCAACAACCAGTATTTGATGTAATTTCATCAAAAGTTCCAAACCTATTAACACTTCATTTTATTAGTGATGGTCCTTCGACACAGTATCGTAATTTCAAAATGTTTTATATCATTGGACTAGAAATCAAAAACCCTTTTCCAAATGTAAGAGCGATAACATGGAATTATATCGAGGGTGGACACAGAAAAGGCGCCCCTGATGGTGTTGGGGGAGTAATAAATAAAAAGAACAGCGGAATATTGACAAGTTTCTGACATTGGTGAAGGTTCAGGTAAAAAAATATTTCCTTATGTAAAGTTTCGGAACGGCACATTGACAAATTTTTCACTACCAGCGAATATAAATCCATTTGGAACTCTTCAAGCACATCAAGTTACATGGTCTCAAAACAAGCCGCATATTTTACAAATTCGTCGATTGACTTGCAATGAATGTACACCTAATAATACTTGTCACTACTACCACATCGATGAATTTAAAATACCTTTTCATTCTCCCCCCTACGAAAATATATTTTTTTTTATTTTAAATAGGCAAGCGAAAGCGAAAGTAAAACATGCTAGGTTATCGGTAGATAAGTATGAAAAACTTTCGTGCCCTGGACAACGAACAAATAAAATGTCAAATATTTATTTAGATTGGAAATTAAATGTAAAATTACAATTGTTGTATGTTCCTGAAAGATTTAACGGCAAATGTTGATTGAAATCTTGTTTGAAAGCAACGTCACTGGAAATTTTGATATGATATAGATTTTGTGGGCATGATTTTATTAGCAACTTCTATTTTATGAGTCACTGAATCTGCTATACAGTGTTAGGAAAATTATGAGGGCACATATGTTTTATCATCAATGTGTTAGAAAGAGAGAAAATACTTATAAATTCAGTGTATCATTCTTTTTCGCTAACAGGATATCATAAAGTGGAAAACGTGCAATTACTGTATATCTGTAAAGGCGTGGTGGAAGTATACTCCCACCACGTGTAAAGGTATGTCTGGTAGGCACCGCTTTCGAGAGACGTGCAAATACAGACGTGTAATGTGGACAGTTTAGTTTATTAATTGAGAAATAATAAGATTGCACTAAACTGATAGCTAAATGCAATGAACAATAAAAAAATCAACACTACTTTCGTTTATCCCTTCATGATTAATTTACAAAGAAATAATTCAGCAGTAATAATCTAATTTACTATATTAGTTCGGTTAGTATTGGAATACATAACATAACATGCGAAATAAAATTTGTATTAATAATAATATGTGCTTACAAATATCTCAATTCTCATTTTTCGCTAACAGGATCTCATAAGTGGAAAACCCACAACGCCGGCCTCACAAATTATTTGTAGCTACTAACAGTATTGCCAATTTTCATTGTATATTTATATTAATTGTAAAATGCATTGTTCTAACATGAGAACAAGTTATAAGAAGATTTTAATTATGATAATTCAAGAGGTTGTAACAGATCAAGATATAATTAATTCCATCTATTCGTTGAATATTTTATTGTAATGCTGGAAATTGTTCTAGTTTTCAGTTTGAAAGCGGTTAAAACCTTTACTTTTTTTCAGATTTGGCAACGTGAAATTGATCTCGAAACATCTGCTGTGTTTGGAATGTGTTAGTAAAAAAATTTTTGGTATTTTTATCGTTTGTATGCAAATGAGAACGAATTCTCTGTGTAAGCACACACACAGTACAAATTAAAAAAAAAACGAAAATAAAAATAAAATCGTATTCTAATGAAAATGCCTAGAATTTTAAAATAAAAGTAATATTATGATATGTAATAAATTAAAAAATAAAACTTCTTAATTTTTAAATGAGCTTAAATCAAATGTTCGAATAAACCCCCGTTTTGAGCTAAGCAGTAACCGAGACGGTTATAAAATTCTTGACGAACGCGTATGAGCATATCAGGTGTTGCATACAAATTTTTAAAATTTGTTCCCTCAGTTCATCTAGACAAGTGGCTCTGTTTTCTTGGAACCCATAAATTCTCGATTTTATATAACCCCAGAAAAAGAAATCGTTGGGAGCCAGATCTGGAGATTTCGCAGGCCATCTTATGTTACCATTCGTGGAGATTATCCGAATGGGAAACTGTGTATTTGAAGAATTTATTGCTAGTCGATAATTATGTGATGCACAACCGTCATGTTGGTACCAGATATCATTGAAGTTGACACCTAATTGTATAAGGGCAGGAGTACTTTGATTTACCAGCATGTCCAAATATTTTTGTCCGGTTAAATTGCCGTCAATAAAATAGCCCAATTAAATGTTCACCTAATATTCCCGCCCGAACATTTAACTTTTGGGGATATTGAGTTCTATTATTGTAATGTGTATGTAAGTTTGTCCTTGACCAATATCGAATAACGGATGAATTATGTGCACCGTGTATGGGAAAAGTCGATTCATCTGTGAACAAAATATTTTTCGAAAAGTTTGCGTCCAATTGTATTCTTTCCATAACTAACTCACAAAATTCCATTCTACGAAATTGATCGTCTGGAAAAATTTCATGGCTCTTTTTCAGTTTGAAACTACGATACCCATTTTTTTTAATACAGTCCGAATCGTTTTCGGATCAACATCAAAATCCTTTGATAAATGAGAGGACGATCGTAGGGGATTATTTTCCACACTGGCACAAATTAAAATATCTCTTTCTTCTTTTTCGGGTTGGGTTTGACGATTTTATGTACGCGGTCCATGTTTAGTAGGATTGACACATCCATGCTCTTCAAAAATTTTTATAACCGTTCTCACTTTTTTTTTGCTAATTGGTTGGGCATTTTCGAATGCCACAATAAACAAATTTTCTGCTATTTCTCGATATGAATGACCCTGGTTGTACCATTTTACAATTTGCACTTTATGGTGTACTTGCATACTCATTTTAATAAGATTTGCAAAAGATCGTTACTCATTCGCAAACAAACGTTTAGTGAAGTACCCAGATTGTAGAGTTAAACATCTTCAAGAGGCGCACGCGCGATTCGTATTCGTCTGGTATAATAATCGCTGGCTTTTAATTCTCTGTCTCATGATTGTCCTTCTATAACACACTGGTAACGCCATGTGACCATTAAAGTTTCCTTTTGGCCGTGAGAGGTTATCGTTTTACGTTGAAATTAAATGTGACTGATTTCTCTCACAAATAAGAAGGAAATTTTTAAGGGGACTACAATCTATCGCGTGGATAGAAAATGAAGAGATGCGAACGATTCCGTTTTATCAGGAGCGTAGGAAACAGGCGGTTTACATTGAGATATTTTTAAAACCAGAATACAGTTGAACAAATATTAGCATACGACTTATTTCTCATTTTATGATATCCTGTTAAAGAAAATGGTGATACACTGAATACACTTGTTTTATTACAACATATTGTCGCTTTTGGACTCTGTATTGTTGCCATAGATTATTCCTTATGATGTTAATGAAATATATTATGCTTATATTCATTAATTGTACCCTCAATATCGACGAATGTAATTTTTTTAGTGGTTTTGATTTATTGTTCAAAATCATATTAGCGTGTACTGCCCGAAATGATATAGTGAATTAGTTTATTACTACTGAATTATTTCTTTCTAAATTAATCATGAAGGGATAAACGAAAGTAATGTTGATTCACATTACACATCTGTATTTCTAACATTAACTTATTTCATTGCGATCTTTAACATAATGAGTTATTTATACAACATTTTGCTGTGGTAAAGTGACTAGTAATAGCCTGAATGCATTTCTAATTTGCTCATTTAAAACTGTAAGTAAAAGCCAGACGACATAAGAGCTACTGTACGCTTCTCGAAGGCGGTGCCTGCCAGGAATCCCATTACACAGTTATTTCATTTCTCACTTTATGATACCCTGTTAGCGAAGAGGAGTAATACACTGAATTTATATGTATTTTGTCTCTTTCTAACACATTGACGGTAAAACGTATGTTCCCTCGTAATATTCCCAACACTGTATATCCTTCCGCTACCACTGACGACCTCCACCTCCCGTGCCTTTTAATATCTGAAATGTCCACACCTGGGGCATTTGCTAGTAATGTAGAGGACGTTCTTCGAATCGAGTAGCCGGTGTACTGATTTGGATTTGTAATTTTAAGAAGTTTAGCTATGCCGTACGGAATTTTTGAAATTGTATGCTTTCCAATCACCTGATTTACACATCTGCCTCGCTCATAACGATAAAAAAAACATTTATCTTGCGCCTTTTTTGGTCGGAGTTTCATATAATGATTAACAAATGTTACCCAATCTTCTGTTACTATAAATCTTCTTTGCACATTATTTTTTGTAGTAAGAATCTGCACTAAAATAATTTTTATACTCCACGTCCTTCACTTTTAATTTATATAACTCGTCAGTTTGGCATGCCCCAGCTACTCCAAAAATCGCTACCACTTTTTTCATTAAATATATTTCATCAGGAGCCTCTAACAAAAACTTTGATATATCACCTTTTGTAAATACTTGAGATTTTCGAGGTTGATATCCATCATTTTTCCTTTTTATGAATGGCCTCAAGCGGCCAAATTTCGAAATATCCTGGTTCTTATTTAATGAAATAGTCAATTTCAACATTGAGTATTCTGACCATAATGTAGCAGAGGACGTCTTTCATTTTTCTAAGAAAAATACCAATAATACATCTTCAGTTATTGTGGACACATCTTTCGTTGTACACCATTTGATGAAATTTTCATAGGCTTCATTGTAACGGTCTTTAGATTTTTCCGGTAACAAACTTCTGCACGCAATAATTGCTGCTTCATCAATGGAATTCATTTTAACTAGATTCTAGCCAAATATTGAACTTAAAAGATGTAGACTTTATGGAAGAATAATTACTTATTTGACAACTGTCAAAATATTAGTTTTTGTTGACACGAATGTTACCAAAGTAACGTTAACCCATGCCTTCTACCCATTTTTTTGCAGTCTACAGAGAATTTTTTGCATCTTTAAATTGTGTGTTCTAATAATAAAATCGGGGGAAGAATGAAAATTTTAATACATTACACGCTGCAAAGCCCTTTTAGGTGCTCGGATGTCTTCAAATAGCCTCGGCTATTTAAATACACCTCGCACCTAAAAGTAAGCTTTCGCACCTTGTAATGTAAATAACTATTTCAACCCCACTCCGAATCTTTCAATTTTCCGAAGCATGGCGCTAAATGCAGCGAATATTCTACAAGCAATATATACGAAGATGCAAGAAATTATTTTTCAATATTACTTTTGTTTATATTTGTTCAACTTTCTTATTGTTATAAAACTTCTTTTAACCCTTATAGTTGGATTTCCCTTAACACATTTTTTAGATCATAGACCTTCCTCCCGTTTCAATTATTCAGATGTCTATCCAGATTCGGATGAAGAAAAATTAGACCCCTTATTAAAATGAACAACTATTTGTTGGTTAAGTTTTCCTCTAAAAAAATTACATCGGAGTCATTACAAGTTTAAACAGCGATAATATTCTCGTAAAATATCTGAGAAGGCAAGAATGTGACCCCGGTTACTATGTGTTCTCGCTAGCGGTCGATAAAAGTGAAATCGGAAAAGAAGATAATGAATTAATATTTCCCACACCCAGGATAGTATTTTCCATTAGAATAGTCTGTTTTCGTTAAGTTACCTTTAGTTACCAAGTTATAATTACTTGTAATTAATTAAAGTTTACGCATTTAAGGTGTTTTCCCCTTGTTTATTTAAGCAGGTTAATTGAATTAAGGTCAACTATTGGGTATAATAAAATTCAACTTCGATACACCGTTATAGATGACCAAAATCAATCAATAATCTACATAGTACAACTGTCTCTAGAAAATCAGCATCAGAATAACTCAGGAAATGTTTAGTAATTTATTTACGGAAAAATTTCACTATTTAGAACTAAATAAGTGCTTGTATAGTCAATTCCGGCAATTTTTGAAAAGCTAAATATCTCCTAAATAAAAAAGGATTAAGCTTGACTGTGCGTAATGTCTTTTAAATATACTAATAACGTATTAGTGTTTTCAAATGAAACTCAAGGTCTCTAGTTAATTCCACAATATATTGTGGAATTAACTAGAGACCTTGAGTTTCATTTAAAAACACTAATATGAGCATATTCCACGAAGTAAGGGTCGAGTTCAATAATAACGTGTTATTGTAATTTTAAAAATGTTTTATTTTTTAGCTTTAAAAAAATAGATTTGGTATTATCCAATGATCTCTTATTTCAAGAATGACCCATATACTCATGCTTAAAAATTGAAAATGTCAATTCAGCTCAAGATGAAATAATTAAAAGAATATACAAGCTAACGAAAATTACTTATTTCACAATATATTTAGTAATTAAACGAGGCGTTGTGATTGAACACGATAAAAAAACGAAAACGTATCGTCAGCCGTCGGATAGATGATTCATCTAAAGATGTGATTCGACGAACGGTTTACAATACGTAGAAAAAAAATCAAGTAGGCCAACATTAGAAATTATATTTAACAAATTGCAATATTTTGAATTAGAAACACTTCGAGAAATTTTAATAGAATGTTGTTTTAAGAATAAAAAATTAGATACTCGAATGTGTATTATGGAATCGCCCCGTATTGTGGTACTTCGTCATAATTATTTAAGACAGATTTTAAGTTATAGAGAAAGTAATAGAAATATAGATAGATGAAACTTGGTTCGACACTCACAATGTCGTTCAACGTGGTTGGGCAGACAATTCACAAAAGTGTGTCTTAAATACACCGTGCTCGAGGGGAAAACGAGTAATAATTTTGCACGCTAGGAATAAAAACGCTTTACTTCTTTCAGCAAAAAATATCAACAAAGCTCTGCTTGATAAATAAATAATTTTTGAAAATATATCTGATTTAAAAATAAAATTGGTACGCCATTGGTAGGTTTCTTATAACGATATTATCGTTTTTTTTTTATATTTTTAAACTGGCTTCGGAAGTATATGCCCTATTATAATTTCTGGTGTAGAAATAGAAAATAAAGATAAAAATCGTTTACGCGAATATCTGTGCCAATTTTTATCTCTCGTATTGATGGCTATTCTTATATTTACGTTTTCATAAAAATTCAATGATAGGATCAAGTAATTTTACCTTATCAATACTAAATAATCCACCAGCCATAGTTGGACTCCATAATGGTTCGGCGGTATTTTTGTGCCTCTTCTTTTCGTGTTCTGGTACAGCATGCCAATTAAATTGAAGATTCCAATCAAAACCGCCCACGTTTACTCCGCTGCTGTCGTGATAATGGTATTCTAAAGTATTGTCGTCGATCACGTCAATAACTGGACACACAACTGCCGTCGGATCTCTAGCTATCCTATCTAGAAGAGGCTCTAACCAACCGGCCGTACACTCGCAGTGAGAATCGAGATACGTAAGGACTTTACCGGTAGCATGTGCAGCTCCTGTAAGAAATTATAATGTAGTCAATGAACTCGTTTCATGGGTATGAATTAAAAAGTGAAATCATATCAGAAGAATTAAGAATAACATATATTTTTCTATGATAACGATATTTATCTCAAAAAATTAGAAATATCTTCGAAAATTAGATTAAAAATTTTATTAGATTTAAATAAACCGCTGTAAGTCGACCAATGGCTGAAACCCTTGTTGTCAGATTGAAAGTACGTTCTGTTAACAAATCCTACTTGACTATCCAAGTCTTCTTTGACTTTTTTTGGGTTCAATCCTTATGGAGACTATCCAAGTCATTTAATACAAAGTGAAAGTCGACTAGAAGAATTTGACAATTGACATCAATATCCACAATCAACCTCAAACAGATATCATCCTCGCGACTTTTTAGTTGTTTGTTATATTATTTTAAAATGTGCTTCTGTTTGTTTGCCTTTGAAAAGACATCTTTAAAATGGATCCAGGTTTCACCGAAGCTAATTCGACAAATCTTCCTCAAGTGGATGTGGGCATGGTATCCCAGTCTCTCGAACTCCTCTAAACAGACGAAGAATAAGCGATCCGGTACTAAATCGAGTTCGGAATTCTGGGGTAACGCAATTTGTGCATGTGTGTTACATCACATGTTTTCCAAACAACTCAATCTACATGGAGAACGTTTAATTTTCATTATACATACATTTTACGTCATATTTTCTATTTTGAAAGCATCATCACTGCAGTTTAAAATTTATATTTCCAAATTTCTTTGACTACGCGAGAGTTACCTTTTTTAATAAGAGGCACCCGATTAGGAGAACATTATTTGAAAGAGTACGTTTTGACAGTACTTTGCGTTTCTCTTTAACGGATGTTAAAAAAAGATAACTAGTCTACTTATAAAGTTTTCCCTCGTGACAACAGCGCAATGAATCATAAGCCATTTTTCTTTGAACTTAACCACGCAAACCGGGTTAACAATACTATGACGTTACGGTAAACTTCTTTGACGTAATGGCTTGTGAAAATGACATATGCCAATTTGTTTGTTTGATGTCGGAGACAACCTTTTGATTTGATAAAAATAAAAAATATTGCTTTTATCGATTGATATCTTATCTTCTACACTCTTTACGTTTGTCTCGTAATCTCTCTTCAGGTTGTTGAAAATACAGTGAGAATAGTTGTAACTAATTTATTAGTTATGAAATTTATGGAGGAAAATTAGCTGAATCAACTAAGTACTTGCCTATTTTCAACAAGTCAATAATCACATATACTTTGTATGAATCCATAATACACTTTTATACAGCTCCGTCAAGCTGCCCCCCCTCCGGTTAGATTTTTGTTACCAAAATGCTAGCACACATAAAGGGCACCTAGCACAACCTAGCACAACAATTTTTATAGCTAGCACACCAACAGCTCAGAATAAAAATGCTTTTGGATTCGGGTGGGGCCAGGTTAACGCTAGCCCCCTCCCGGTTGAAATTTTTTCGCCAAAATGATAGCACAGATGAAGGACACCTAGCACAACCTAGCACACCGTTTTTTATAGCTAGCACACCAACAGCTTACAATAAAAATGCTCTTGAATTCGGGTGAGGCCAGGTTAACGCTAGCCCCCCCGGTTGGATTTTTTTCGCCAAAATGCTAGCACATATAAAGGACACCTAGCACAACCTAGCACATCATTTTTTATAGCTAGCACACCAACATCTTACAATAAAAATGCTCTTGAATTCGGGTGGGGCCAGGTTAACGCTAGCCCCCTCCCCCGGTTGGAATTTTTTCGCCAAAATGCTAGCACAGATAAAGGACACCTAGCACAACCTAGCACATAATTTTCTATAGCTAGCACACCAACAGCTTACAATAAAAATGCTTTGGAATTCGGGTAGGGCCAGGTTAACGCTAGCCCACTCCGGTTGTAATTTTTTCGCCAAAATGCTAGCACAAAGAAAAGACACCTAGCACAACCCAGCACAAAATTTTTAATAGCTAGTACATCATTAATGCTTTTGAATTCAGGGGGTGGGGGCGTCTGCAAAATAATGCTATGGTTACACGAATGAATGAAAATGTTGGATGTATTTGTCTCTAAACATCATTTTCCTATAAAAAATGGCCCCTAAACAGATGTAGCCAGATTGTGCGTGATATCTATATTTTCCCATCTAGCACGGTATTTGATTAATTAATAATTAACTATTATTTAAATAATAATTATCTATTTATTTTCAATTAATGCTAAAAAACGAAAGAACACAAAAAACCTTCACTTTTAAAAATAATTTTGTTAAAATAATAGTAATTTTAATAAAACAAAATAATTAAATTCAACCATTTAGTCACGGAATCAGAAACAATCCGTGCACGAATAAGTTGCAAATTACGTCACACTATAAAAAAGGCAACGACAAACGTTTGCGTACAGACATGTTGGATAAATAAATGTCCAAAAAAGCAAAGTCGTGTTGGATATGTACTTTGGACAAAGTTGTGCAATCTGGGAAGGGGCAGCTGAGATCCCTAAAAATGTTCCAATATATTGAGAATACATATTTTAGACTGATCGTGGTTCACTGTAGTCCTTATTTAAAAGAAACACTCAAACTTTATATTTAAATTTGCCAGAATATTTATTGCCGAAGTTGATGGTTAATTAACCATTGTAATGATAACGTAAATTTTGCATTTCACTATCAGACTTTTTTTAAATGTCCAAGTTAACTTAGAACGTGCAGCTTTTAATTCTTAGAGCCGGTTAATCAGAGCTTCGAATATTTCTGTGGCATATCATAAGACACCAACACTACTATGTATTTTTCAAAGTTTTTAGTATGTAACTGGCAATGTATGTTTGTTCGGTTGCAATCTTGCAACTCAGTTTTGAAGCAAATATCTTCAACCGATTGATTTGAAATTCTGTATATACGTCTAGTTTGCATGCCAATCCATGATTAGGTATGTGACGTCATTCTAAATTCAACATGGCGGATCACCAAAGTTGGCGGACTAAAGAAAGTGGACTAATTTTTTTGCTTTCTTACAATATGGGTATTAAATGGAAGGCAGCAAAATTGATGACATAGGTATTCTTATTTTTCTAAAAACTAAGTATAATCCATCTGAAGTTCTCATCGGACTTTTTAAAAGGGTCGTTAAACCAAGTCTATCGTTAAAATTTGAATCATTTCTATAATGCCGTTTTTATGGGTCTTAAGAGTAAATAAAATTCTTGTAGGTACATCCAAACTGGCCGAATCAGATGTTTGGGTTAAGAAAGGGTTTCCCCGAAGGGCTGATGGTTGTAATAATATGTATTCTTTCTAATAATATTACAAGTAACATGGACTATATAAGTAAAACTAATGATCTAACTAATTTCATGAGTGAAATTCGATAGAATATTTCTCGATTAGACGACATAAAACTGTATTAATGCGAAATTTATATTATTTAAACAACATTACATAGTATTTAATTACCCTTTTTGGTTCATTTTCAATCACTTATTTTTGGATTAAACTTGAAGAATCGTTTTCAAACCGTGACATTTTTATGATATTTTAAATTAAAATTATGATAATATCAACAATTGTTACTTAGACGTTACTTAGATACGGACTTAAAAGGGAAATTATCGGCACTGCCGGAGAGTTATCTCCGAAAAGATCCTGCTTCATTTGGAATTTTTACCATATGAGTGGAATATTCCGAAAATTTTTCGTAACTACAGTAAGAAACAATTAAACCAGCCGTTTTACATATATATTCAACCTATTCATTTATCCATTTATTTATTCATCGAGTAAGTATAGCGTTATTTCACTGACCTCAGTCTCACTCCCCAGAATTAAAAGTGTAGTTGCTGTGCTAGCTATAAAAAATTGTGTGCCAGATTGTGATAGGTGTCCTTCGTTTGTGGTAGCATTTTGGCGAAAAAATTCAGACCGGAGGTAGCTAGCGTTAACCTGGCCCCACCCGAATTCCAAAGCATTTTTATTGTAAGCCGTTGGTGTGCTAGCTATAAAAAATGGTGTGGTAGGTTGTGCTAGGTGTCCTTTATATGTGCTAGCATTTTGGTGAAAAAAATCCAACCAGGGGGGGGGACGGCTAGCGTTAACCTAGCCCCACCCGAATTCAAAAGCATTTTTATTGTGAGCTGTTGGTGTGCTAGCTATAAAAATTGTTGTGCTAGGTTGTGCTAGGTTGTGCTAGGTGCCCTTTATGTGTGCTAGCATTTTGGTAGAAAAAATCTAACCGGGGAGGGGGGGGGGCAGCTTGACGAACTCCACAAATATAAATAAATCTTAGATAAGGTATACACACACAGTCCAAACTAAGAAATAAACAAACACCTAACCTCCAATAAGATAACATTTCTATCAAACTATCTCAGTGAGCTGGTTTGTGAGGTTGGTTAACTGGTACGTCATAGTTTGGAATACCAGTCATATTGACTGGTTAGCATATATTTAACCCGGTTTGTGTGGTTAAGTTCAGAGAAAAATGGCTATAGTTTACCATTGGCTCTAGCCTACCACAGTCTACCACAAGAATTCAAATTTAAATATATTTTTCATTTTTATTTGAATTCGTAGAGTGGCGTTATTAGTCGCAAATAGTTAGTTCAGACTCAATGTATCTTCTGACATTTTCATTGAAATTCATGAGACGAGCTCATTATATGTCTACAATAAATTTAAAAAAATCTATAGATTAGAGCTTTTTTGAAATTCATAAAAAAATTTAAACCCATATATCTTATTTTGAAATTCAATGAAAGTAAAAGTAATGCAAATGTACATCTTATTGGGTTAGCGTTATTGAATACTTTTAAGGAACTTTTTATACAAAATATATATCTTTTCTGATGGAGGAGTAATTACAATGTAAAATATGACTGTCAACGGAAATAAATCGATGAAAAAGTACGAATCTATATTGACAACTCAATTACATACTTTTCTATCTGTCATCAACTAACTACGTTCAAAACTGTCACATACAAAGTGAATCAAGAACACAAAATAAAGTATTCCAAAGTATCATTTACAACAAATACAACGCATCTTTAAATACTACAACAGGCAGATGGCGTCGGTTATTGTCAATACATTCCGTTAACCTACTTCTGGAGTTTCGTTCAACTCTTTCTAGCATAGGTATAGACGGGTGTATTGGGTGTAGCTTGACGAATGTTGTTCGTAAGGTACCTAATCCAGGGTAATAGGACGATTGTTGTAAACGATGGTTCTAGGTAACATCGACAGGTATTAGAGGAAGCACCTCACATGAATTTTCTCTAGCAAAAAATCATGCGGATTGAGCTCCTGCACAATAACTAATTTGAACGAATATTTCAATTTTTCATGAAAGATCCGCCTCACAGAAAGAGCAGAAAACCTAAACAGCAGCAGCATGTGTGTACGTATGTGCACGTACATTGATAATTAGTGCATTGTTTTTCCAATTATTATTGTTCGTAGTTAATGATAAAACGTCCAGCACTCTGTCCTGCCGGAAGCCTCTTCCGGAAGGACAGCTGGACAATCCAATTGGTCCTGCCGGAAGGACGCTCTTTTTTAATTTAAATGTCCTTCCAGTAAAACGCAATGAGCTTCCAGCAGTAGCGCGATATTTTCCATAAGCGTCAGGAATAATTTTATCAACAGTCTGAAATATTAATTAAAAATCAATGAATAGATTAAAAGTTATTTTATTTGTACGACATTGATAGCTTATTTATGACAAAAATAAATGTCACTGAAAAATAACAAAAAGTTAATTCTCAAATAATTGAAAAAACTACAAAAATTCTCAAATAAATAAAAAAACTAATTCTCAAATAAATAAAAAAACTGAATTCTGGAATAAATAGAAAAACGACAACAAAAAGTTAATTTTGCGGTATTCCGTGTAAGACATGATATGCAAAACAATTGCGCCCAGTAGTAGGAGAACAAAGAATAGCGGTTTGACCACAGGGTTCACAAAAGTAACTTGTTTTTCGTTGTTTGTGGCGAATATGAGAACAAATGATACACTAACGTTGAACACGTCGTCTGTCATCTATGCTGCTTAGTGCAACTAAACGGTGTGACTTAGGTATGTTACCGAGTTGTTCATTTTGCCGATCCCTTAGTACTGTTTGTAGCCTATAATATGAATTTGCAACATTTTCCTCCGCTTCCCAGTTATGGTTTAAGATCTGATATGCCAAATTCTTTGTAAAAGTGGCATGAGATATGCATTAGTTTCCATAATTCCAGGTAATGAAGCGTATAATCTGTGCTTCCAATTATGTGTTAGCCAACTCTATTCCAGTGCCAACCCGGCTTATCGCAAATGATTGTGAATATCAATAGACGGAGAACCTTCATAATATTCTTCCACAAGTTTTATTCGCTGTACCTCAAATGTATATTTTTCACCATTTTGATCCACTCTTCGTTTTACACATGGTGAGCCTTCAAGAGTAGTTCCACATGTTCCAACAAATGTGTGTGTTTTAGCATCGCGCCAAACAACCGCAACTATTTCAATGTCATCGATTCTTGTTTTACATGTCACAGTAGCACCGCGTTGTTGAGGACAAGTATTTGATTGGGTAATTTCTAGTTGCAATCTTTACCATTCCTAGAAAGTACAAGCCTCGACGGGATAATTCCACAACTGTTTTTACAGAACCAAACCAGGCATCACCGACTACAATACGTCCAGATCCGTGATAATTTTAGGTCAACCGCAATGTTGTTGCTGTGCCAGCACCCAACTCCCTTTGTCACGTTTTCCCAGCCATAGCATTTTTTCCTTCATTTATTTCTAGTCTTATCATTATATTAGTTTGAACATCGGCTAGTGTTTTGCACTCACATCCAACACCTTTGGGTTTACGGGCGATTTTGATAGCAGCTGGTAAGCCCTCTGGATGGTGATTACCTCTTCCATACCAAGAAAACATGGATTCATCAAAACAGACTTTATAACCAGGAGAAAAAATGTCATTCCATTTGGTTTGTAACATATTGACAAAAGGTCTTATGCATTTCCATTTATCAGTATCCGCAGTGTCTTCAGTGACGAAACAAAAGGCTTGTAGTATACGCTCAAATCTATGGTAACCCATCCCGAATCGGAATCCAAAAGCTGGTGGAGGAAATAAGCTATCTCTTTGGTAGACCAGTTGTTGACGCCATAGGTAGACGTCTTCTTTTAATTGGTGTAATTTTATTAACGTCACACTGATTAGTCTACCAATAATGTATAGATGAAAAGTACGTCGATGTTGATTTCTGTTTATTTAATTTCATAGAATAAGTTTTTGTTTCAATGATATATAAGAAATTGTTCAACTGTCACTGTCAATAATAATAAAATAATTCTTTTCTTTCAAAAAATCGTAAATGTTCTTTTAACAATAGAAAAAGAAACTATAGAATATAAGGAGTTAAAATTAACAAAAGTCATTTTAATACAGTCCAACAAAACGATTCGAAGTCAGAAACACCAGTAATCATGTCTATTTGATGATACAAATGTGCTCATGGCATATATAAGTCCGATAACTTTGAAAAATTCTGTTTTACAGTAGGTCTTTGTATCTTCTCGCATGAGGTCAGAATTGGTCGCTTCTAGGAAAGAGTCAATATTTTCCCCAGGGAAATCGTTAGCCGAAAATCTAATTTATTCATTGCAGCAACATCACCTACATTTAGTTTTGGATTGATTTTTATATCTTTATAATGATCAATTCTTACTTCCCCGAGCTCCCATATGGTTTCATGTGCAATAATACTACTAGTTTTTTCATCTCTCGATAAAACACGTTGTGTACTATAGACATCTTCATGATCACTTTCGCTTTCAAAAGAAGTATTTGATGACTCACGTATAAAGGTTTCCTCGGTATTTCTAGAAGTAGAGGGCTGCTGTATACTTTCTGCATTCATAGAATCGGGCTGGATATTTTTACAACAACGAGTACTACATGCTGCAAAAAAGTGTAGTCGGAACAAATTTTTAGATTTCTCAGTGTAGTAGGTATTATCTTCAAGAAATCCTAATTCGATATTCATTTTTCTTTTATAAACATCCCATAAAACGCAGGCGGTGTTTCCTAATAATTTTTGAATTACTCCATAACAATTTGCATTTTCATAATTGTTACCGAAAATTGATTTATTCCAAGTATTTTCTGCATCGGAATCAAATAATGTGGCTTTTGCAGCCACGCGGTCGCCTATTTTAAAGCACATCTTCACGCACGTCTGTGCATTCAGGAGACAACAAGTTTTACCTTCACTCGCTAATAACTTCTTTGTTACTGAACCGATTTTCACAATAGATAGGCAACGTTTCGCGCTGATTCTTTTGAACCTATTTACGTCCTTCTAGCAGTACCCGTTATATTCGAAATCGTGTAAGAAATTTTACGTCCTACCGGCAGGATGCTCTGTCCTGCCTGTAGGACGCCTTGGCGTTCTATCATTAAATAAAAATCAAATTCGGACACTATTACTATATTTACACAGAATTATTACACTATTCACACTCATTATTATTATTTGTACACTGTTTTCTTACGGTTGAGAAAATTTGCTAGTTAATAATCACGCGTTTACTAATCGCGATACCAAGAGAAAGAATTGCGAAATATTCTTGAGAATGTGTAGCTCAAAAAAAGAAACTCACGAGATATACAGAGAACGAGAAGCGTAAGTATAATAAAATAAGTTACAAGAGTTACTTCAGTAAACTACTGAGATACAACTTGAGCTTGACTCAAGTTGAAGTGGAACCGATTCACTTGAAGAAACATTCACGACTAATGGTTAGAACTGAAATCGTTTAGCAAGAAAGATCGTATTCCATCAATAAAGCACGTGCGAATCTTACAACACGAATATTTACTTTTATAGGTAAAGTTATATTGCATCAATAAACAGAGAATAGCTATCTTTACAGATTGTAGAATATTTTATGGGAGGTAATGCGTCAGAGTATATTTCGAACGTAGCCAATAAACCTTGATTATGATAGGGATCACAGTGGTTCAAGCCGCGCGGATAATAGTTTTTAAAATTCAAAAGAGGGTTGTGAATTCTGTCGCAGCACAAAGGCACAAGAATAAATAAATAGTATTTATTGTTTTGACAAAAGGTAAATTCGATACAAGAGAGAGAGTTTATCATTGAAAAAAAATGTATTTTCGAACAGCATGTTTCCGAGCAGAGCGCCTTAGATATCGCAAAGCAGACTTCCTTACCAAGTCCTTTTTCACAACACCAGTTTTCCTGAAGTTTTAAACAACCGACTGTCAACCTGGAGTCAGGCCACGGAGAGAAAAATAGGAGTGAACACGGAATGCACGACGCTACTTAGCGATGATCGCGCGTCCGTTACTAAAATACACCTTGACAACGAACACGCGTTGCACCCTCGAACACTCCATGGTAGTAAATTGAACGCGCGACATAAAACTTTACTCATTCGACAGTGTCTACCACCACACGCTTGTTGTTATCCCTCACCCAGTACATAGAATTATTTTTAGAATAAATATGTTGAATAAAAGCTGGCGGAAATTAATATTTTACAGAAAAATTGAGAGAAAACTTATTTCAACCCACAAATGACCATTATTTAGATCGATTTTTCATCAAGAAACATTTGATCGATCTATCAAACGTGATATTTTCCTTCATTTTCTAGCAAAAAAATCCACTCATTTTTCTTTCATTAGATTGAATGTAAAATTTATATTTAAATGACATTTCTAATAATATAAACAGGCAAATGACACGCGAACCCCAGTGTAATCATTACTTTATAATGTTGGAGCTTTAAAACATTTATATAGGGGAAGTGTCCTTAAAATGGGACAGTAATCTAAAACGGGATACCATGTTTTTTTGTGAAACGAGTGTTGCCATCTAGCGAAATATTGCCCAAGCGCAAGCTGTACTGATTTTAAACTTGCTAACGGACTTTCAGTTTCATAGTGAATGCGATTGTTGACACACGTAAGTTTTTATGTTTATCAATATTTTAATGTAATATTATTAAGTCATAATAGTAAGGATTGCTTCTTTATTTGTGAAGAGAATGTGTTGATAATTTTTAAAGAATCAGATAAAATGTTAAACGTTGATATAGTCATGAAAGTTCATCAATATATTTTAAGGTTAAGTTTGTTAAATTCACGGAAGTCAAATGTTGAGGTATAGATAAAACGGGATATGTGGCATTTGTTTAAAATGAGATATCCCATTTTACTTAAACTATTTTGATAACATTTTTACCTGCTTTTTCTTTGTTGCAGTATCAATAGATACACAATATGGCGGGTGCATACTCAAGAAAAACCAACCGACAGGGGTGGTCTGAGGAGAACATGAAAAAAGCAATAGACATGGTATTAAATCGAGAATGTGGTTATCTGAAAGCGGCAAAACTTTGCCACGTACCAAAGAGTACTTTAGAACGTCGTGTTAAAGGAAAAAACAAAATAAGAAATGATTCTCTCAAAGGTTTAGGTAGCAGACTTGTTACGTTTAACGAGGCGCAAGAAATGGACTTTGTTCGGTTTATTACCAACATAGAGACATTGA
Organism: Galeruca laticollis; assembly: GCA_963921935.1. NCBI lineage: Eukaryota > Metazoa > Arthropoda > Insecta > Coleoptera > Chrysomelidae > Galeruca > Galeruca laticollis. The sequence goes on from OY998183.1 coordinate 85,970,512, forward strand.
TGTTTGGTTTGACCACTGATTCCTTGCGACGTTTAGCTTATCAGTTTGCTGAACAGAATAACATATCGCACCACTTCAGTACCGTTAAGAAGAAAGCTGGTTGGCACTGGTTGCAAAATTTCCTTAAAAGAAATAGACTATCAATTCGAATTCCAGAAGCAACCTCAGCTGCACGTGCCAGAAGTTTCAACCGAATAAACGTTTCCAAATTTTTTGACCTACTGAACCATTTCAACAAAAACATAATTATTCTCCATCAAAAATCTACAATGTTGATGAGACAGGGATCACCACTGTACAGGGACGTCCCTCGAGGGTGATTGCATTGAAAGGACGTAAGCAAGTAGGGCACTTACTTCTGCTGAACGTGGCACTTTGTGTACCGCAGTTATTTGTATGAATGCTGTTGGCAGCTATATCCCTCCTATGATTATATTTCCACGTGTTCGCATGAAAGCCGAGTTTCTAAATAGTGCGCCTCCTGAAACAATTTGTGCCTGCCAGCCCACAGGTTATATGCAACTCGATTTATTTGAGTAATGGTTTGACCATTTTTTGAAGTTCTCTGGTGCATCCCAAAACGCCCCTACATTGTTGATTTTAGATGGACATAAAACACACACACACACACAAAATTTGAACGTTATAGAAAAAGCCAGAAAGTATTCTGTCACTATTTTATGTTTATCTCCGCACTGTAGCCACAAAATGCAACCCCTTGATGTTTCATTCATGGCTCCCCTTTCAACTTTCTACAATCAAGAAGTTGAATGTTTTCTACGTAATCATCCTGGAAGAGTAGTTACTATACATCAAATTGCAGAATTATTTGGTAAGGCTTATTTGCGAGCCAACACTCCTACAAACGCAATAAATGGTTTTAGGAAGACAGGTATATACCCAGTTGATCGTAATGTATTCACCGAAGATATGTTTTCTGCTGCACAACCTACTGATGTTCCCGAAGAGGTTCCCGTTCACAATAACATTAGAGAAGTTGCGGAAACTGGTTCAAATCTCGATGAAAATGATAACGTAGATGAGGTTCAACAAGAAGTGCTACCTGAAACAGCAACAAGACCGTCGGGAATATCAAAAGAGAAGACCCCCTACACTCCTCAACCTTCAACGTCGAAAGGCCAAAAAGAAGTTTTGAGCGAGACACTGTACTTCTCACCGGAAACAATTCTACCTTATCCCAAAGTGACTAAGAAAACACAAAAGACCCCCAAAAAGAAAAAAACTGGTAAAACTGTTGTTTTAACCAGCACTCCTTACAAAACAGAATTAAGAAATTCATTGGAACAAAAGCGATCGAAAGAAATCAATAAACGTCCTAATATAAAGAGAAAAATTGGAAAAACTAAAAACAAAAAGAAATCTGTTGCCAAGATTGAAAAGGACGTGGATTTTAGCACATCTGAAGACGACAGTGACCCTGAATGCTTTTATTCTGGAAACAATTTTAGTGAGAGTAAAAAAGGAGAAGGCTGAATCCAATGTGTGGGTTGTAACCGATGGGTGCATGATGCTTGTTCCGGAGCAGAGGAAGACGAGGAAAACTTTCTCTGCGATTACTGCATTTCTTCCTAATTTCTATTTTAATAGTGGATCGCTTCTTTTGTTTATTTTAATATTTTTTTGTCCAATTAAACATTTTTAAGTAAAACCTTGTTATCATTTTGGAATAAGTTTGACAAGTAAATTAACATATGAATTACTATCCCATTTTAAAAATATAGGGTATCCCATTTTAAACATAATACTCCCTAAAACGGGACAGTTGCACTTTTTTTAAAAAAAGCATTATATTTTTGATATTTATATGTTGTTGTAAAAATTGTTTGGACTTATAGTGAAAAACACTTTAGAGAACATGTTTGTAAATTTTTGGCGAGATTTTCTTGATTTCTCGATTATTTATGGCTACTCAAACCTTAAGTATCCCATTTTAGGGACACTTCCCCTACTTATCCCCTTCTTGGTCAATAATATTATACAAATTGTGTAGTTATCTGTAGTTTCAGTTTTAATAAAATTAACTTCCTACTGTATGTGTGCTTCAATACGAAACGATATTAGTTGACTAAATTCCGAATATCACAAAATATAGGTGATCATCCTACTTTCATGTTTCCGATAGTATCTTAGATATACAGTGTGTTCCGGGAGTTCAATTAGAAATGTTTGATTGTGTTTTAATACCCCATGTAAGTATTTTTAATAAATAATTACAATTAATGATAATTTTCTTCAGAATGTCTCTTTATGGCAAACGGTTTCCTTGGCATGTACAATGATCTAAAAATCTACATATCTCCTAAACCATATATTTTATCGAGCTAAACGAAGAGTACCTTTTTGTTAAAAAATCGATAGAAAAATTCATTTTTGCTATCTTTAGATTGTAAAAGTTACGGATTGTTAACCATGGACGTACGTAATCATCCATTAAAAATTCCTAATGTTCCAATGTATAATTTAATATAAGTTCTGATTTGGAAACTTTAAAGGCCTATAACTCAGAAACGAGGGGTCGTATGAGACATTTTTTTATGTCACAGCCGAGGTCACAGCATTATTTTCACGTCATCTACTCACTCTCGATTTTTTTGCATCAAGTCCCGGAACACTCTGTAGAGAAACGTGCAAAATTTGAATTTAATTAAGATCCTGATACTCAGTTCTTTAAACAGAGATATCAGAAAAAAATATGACAGACAACGCTAGTTGCCGAGTGACGCAAGTACATCCCCACCACACTGAAAAAGTCCAACACAAACCATGATAAGTCACTCTATATATACATTTTTTTTTTCATTCAAAATGTCAATTTTCAAATCGCCGAAAAAATAGGAACGCTTTACTAGGATCTACGGGTCCCACCCTAAATTTTGCCTTTACCATTCGCACAGGCGCAGAAGCAGGTATAAACAACTTCGTATTTCCCGCTGAATTTCGCATCGGATTGGCAGATTAGGTTGTGTTTTGTATAGTTTTGGTTTATTTATATTTGAAAACCTACGTTATTTATTATTATATTGTGGAAATGGCTATATGCAATGAATGTAAACAGACATTTTCCAACGAATACAATTTGAGAGCACACGTAAAGAGAAAACATCCAAGTAAGTAAACGATTTATTTGATTAGAGATATTTATTTATTGGTAATTTTGATAATGTGGAAACAATAAATAAATATTAAAATATTTAATACTTTTTTTGTTTCTTTTAGTAAAATTAGACATTCTTTGCCCAAGAAAAAGAAAGCCCTTAGGCTCAGGAAATAATGAATGCAAAGAGTGTGGTAAGAATTTTTCCAGACTCGATAATTTGAGGTTCCACATTAAACTTAAACATTCAAGTGAGTTTGTTTTTAATATATTAAATATTAACTTTTAATAAGGAGCAGGTTTTTATAAATATGTAAACCCTAAATAAATTTATGGTATCTATAATTTTTAGATAAATCTGAAGATTTACTGGCTCCTCTAAATAAACAATATATATGTGATGAGTGTGGCAATCAGTTCAATTTGTTAGGACATTTAAACAAGCATAAAAGGACCCATAAAGCTAAGAAAATAATACAAATCAAATGTTTGCTTTGTGATTATGTAGGAAGTTGTAGAGATATTTTAATTACACACTACATCAATTTACATAATCTTAAAATTGAAAGTAAGACCTACGAATTTGAGTCATTGGAGGCTTTTCAGGTCCGTACCAAACATTGTGATTTTAGAATAAACTAGTCAACGTGAAATAGGTATAACATAATATTCAAATGCTTTTAACTCTTAGGGTTAGGTAGTGCGTGGAAATGATGTTTGACTTATTTTTTTTTAGTCATGGAAATCAGAAATGGAAAAAAAAACTTTCTCCACATTTATAAATAAACGAACCAAAAAAATAAACCAAACTGCAGAAAAAATTGAATATTATTGTCACCGATCAGGACATTTTAAAGCCAAGGGAGCAAATATCCGTCATTTAAAAACACAGGGCACAAATAAGATTAATGGATATTGTCCAGCTAACGTTAAAGTCGTTATAAAAAATGGAAAATATTTTACTAATTACTGTGGAACACATGTGGGTCATAAACAAGAAGAAGATTTAGGTCATCTTTTCCTAACAAAAGCAGAACGTGAACAAATAGCCGCAAAAATTGCTTCTAAAGTGCCTTTACAGGTGATTTTGAATGAAATCAGAGATTCAATTTCTAAATGTCAGCTACAAAGACTTCACCTTCTGACCAAAAAAGACCTTTACAATATCGAAAAATCCTATAATCTGAATGCATCCTCGGTAAAACATGAGAATGATGCCATTAGCGTGGAAGCCTGGGTAAATGAACTACAAGGAAATAACTGTGTTTTATTTTATAAATGGCAAGGTAGTGTTTCTGAGGACTATCCTGAACTTAAAAATGAAGATTTTATATTAATTATAATGACGAATGGTCAGAAAGAACTACTTGTAAATTTTGGAAATGACTGTGTATGCGTAGATGGGACACATGGATTAAATGGATATGGATTTGAGTTACATACTCTTCTTGTATTAGATGATATACGTGAGGGATATCCTTGTGCATTTCTTATATCCAATCGCTCAGATGTTGCAGCGTTCAAAATTTTTTTTAAATGTATTGAAGAAAAAATAGGATACAAAATAAGACCAAATGTATTTATGTCAGACATGGCCGAGGCTTATTACAAAGCTTGGTTGGAAGTGATGTACCCTGCTAAATTTAGGTAACTCTTTTAAATTACTATTTCTCAATAATACTATTATTAGTACAAATTATTGTTGAACTCTGTTTTATCACATGTTATAGTTTTATATATTTACAGATTATTTTGCTCTTGGCATGTAGACCGAGCATGGAGGAAAAACCTAGATAAAATTGGACAGACAGAAAAAAAGGTAGTATCGATCATATTTTTGATTTATCATTTTTACATCTATAATCGTTATATTATTTTGTAGGTTCAGGTTTACAAAATTTTAAGATTACTTATGCAAGAGACAGACACAAATGCTTTTTTCAATCTACAGGAGCAATTTTTATCATTTTTAAATCAGAGTGTGGAGACAGTGGAATTTGCTCAGTATTTTAAAGAACATTATATGTCAAAACCAGAGTTTTGGGCATATTGTTTTAGACTCAATAGTGGCCTAAATACTAACATGCATATTGAGCGTATGCATTGTACTATCAAACATATTTACTTAGATGGTAAATTTGTGAAGAGACTCGACAAGGCTATTGACGGAATCATGAAGTTTGTTAGAGATAAGCTTTTTGAAAGAGTGATAATACTGCACAAAGGTAAAGTTTCCACAAAGTTAAGTGATTTAAGACACAGGCATACATTAAGTGAAACCATGGACATTGAAAAGGTTATTTATCACAACTTAACTTGGACTGTGGCATCATCTTCAACCAATGAGCTGTATACAGTTGAAGAAGTAAAGTTGGATTGCACATGCAAGTTAATTTGTATTGTATGCAATGCTTGCATACATCGCTTCAGCTGCACTTGCATTGATAACTCCATAAAGTGGAACATGTGCAAACACATACATTTGGTTTGCCTGTATATAAAAAATGTACAAAAGGTTATTAAGGATATTGATGAAGAATCATTGCTAGGTAAGATCCTACCAAGTTTTTACATATTTCCTTAATACAAAAATCAATTTCGTGGCATAGTACTTGCTGTGAAAGCCTCAGTCAGTGTATCAGTTAATTCTTTATTTTTAAATGTATTGAATTATATTATTGTATGTATTTTGTTAACTTTTTTCACAGGAAAAAGTGGAAATTTTATATACCAAGATCAAAGAAATTGACATTTATTTGAACCATATTTTTCCATAATTAGAACATGATACATAGAAAAAGAAAAACGTTTAGAAAAATGTACAAAAATTAGCAACCAGACGGGGCATCAGTTTGTATAAACTATTGCAGCGTTTTATTTTAGCTTTTAAAATATGTTTTGGTGAAGTTGAATTTTTAACTGTAGTGGTATATCATAGTTAGTTCATTCATATAATATTTGCCATTATAAAAATATTTCTTTAATGCAGAAAATAATCTTGTTATGGACGTAAGCAAGACATATCAAGAAGTCACAAGCTTAGTAGAAACTCTTAGTACTGCTAAATCAAAGCGACAAAATGATTTTGATCTAATTAGAAAAAGAAAACAAAAAATAATGGATGAAATGGTTCAGCTACAAGAGAAACTTAAGTTGGTCAATTCTATTGAAGAAATCGAAGTATTTGAACGAAATTTGGCACCAATTCGACCATCTCTCGTTGCTGTAAGAAACCACAAGAAATCTATTGTTGGGTTCTCAGAAGGTATAATTGGAGATATGTAAAAAATTGGTTGTATATTTCTAATGTGTATTGTTTTAGTGTCACCATCAATAAAAAATACACCAAGTAACAAAAAAATAGAGCCTCAAAGACGATTGTATAGAACAAAGAAGCCTTTGAAATGGAAGAAATCAACTCTGAGAAAACCTTCAACACAAGAATCAGATCTCTTAGCCGCACAATTACTGTTACATAACAACAATTTACAATAAGAGTCCATTTTTCAATCACCATTATACAATACCATATTTATAAGGGTACACATAAGATGTTTAATAAAAAAAAATTAATACACGAATTGTTTATATTTTTTGGTACCTACCTAATAAATTGTTAAATTTATATGATTCATAAAATAATCCCTTTAAATTGATTGTATTCACAGCGATAATTTATGAACTAGTTCAAATTGGATGAAATCAATATAATAAGAACAAATAATTTCATTGTTAAAGTTATAAATTGGATGCTTCTAAATAACAATAAATATCAGACATTAAATACAGTAATGTAAAGTAAATTTTTTACAAACGCACCTTGGTGTCAAAATGATTTAATAATAACTATTAATAATTGATATGAGAATTTTTATTCCTGTCCTGTACTGTGTACAGGTTAGAAATATCAAACACATTTCTCGTCCAATTACACAAGCGCATGCGCGCATGGTAAAGGTAAATTTTTAAGGTGGGCTCCCTAGATCCTAGTGAACGCTTTCACCGATCACGATGAAATTCGATCAGTTGACTTGGGGTGCTGAAGTAATGCTACAGTAAAATATTCAGCCTCCTAGTTCATACTCAAAGCTGAGATACAGGTAACTCATTTTAGGTACTTTCTCAGTATATATAATATTTGTGGCAACTTTGTAATGGCTCTAACGATGAAACTTTGCAGGATGATAAGCTCGAAAAGTTATTACGATCGCATCATAGAAAAATTCCTTAAGGGACCTAGTGGCTATCTAAAATTTCGAAATATGGGTATTTTAAGTTTTTCCCAATTTATACGTTTTTGAATTCAGATAGAGTAGTTCTATTCAAGATATTTCCAACTGTATATAATATTTGAGATATTATGATTTTTTTTCGTTTTTTCAAGTTTTTCCAATTTATACGGATATCAACCACAGATAGAGAAAAAAACACCCGATATGTTTTTTGTAGCTCTATTCAAGATCATTTCAAGGGCATAGATAGAATATTCGGGGTTTTAAGTGTACATTACAGGTGTAACGGCCATCTGAGTGGAATAGGTCGTTAAAAAAAATCGGTTTATTGATTTTTAATGCATTTTTATTTTAAATGGAAATAAGCGGTCGGAAATACCTATCATCTATTTTCAAGTGATTTCAGAGGCCCATGGTGTAACTACCATCAAAAATTTAGTTTTTTCAAAAAATACCAAAATTTTACTAAACTTTGCTGGTTTCATTAAGAAAACGTGTGAAAAATTGATTTTTTATGAAAATTGTTAAATTTTAGTTAATTGCCTTCGTTTCATGAATAAGATGTGAGAAAAATTGGTTTTTTGTGAAAATGTCCAAAGAACCAGGCAGTCGGCTTATGGAGAAATGGGCTTCGGTGAAATTTCATGAATTGTTAGTATATTATAGTTGACGACTTTCTGAACAATAGTTTCCATGGGCCCAACTCAATCCTATGACTAGTTTCAGAGATACAGGGTGTTGAAGTTGGAAAATAGCCATTTTTTAAAAGCATGTATTTCTTATTTTTTTCAATGTACCAAGAATTTTTTCCTGTGATAGTGTTCTAATGACACTAAATATCAGTCCTTCATGAGAGTCTACAGGGATACTCAAAAATTCAAAAAACGGAACGTTGACTTGAAATATAATTCAACTTTCAGGAATTTAAATATCTGGCTGGATTTGCTTCTGCTTGGTTTATAATAATAAGATATGCAAACATTTTTTACAGGGCGAGTCAGGAAGTTGATCGCCCCTGTATCATATATTTAATAAAATTTTATATACTTTATACTGCATGTTAGTAGGTGACATTAAGTCATTATGAAATATATATAATTTATATATGATATACAGGGCTATTAAAACGATGTGTATGGAAGAAAATCCGAGAATCGATTTTTTTTGGAAATCTCCCTGTAATTAAATATTTCCTCCGTGAATTTCTGTGATACTTTCATAGTACCCTTACTTTGAGTTTGTTCGTCGGATGTAGAAGTTTTGTCAACGTGCTATGATCAGTTTTTTTATTCCGACAATATGATGACAAGCGTATCATTATTTTCTTCATATACGGGTGTCCCGTAAAAACCACGTCAAACTGAAGGAGAATGTTTTCACTACGATGGGCTAAACTTCTAAACAAAAATCTACTCCCAAACTTCTAATAAAAACATTTCTCCCAGCCCCCCTCTGAAATGTTCGGAGTATTTTCGTAACGTAGAAGTTAGAATAATCATTCAACAATATTTTACCGAGTAAATGAATTAGAAAAGTGTAAAATTGTACCAACAGCACAAAAAAACTACTGAGAGGGGCAAACATTAATAATTTTTATAAAAATTAAATGTCTCGAAAACGGTGAGACTTTTATACGGGGGATTTTTTCATAGCAGGTAGGGCACCCTTTGATCTACATTCTCCTTCAGTTTGACGTGGTCTTTACGGGACACCCGTATATGAAGAAAATAATGATAGGCTTGTCATCATATTGTCGGGATAAAAAAACTGATCATAGCACGTTGACAAAACTTCTACATCCGACGAACAAACTCAAAGTAAGGGTAATATGAAAGTATCACAGAAATTCACGGAGGAAATATTTAATTACAGGGAGATTTCCAAAAAAAAAATCGATTCTCGGATTTTCTTCCATACATATCTTTTGAATAGCCCTGTATATCATATATATATATATATATATATATATATATATATATATATGTATATGTATATATATATATATATATATATATATATATATATTTCAAAATGACTTAATGTCACCTACTAACATGCAGTACAAAGTATATAAAATTTTATTAAATATTTGATACAGGGGCGATCAACTTTCTGACTCGATCTGTAAAAAATGTTTGCATATCTTATTATTATAAACCAACCAGAAGCAAATCCAGCCAGATATTGAAATTCCTGAAAGTTGAATTATATTTCAAGTCAACGTTCCGTTTTTGGAATTTTTGAGTATCCCTGTAGCAAATGAAACTTTATCTCATGAGGGACTGATATTTAGTGTCATTAGAATATTGTAGAAAATAAGAAATACATGCTTTTAAAAAATTGCTATTTTCCAACTTCAACACTCTGTATCTCTGAAACTAGTCATAGGATTGAGTTGGGCCCATGGACACTATTGTTCAGAAAGTCGTCAACTACAATATACTAACAATTCATGAAATTTCACCGAAGCCCATTACTCCATAAATTTGTATTAAAAATTCTTCCCAAAATTCCCTGTTGCATTTAATTGCAATAAATATAATGAATCCAAGAATGATTGTAGTTTACCCGCTTCACCATTAAATTCATACTTACAGCCATTTTTACCTGTTTGCTTATTGTCTCTAATGCAGAGGTGTCAATCTCCTCAAATATTGATGTAGGTATTTTAATATTACAATTTAACGCTTGAAATGATCTAGAAGTATTATCTCTTATTTTCTCAAAATAATTTTCACAACTAAATTATTCCAATTTTTACTTATTAGTTTTGTAAAGTTATTATAAAGAATTACTATATTATTAATTATTTCACTGTATATATCTGGATACTTAGGAGTTTCCTTCTTTAAAATCCTTTTTCCCTGTTTATTTATATCTTCAACAATTGATTTTAACTTATCTTCAAATTCTTCCACGTAATTGACATTTAAAAGATTAGGCCTAGTTACAATACATTATAATAGGATTCGTTCATAAAAACTGATTGTATAAGCACTTACAATTTCATACGCTTAAGCCTTTCACCACTATCGGGACTTATATATCCCAAGAGCCGATAATAAATTACTATTGGGTGAAATACGTCCAGAAATGCACGCGTTTTATCAGTTTCAGTGTTTCTGAATATTTTCGTAGAACATTCGCCAAATATGGCAACATCACATAAAAGCACATTGCTGTTTTCTAACCTATTTCACAGCGTGTTCCCGGCCTTTAGGTGTTTTGTTTATCTTTTTACGCAAAACAAGTAACTGAAATTTGATAAAACTATCTTGTATGGTGGTCAAATATCGAAGGATCTGAGAGAATATAAGGTTAGTAAATAAAAACAATTTTTTGTATCAGTGAACTTCATGTTTTGTACTGTCTGATGTTTATGGGAATATGTGTCCCACCCGTAATCTCCGTTGGGACGAATATTACCTGTCGTATGTAAAATTATAACGTATTTTTTTTCAGAATGAGTCGACGTGATCGTATACTGAGACAAAAGGAGCTGGAAGAGATTGCTAATAATATTAGTGATTTATCAGAGGAATCAGAGGAAGATCCATTCTATTGTTCTGATGAAGATAGTGATTATTGTCCTCCAGGACATGAAGAGAATTTAGAAGATGATATTCGTAGAAAGAGAAGGTGAGGAAGAAACAGAACAACTCCCTCATCGCCCAACCCAAACAGGTTTTGTGTGGAGGCCCCCTACAGCTACTTTCAGTCCCAGAAAACAAATTCCTATTGAGGTTGAGGGTTTACGCCTTCTGGATTTAGACAGATCTGCAACTGAATTAGACGTATTTTTGAGGATATTTCCTAGAAGCTTACTTATACATATTGCTATGCCATTAGTAGAGACCGATGTACTTTGATTTTATGAAAAATGTATTACGCAGATCCAGAAAAGCCCGATGGTTGTTCAAAAACATACTATTTAGATGATGTTGTTGGCTGCTTGAAACAGACATTTCAACGCGCGAGAACGGACAGCTCTCATCAGTCAATTGATGAAACTATGACCAAGTTCAAAGGCCGTTCAAGCATGAAGCAGTATCTACCTATGAAACCAGTGAAAAGAGGAATAAAACTTTGGCAACGATGCGATGCAAAAACTGGATATGTATACGATTCGAATATTTATTCAGGCAAAGAACTTGAGAAGGCAGATGGTACACTTGGAGAAAGAGTAGTGCAAAAGTTGGCATCTACAATTCGTTCTAAGGATGTTTGTATTTGCTTCGATCGCTTTTTTACGAGTGTGAATTTGATGGCAAATCTACCTTTTGCTTGTGTCAGAACGTATATGAAGTATCGAAAGAACACCCCTCGTTTTTCTAATGATAATATGGCTCGAGGTGATACAGAGTTTTTGGTTAGTGATGAAGGTATTATTGCATGCAAATGGCGAGATACTAAGGAGGTTCTAGAATTGTCGAACTGTCATTCAAATACAATAGATGTTGTGAAGAAAACTTTGAGAAATGGAGAAAAGGCAGAATTATCATGTCCCAGTGTTATCGTATTCTACAATATATATATATATATATATATATATATATATATATATATATATATATATGGGTGGCGTTGATTTGGCAGACCAAAAAGTGTCTACGTATATGATCTAGACCGTAAATCTACCAAATGGTGGCGTAAGGTTTTTTACAAACTTTTGATGACGTCAGTTGTAAATTCGTGGATTATTTTTCAACAAATTCACCATAAGAAAATACAGCTCATATCATTTCTGGTGCCATTAGCCGAACAGATGATAGAGAAAGGCAGAGAGAAGGCTGCCGTAAAGAGACGTCTTAGCGGTAGATGTGGCCCTAGAAGCAAACGTCAAAAACTTATGATAAATGTTGGCGACCATTTGCCCAGTGAAGGTCCGTCCAGAAGAAGAGGTCATCAGTGTACTAAAAATAAGGTAGAAAAGCGTACGAAGACAATCTGTATAGCTTGTAACGTGCCTTTATGTAAAAATTGTTTTTTGCCTTTTCATTCATAAAAAAACTCGATAAAATATGTATGATAATATATTGGCGTTGTCTGAAATGCGTACCAATGGGACATAACGATCCCGCAGAAGAAAACTATTGGGACATATAATCCCAGGACTTTTTGTGAAATCTATGTAATTCAAAAAAATAATAATATCTTTTCCATACCTTTTTCACCCATATCGATGAGTACATTCACCTAAAACGAAAATATAATCAAAAAACATATTCAGTGGTGAAAGGGTAAACGTTCCTATTGTCTTCTGGACTCCTATGCTTCGTGTAATGTCTCTGTTCAATTGTCTACGATGCGTCTTCCACAAGGACCATATGAATTTTAATATAAAGGCTACCGTTATTACATACATTAGTACCATAATCTGCGTCGTGAAACTCTCGTGCTGCACTATGAAGTTATTGTTGACTGTAGTAGAATCCTGGACCTCTTGCTTCGTTAATTTGCCACCCATATTTCCGTTGTGCCAAGTCCCAAAATTCAAATAAAGGACCATATACTCGTTAAAATTAAACTTGTCAGTTAAACGTTTGCAGGATCCATATTACCATATCTTCACAGGCCATATTACCATATATTTACACGATTTACACGAACTATTACCATTTGTTCGCAGGATCGCCGTGTGGTGATGAGAAGTAAGCGTTCCACATGCTAAACCGTTTATCTTCCATACCATTAATTAGGACAACCCTTAACTCCAATTGGTGGGAAACGAAATAATACCATATATTTTAAAACTCACTGGGTTATGATATATTTAAACAACTAATAACAATTAACCATGCCCATCGTCCAAAAAGTCGATGACACAGTCCAGTTACGACTAAGAAATATAACTAACAAATAATTAATGATTAATGAATGTTTACTATACCGAATTAAACTATTTATAAATGCTGAATCGATATACTTCGGTCCGTTGGCCCTGTTTACACTTATCGATAATAACCTTGTCGACTCGGTTGTTTTACACTTTAGTAACGGTCTAATCTGAACGTGTTTTTATTAGTTACCTTAATAAACGTATTCCCTAAAGTATCATAGTTCACTCTTACTAACTAACCTTACTTCGTTTATTAGTGACTTTCTGGTTCAATAACAGTCACAATATTTCCTCGAGACGTGACTTGAATTATGCCGTTTACGTCACCATAAAAAATTTTTTCAGCAGTTTCAGGGTAGGAATTATTGAACTTATAAAAAATTATTAATCTGGATAGTTTTTATAGTTATACTACTATTTACCTAGCAATCTCGCTCTGATAAGTCCTTCTCTCTTTGAAGCCCTAACGATTTTAACTTTTGGTTCGTGTTCCCAATAGTCTTCTAATTGTTTTTTGGTATGCTCCATGTCTGAAAAATCATCTACCAGGATAACCTCATGGATAAGGCTTTCGGGAGATCTGTCCAATACCGAATGAACGGTTCTAAGTAGTACAGACCATGCTTCGTTGTGGAAACATATAATTACAGACGTTGACGGCAGTTTACTCTCTTCCAGAAAACGATTATCTGCTTTACACCTAAAACCAAATAGCAAATTATGACTATAAATAAAAATGTACATTAGCGCATAATACATCCACGGTCTTTTGGCATTATCTAAGAAAATGTTCTACTGGATACAGTTTTAGCTAAAATAATGCCAAATATCATATTTTCATCAATATTTTGGGCTTTTAACCAAGGAAATGTTTTTCCAAAAATTAGAAATCTACTACTTGTTCCGGGACTTGATAAAAAAAATTCGGGAGTGAGTAGATGACGTGAAAATAATGCTGTGACATAAAAAAAATCTAATACGACCCCTCGTTTCTGAGTTATAGGCCTTTAAAGTTGCGAAATCAGAACTTATATTAAAGTATATTTTCTAAATTATGCATTGGAACGTTATTAATTTTTAATGGATGATTAGGTATGTCCATGTAGTGTGTTTCACGAAATAAATAATTCTACACTACTAGAGCGACTCATGCCCAATGCCTAACTTTTACAGGGACAACCTGTACAATCTAAAGATAGCAAAAATGAATCTTTCAATCGATTTTTTAACGGAAGGGTACTATTTATTTAACTAGATAAAATTTATGGTTTAGAAAATATGTATATTTTTAGATCGTTGTACATGCCAAGAAAACCGTTCGCCATAAGAGACATTCTGAAGAAAATGATCATAAATTGATATTATTTATTGAAAATACTTACATGAGGTATTAAAATACAATCAAAAATTTCTTGGAGAACTAATGAATAAATAAATAAACATTTGTACTACATACTATCGAAGATCAAATTACTGCCATGAGAAAAAACTTGAAAGAGATTAATAATTATTTTTCATGTAGTAGGCTACTGTCAAATAAGCTATAGACCGAAAAAGTGTGACGTCAGTACATGGCCGCTGACAGTTACTGAGGGAAAACAAATCAATTATTTAACTTATGTCTTGTCTTGACCATTGTAATATTTTAAAAGTTTATTCGTTTTTTCATTTGTAAAGTGACACTGCAGTGACTATCAAGTAATTATGCTTTATTGCTTCGCTCCTAAATTCCCATCATATACTCTATATCTACGACATATTCACTGTTTAAACTGTCTTCACATTTCTTTAACACTTTAATTTCATTACAAAACTGCTCCGCAATGCTCGAAAAATTAACAGTAGCCATGTTTAAGCATATTACAAACGTAAAATGAATATAAATAAATATTTGTTTTCCCTCAGTAACTGTCAGCGGCTATGTTTAAGACGTCATAGCTTTTTCGGTCTATAATTGCAAGCGACTTAATTTATTAATATCAGTTTCTTTTCAAAACATGTCATCGTATTTAAAATTTCAATATGGTAGAATTTACCTTTAGTGAATATGCCGACATTCATTTGATGTATGGTTTGGCTTCTTGTAGAAGGTTGTATACTGAACGCTTTCCGGAGCGAATTATACCCGACACCCGACTGTAGATCTTTTGTTAGGGTTGATCGCAGCTTACGGGAAGCAGGTTTGTCTTCATAAATAAAGTAAACTAGTTTCCATTATTTTTTATAAAATGATATTTTAGGAAGTGTCCTACCAAAAAAGGTGCCGAAGGTCTACAATGAACTATACGACCACCAGCGTTAGAACAAAATGCATTAGATGCAGTTGATGCTGATCCCACAACTAACGTACGCAAAATGTCACTACAATTTAACGTATCAACGAGATCTATTCATATAATTCTCCAGGAGCAACTTTTTTACCGTTTTCACATCCAGAAAGTGCAGCCATGGAAGTAGAGGATTATCCAGCAAGACTGGCCTACGCTCGTTGTTTTCCAGATGAACAACGAGTTAATAATACATTTGTTGGAAAAGTACTGTTTACTGACTAGTTGGTTTCACACAATATGGTTTTATTAATTCCCATAATTTACATTTATGGACAGATGAAAATCCTCACGTTACAATTCAAACAAAGAATCAACATCGATTTTGTGTTAATATGTGGGCAGGAATAGTGGGTAATAATTTAGTAGGTCTATATTTTTACTTTTCCGCCCAACCTTTCTATATGCGAGAAAAGTATTGGTTTACACCAAAAAAGTTGGATTTTTGCAATTTTTTTTTGAGTTATTTTCACGTTTTCCATCAACAACAACCAGAAAAAACGGTTTTTAGAAAAAAAAATCCTGTGTGTATGTCGTCGCCGTCGTTGTCGTCGACCACTTTTCCTTATATGTCTTGTTAGCACGATACAGCCTCCGGAGTGCAATAAGTCAGCAATTTTATGATTGAATATTGTTAAGGACATGTCACAGATGATCCCTATTGATTTTAAATTCACCAGAGCCAGTACCACGGGTGCTATGGTACTTGAAGTACGACATTTTGTAATTTTTTGAGAAATTGCAGTTTGTTAACACGATACAGCCTCCGGAGTTCAACAAGTCACCAATTTTATGATTGAATATTATTCAGGGCATCTCACTGATGAACCCTATTGATTTTCAGCTCACCGGAGCCAATACAACAAGTGCTACAGTACTTTAAGTACGATATTTTTGTCATTTTTGGAGAAGTTTCAGTTTGATAACACGATACAGCCTCCGGAGTATATACAAGTGACCAATTTTATGATTGGATATTATTCAGAGCGTCTCAAAGATGAACGCTATTGATATTCAACTCAGTAAAGCCAGTACAACGGGTGATATGGTACTTGAAGTACCAAACTTTCGTCATTTTTGGAGAATTCTCAGTTTGTTAGCACGATACAGCCTCCAGAGAGTATGCGATTGATCAATTTTATGATTGAATATTGTTCAAGGTGTCTCACGAATGTACCCTATTGATTTTCAGTTGACTAGAGCGAGTACAGGGGGTCCTATAAATCCAGATATACTGAATTTTTGATTATTTTTGGAGAAATTCCGGTTTGTTAGCACGATACATCCCCCGAAGTGTATACAAGTAACAATTTTATGATAGAATATTGTTCAGGGCCACAGATGCGGAAAAGTTAGTTTTAATCCTTAAAACCGTTTATTTTGATAATAACCTGAATGGCAGCGATGATTTCCCACCCATTTATGGGATATTCCTCTAAACATTCGCAGAGACATGTGGTTCATGCACGATGGAGCCCCTTCCCACTTCCTAAATGATGTAAGAAATCATCTTAATAACATTTTTCCTAATAGGTGGATTGGTCGGGAAGGTCCATTTGCATGGCCACCACGTTCCCCTGAATTAAATACAATGTATTCATTTTTTTAAACACAAGGAACAAAATGATCGATATAATAAACTTCCATTGTGACGCTATAAGGCAGAATCTTGGAATACATTTCCAAGTTCAAAGAAATCTACTCCGTAGACTCTGGAAGTGTGTAGAAGTGCAAGGTGCCCACTTCGAACATTTATTATAGTTTTATTTGTTTTTATTTGATAAGTTGTAGGCTAATTTAACCAATTTTTCTACATTTAAATTTTTT
Source organism: Galeruca laticollis (assembly GCA_963921935.1). Lineage (NCBI taxonomy): Eukaryota > Metazoa > Arthropoda > Insecta > Coleoptera > Chrysomelidae > Galeruca > Galeruca laticollis. The sequence goes on from OY998183.1 coordinate 85,987,852, forward strand.
CTTTATGTAAGTAACACGTTGTTCGACAGTATGCAGTTCAATTAGAAAAATTTGATTGTCTTTTGATACCTCATGTAAGTATTTTTAATAAATAATTACAATTAATGATAATTTTCTTCAGAATGTCTCTTTATGGCGAACGGTTTCCTTGGCATGTACAATGATCTAAAAATCTACATATCTCCTAAACCATAAATTTTATCGAGTTAAATAAAGAGTACCTTTTTGTTAAAAAATCGATTAAAAAATTCATTTTTGCTGTCTTTAGATTGTACAGATTGTAAAGGCTACGAATTGTTAACCATTAAGCATGAGCCGGCCGCGGCCTTCAGATAGACGCCTGTGAAGCTGGCAGAACTATTTCCGCAGAATCAAATTTTAGTACTCATTTTCTACTAATTTGTACCACAAAAAATAATTTTGTACCTTTACCCATTAAAGAAAAAAAACATGGCGCTGCTAGCTTCATGTTGACCTGGAAAGCCCAAATTAACAATAATTGGAAAAAATTAAAATTAATACAGGAAATTGAAGAAATGAATTTGTACTAATTTGTACCACAGAAAATATGAACAACCCCTGCTTTGATAAATTGAATAGCAATTCCATCATCCTCCGATCTTTTCAAAATATCTTGAAAAACGAAATATGAAAGTCTACTCCATTGAAACTGAATTTGTACTAATTTGTACCACAGAAAATATGAACGTCAACCCCTTCAAACAACCCCTGATCGATAAATTGAATAGCAAGCCCATTCTTCTCCGATCCTTCCAATATTTCGATTCTATTAGTACTAAATGTGTACTAATTTGTACCATGAAAAATATTCCTAATTATTAAAGTCAACCCATTTATACAACCCCTGCTTTGATATCCTCAGATTTTGTCAAAATTTCTTGGAAAACGAAATATAAAAGTCTACTCCATTAAACCTGAATTTGTACCACAATAAATATTAACTTCAACCCCCTCAAACAACCCTGTTTCGATAAATTGAATATCAAGCCCATTCTTCGTCGATCTTCCCAATATTTCCTGAAAAACGAAATATTGAAGTCGATTCAGGTATTATTTTAAATGTTTCCTTAACCACTTGTTCCTTTTTTCGAGATCGTTATATTCAATCCTAACACTGGCTCTCAAACACATTGCCTATTGATTCTGTAGTCCTTGTCAATAGAGGTTTTTTTAATGACAATTCCAACTAACTTATACATGTTGTTATTGCTAGCACCCCCCCCCCACCCCTATTTCAAATTACAAATAAATTGATGTACATTTTAGGACTAATTTGTAACACAAAAATTTGAATTTGTACCCTTAAAATTAGAATTTGCACCTTCTCAGTTTTTCTGAAAAACCGCTATTTAATGTGGGGGTGCTAGTTTGAGCTCAAGCTACCTTTACAAAATGAAATTTTAATAGCATACGTTTAAACTTTTAATTAAGGACTAATTTGTACCCAAAAAAATAGAATTTGTACCCACCCAGTTTTCCCTGTAAAAGGCATTTATAAAAACAAATAACAGCATGACTTTAAACTTTATATTTGGGACTAATTTGCTCCCAAAAACGTTTTTCTATTATTATATTATTTTGTTTATAAAATATAATGAATTAGACCACGTCTTTGATTAATTTCCAAGTAAATCGTTAAAAAAATTGAAAGTATCAAAAGTAACTAAATAATGTTAATTTTAGAATATAGGACTAATTTGTACCCACACAGTTTTCCCTGAAAAAAGCTTTTTAATATAGTGTCTTCACCTCACAGCAGTCCTCCTGATATAAGTTCAAAATGGACCAAAATCTAGATAAACTGTTAAATGAAGTGTTTCATGAAACCTTGTCACCTACCTACTTCCCAGTCATTTTTGTTTTCATATTTTCATATTATGTATTGCTTTGCCACCAATAATAAATACATAGTTATGATTACAATTAGAAATCCATATTTTTTGTCATAGATCTCTTATTTTCAATGAGGTCTTTTGGGGTAATCGCGGAAATTCTGTGACGAGACAAAAAAATTAAGTTTTCTTTCCCTTCTGCAGGTGCGTAATAAGGCGTAAATAGTTCTGGGCAATTAGAAGATAAGAATGGCTTCATACTCTGGTGTTATCACTTATTTTACCACTTACTGAAGATTGAAAAAAATTTATTCGTTACACTGTAGCAAAAACGGGTAGGAGTCAGTGTGGCGATATTTTTTGCTTTTCAGATGAGAGGCGTCTGACGTCTGATCTACGCTCCTATTAACCTATTGCTGATTGATGCCTTTATTTAATAATTTTTCTAGTGGTCAGAAAAATTTTAGTATGGAGTTTTTGGAGTAATTAAGCAGTGCACAATACGCCAAAAGGGCTTATTTTAATTTTTGGTACTTCAGTGTAAATCTGTGTATAAACATTTTGTGGTACAAATTAGTATAAATTCAGTTTTAATGGAATCTACTTTTATATTTCGTTTTTCAAGAAATTATGAAAAGATCGGTGGGTTTGCTATACAATTTATTGAAGCAGGGGTTGTTTAAATTATTTAACTTTTATATTTTGAAATATTTTTTGTGGTACAAATTAGTACAAATTCAGTTTTAATGGAATCGATTTATATATTTCGTTTTTCAAGAAATTTTGAAAAGATCGGAGGATGGCCTGCTCTTCAATTTATCAAAGCAGGGGGGTTGTTTAAGTGAGTTTACTTTAATATTTTGGAATATTCTCCGTGGTACAAATTTAGTACTTATAGAATCGACTTTAATATTTTGTTTTTCAGAAAATATTGGAAAGATCGGAGAAGACTGGGAGGATGGCTTGCTCTTCAATTTATCAAAGCAGGGGGGTTGTTTAAGTGAGTTTACTTTAATATTTTGGAATATTCTCCGTGGTACAAATTTAGTACTTATAGAATCGACTTTAATATTTTGTTTTTCAGAAAATATTGGAAAGATCGGAGAAGACTGGGCTTGCTATTCAATTTACGTTCGGGGGTTGCTTGAAGGAGTTGACGTTAATATTTTTTGTGGTATATGTTAAAATCATTTTAACATTTGCGTCGACCCCACCAAATTTTTTAAATAGACTCAAATCCAATATTATAGAAGTCCACTGAAAACTTAGTGTCAAAGGAGTTTTATCCATAGTTTTTTGTGGTCCTTCGAGCCGAATTTGATTTAGATACTCCAATTCTAAGTATAGCTTGTCCACCAGTTGCGAGAGCCCAAACAGCTACTGATGAATCTACGAAATTACTAACTGGCACCATAGAGACATCCAATATTTTAGTGTGGCCTATTTCTTGCCAGGGACCTGTTGTTGCTATTGCACATCTTCTGTACCACCTGCGACGTCTTACGTAATCAGTGAATTGCTTAGTATAAATGAAATGAAATATGCCCTATGCTTACATGAGTATGTAATGGATAAATGGAACACATCACTTGTGTAAGACTTTAGATCTATTCCAATAAAATACAACCAAGAAAAATAATCGAATATTAAGCTTATTTCCAAAATACCCTTGATTGAATTCTTACTACTTATACTTGATGAACGACTATCATTAAGGAAAGATAAGGAGAAGAATAGTTATAGATAAGTACCGACAGCCAATAAATGACCATTTCATTGGAACTTCTACATATATATTCAAACATCTTTATACGAAAGGAAATGAATCAGTAAGAAATATGAAATTGAAATATGTAGGCACCCAGTATTTTGGAATTTCTAATGTAGGTATTATTATCACTAAAATAGTTATGTTGATGATTACTATTCACTAGCTCTTAGACTATAAGCTGAACATAAACACACCTGAGCCATGTACGATGTCCTTCACCATGCCATTCCGATGTGTCGCCAATTGAGGCTAATCTGTAATTGGTTAAATACCACTTTTTATGAATCTAGGAAGTTTTAAACGTATATGTGCATTGTTATTAAGCTACCACTGTCCAATAGCACATATTCCACTTTAAGAAACTAATTAAATATGAAACACAATACACAGCAGTTTCTATTGTTTAACGGCAAAAAAATGTAGGCTACCTCATTGAATGATAATTGATATTTTACATTGTTTGTTCGTAATCTTTCATTCAGTTGACAAATCAATAAAATGAATAATAGCCGTTTTGGAAGTATATATCGAAAAAACTTAACTGATTAACAAATATAATTTTTCGATTTTTGTAACAAATTTTATTCGCAATCAAAGATATGAAAATGTTGACAGTGCGCCATACAGTGAGCACGCAAAGGTTGGAACACATTCGTAAAAAACTTGATTTGGCCATTGGGGAAAAAAGCTCAGACACGTCGATTTTATTTTTCATTTGCGCATTTTTCGTGTACTCGGATGAAGTCATCACTGTTCGAGTTATGACGTCATCATAATTTTTTAAATGGGGAATGTCAAAGCGCATTATCCACAATGCCAGCCCGTTCAAGTGAGTTTGATAAAATGCGAATAATTTTCAAAATGGAGGATGCTTGGTCTATTAGACGAGTGGCCCAACAGTTTAATAGAAGCATAACCACGATTCGAAACATTGAAAAAGGTGGGATAACGATTAAACTGTTATCATAAAAGAGGAACTGAAAGACCAGTTATAACTACACTGGAGAAAGACGAAGCATTAACTGATTACTTAAAGGAAAATCCCTTTAATATGGCAGGATATGTAAAAGTTGCAGTGAACTTTAATCCTTCAGTAACAACCGCATTAAGAAAAATTAATTTAATTAATTGCGCAGCCGCCCAAAAATACAAACTTTATGAATAACATAAACAAGGTAGGCTAATATTTGCCTAAAATTCTGTTTTAAACGATACATTACATTTTTTGGGCAGGCCCACTTTTTCTGATGAAAAAGTATTCCAATCACATCACGGACATATTAGAGCTTATATAGACCGCCCTGAAGTAGGCTTAATGAAAAGTATGGATGATTCTCTGTAAATATTTGGGCTTGGATGTATAGAGGAGGTGTTGGAGAATCGAATGTCATAGATTGATTTATTTAAGTTCACTCACTACACTTGTTTGTTTAAAATCATTTTGACAAGTTAGTTGTCAATTATTTGTCTGTAATTCTTTTTGTACAATAAAGCCTAACAAAAGGTTTAAAATATTATTTAATTATCTACAACAATTTATTGTACAAAAAGAGGTTGTATAAGAATCGACCATGAAACGTGCCTCACGATCTGAAAGATTCCATTTGAACCCTGATGAAACAGATGCATCGCAACATTGGAATCACTGGTTTGAGACTTTTCAAAATTTTATTTTTGCAGCTGAAATAGAGGAGATGGAGAAGCTTAAGGTTCTCACAAATTTTATATCTCCCTCCGTCTATGAATACATAAGTGAATGCGATATTTACAATAATGCAGTTAGTATTGTTACGAAACAGCACACTGGTATAGTCCCTAAATCCGACTCTGTCTAAGCCAGGTATGAAAGTTAAAATTATGGCGGACGCGCAGGGTTTCCTAGAATTGTTTACGAATAGTGACTATCTTATCTACATTGTTTTTGTGACCAGTCTTATCTAGAAAATGCCAGAAAGCCAATTGTTTTTGTAAGCCGCAGTCCGGAATTTTCTAGTAAAAAAAGGCTTTAATATATAAGGAACCGATCAGTTAGTTAATAAAGTGATCTCGACAAATAAACAGTAAATAAGTGAATATAAAAGTGTTGATATAAATTAATAATTAAGTTTGTGTGCATATAAATTAAATTTAAGTGATTAGTTGAGTATATATAAATTAAGTGTTGGTGATTAGTTTAGTGTTTAAATAAATTAGTAAGTAGTTTAAAATTTATCCCACACGTTTACTGTTTAAATAAATAACAAAAACATTACAGTTTTTTGAAAAATATCTACATTAAACCGGTGAATGAAATATTTGCGCGGCATAAGCTCATGACTCGAAATCAGGAATCTGGAGAGACTATTGACAACCTTGAACCTTTAAAACGCTTAGCAAAAGACTGCAACTTCAAAGCTGTTGCTGCAGACATCAACAGGGATGAAAGTATAAGAGATGCGTTTATAGATGGATTACAATCATCACTCATTAGGCAAAGATTACTAGAAAATCATACTCTAACTTTAGATGAAGTATTCAGACAAGCAATATCTCTGGAACTCGCACACTATCAATCACGGCAATATTTATCATCAATGGCAGTAAATGCTGTTGTCCAGAGCTCCCCTACTTCAGCTATAAACAAAAATGATGAAATATCTTTCAAACGTACAGAGCAAGACACTATTGCTGCTATCAATACAAGTGTTACTTTTGTGGTATTCAAAAGCATTTTCGAGCAGAGTGTCCTGCGAAAAATACAGTTTGCAGAGCATGTGGTACCAAAGGTCATTGGCAAAAAGTTTGTATGAAAAAGAGCAAAATGAAAGCAACTGATAAATCTGTTCATTTTTCTAACTGTATTGCTTCTATACCTTCTTGTTTGAGACAAGCTGTTATCCGTGTTACTATAAATGGTACGATTGCTTACAGTCTAGTAGATACAGGCACTTCGTCAAGCTTTATTAATGAAAATAATATTCATAAGCTCAAGATTTCTGTAACTCCAAGTAAACCAGAGAAAGTGTCCATGGCTTCTCCATCACTTGATTCCTCAACAAAAGGTCAGTGTAAAATAGATCTTTGTCTACAAGGACAAACATATGAAGAGATTACTGTTAGTATTCATCCAAATCCCTGTTCGTACGTAATAGTAGGTCATGATATCCTTAGAAGACACTCGTACGTCCAGGTGCAATTTGGTGATGAACAGGAACCTCTTAATATTTGTAGTGTGGCAACAGCTAATATCGAACCTGTCCGAATTTTCACAAATCTCTCATCTGAATGTAAGCCAATTTGCATTAAATCTTGAAGATATACTGAATCAGATTTGAAGTTTATTGTGCTTGAAATTCACAATTTATTGGAAAATAATATAATTGAAGAGAGTATTTCACCATGGCGAGCTCAGGTTTTAGTAGTATCTTCAGAAAGTTATCGTCTTAATTGGCTCTGCAACCACTACCCCTTGCATTGTAGCCCATATACCGATTAACTCTGAAGTTATTACCTCTACGAGTGTAATTATTCGACCTAGTATCTTGATTGGACCTTCCGTTGTAATTTTTGCCCTGGGTGTACCTGGACCCGACGTTATTGTTAAATATGCTTTCTAAAGAGTTGTCCACCTCTACAAATTTTGTGAGGGCCTCTTCCGCCGACGAAAAATTACCCGCAGCTAAAATCCATCTAGTTTTCTCTTGTGTGGCATTTCCACTTTAAGCCTTGACTGTAGCCTCTTTCATGTACTTCCCTGACAACACTCTTGCCATGTGTTCCGAGGTATATGAGTTCCTAAGATATTCTCCTAGTTTTTCTAGTTCAGCTGCATATTCTGCGGCGTCTTTGTTGATCTGTTTTAGATTACTAATCTTTGCTAACAATAACCCTGGATTTTCTCCTTTTACGTTGGTTTTAAGAGCAGTTATTATTCCTTCTAGAGTATTTTCATTCGCTGCTGCTACTCTGGCTTTGCCTGATAGCCTGTTTTTTACGAAAGTTACCGCAGTGGATGATAAATCTCCTGTCACATTATTCCTTAACAGCTCCAATGCATCTAAAAACCCGAATAAATTCCCAAAAGTTCCGTCAAATCGTTTTGGTATAAGCTTACACGCTAAATTAATGAAATCTACTTGTGACAAAGGCATTATGTCGAAGGATTTGCTTCCGCCACTCTCAATATCTTCCAAAAATATTTTTATCTATTAATTGATCGCATGAACTAGGAATTTTATATCTTATTTTTAGCACCTGGAATGACCTAACTAGTCTGTCCCTAACTGATAAAAATTCCGAATGACACTTAGCTTTTCGATTAGCATCAAGTGTATCCCATGAAAGAGCTATAGTACGAGGGAATTCATTAAAGAGTGAAATCAAATTATTTTTAATATCTTCCCTAACTGAATCACTTTTGGGTACCACTGTTTTCGAAACTCTTTTTGATTGATTCTTAATTTCTTGAGCAAACCTATTTAATGTTGTTTCTAACTTTTCCGGAAACACGGACATCTGGTGCAATCGGTTTTAGAATAAGTAGTCACATTACTGTACATAATATACAGCATAGACAAATAACCCCTCAAAATATATGCAGTAATAAATAACACATAGAAAATATATATATATATATATATATATATATATATATATATATATATAGAAAATAAAAAATATATGTGTAGATATTCAGCAACGGAAAAATATGTGAATCGGTTGGGAAAATAAATCTTACCACATTTACACTACACTGGTTCTGGACTGTGTCAAATTCCCCCTGATGTTGCTTTTCACATTGCGTCTGTACATCGCCCATATGGAAATCACCAACTTTATGAGTACTGCCGCTGTTAACACAAATATCAGCACACGTGCATCTCCAGACAATTGGATTTGGCTTTCTTGCACAATAAAATTGGAATTTTCAACTCCATTTTGTTATACGGCTTCATGCGTGGAGTACGACTTCTCCATTTTAATGCTCACAATCTCTATTTACTCCATGCAATATAATATTTTTGATGATAATTTGTTACCATCCAGTTCCAATCCCAAGGATCGCCATGTAAGGTATTGGTAAAAGAGCTCACTCTGGTTTCAATCAATAATGATTCATTCTTCTCTCCAAAAAATATCTCTTAATCTTTACAATATATTTTTTAATAATGATTCTAAGCTCACTTACTTGACCTAACCAAAACTTCTATCTATTTGTTTACTCGACGCTCTTTACACAATATTTTATATAAATATTAAATATAGTTAAAAGTGTTGTATGTCTAAATGCAGACTCTAATAGTCCTTGACCAACATATCTTTGAATGTTTAATGACTAACGAATTATTTGATATACAGGGTGTTACATCTGCCTATTGCATTGAATAAATCAATTAAAACTCACCATTCGTCTCTTGGATCTGGCAAGCTTCTGTGTACGCTAATAAGATCACTAGCATACTGATTGAAGGCATTCTTCAACCATCCTTCGTCGACTAATTTTTTTACATCGGCTGAAACAATAGAGAGAATTTTTAACCTGGCATTGAACACGTTTATCAATATAGACAATATTCATTTGAAAACAAATTTTGATTTTAACGTATTATTGATAAAGTTATCCTGAAATTAATTGTTTTGGAAACTGCCAACATTGGTATTACCAGGTGAAATCTGTCATTACCACCTTGAAGTTTGACATTTTTCACAGTATCCGTTCTCAAAACGTGTTCACGTGCGAGACATATTTGTATTGTTAACAGTAAATTGAAAATTTCATCTCAGCCAATAAAATGGAATTAACTCACGAATATTTTCGAGCTATTATTTACTATGACTTTCTACATGGAGTAACAGTGCAACAATTCAACTTTTAATGATTCAGTTACGGATGAATCGGTCGTTGTACCAGAAGACATTGGTTCTTCCGAATAATAATTGAAGGAGTTCGCCATGTAACATATGAAAACGAAACCTGTTTAAGCATAATTATGAACAGCATACATCATATTTTGCATGAACATTCGGTCGGTCGGAAGCTATGTGCGCGTTTGATTCCACATTGTTGACAGGCACTCGTGTCGATTTGTATTGTCACAAAATTAAAAAATGCCACAGGTTTTTCCAAACATATGAAAATGTCCTCACTACAGACCAATTCTTAAAGCAGGGAATAAACAGGATATGACAAATTATCGTAGCGTGTGTAACAAAAGCTTTTTGAGGGTATGAACGTAAAAGTGTAAGTTTCGTCTCAACTTCGACCTTTATCTAAATATTTTTATATTTTAAATGTGTCTTTCAATATAAAAACTTAAGGCGCTGTAGATTTTTCGGTTGGGTTTTCCTGAGACCTACGAGAAACAAAGGAGGCTTAGTTTATGAACACAGGAAGGAATAACTGCAAACATTTCTAGATTGTTCGGAAATGTGGGAGATTAACCATCCAATGACTCTGTTCTCCAATCTAAATCCGTCTCGGGTGAAGAATACATATGAATGAACAAAAGAATTATGCATTTTTGTTGAAATCTATTCTTATTTTTTCACATAGTCTTTTTGTAAGTATCTATGTTTTTTTCAGAAATGTTCCTCGCTCTTCCACTAGTAGTTTGAGTTTCCACTAAGCGGTTCAATGAAAAAACAATTTTTAAAGTATTTTTGGTATCACCCAGTCTCTCAAGGTAAAATCCATCAATATCCAATCAGTCAAGGCAAACCTTCATTTTGAATATATACAAAGATGAAATAATTCTGATTAATGCATACATCAAATAAATTACGTATATATCTGATATTATTCCTGGATTATGATTTTTATCTTCTAGTGATTTTCTTACAAGTGATTCTTTTGGAGGAATTTTAGTGAACATATTGGTAACATCAAATGAAATGAGTTTAGAGTTGAATGTTTGTAATTTTTTGATTAGTTGATTGAGTATTTAGGTATACCGGGTGTGACAAAGTTATTATAGAATTATATGGAATAAAGTTATATACGAAAATTGTAGACATCTGTAAACTTCACATTTCAATATTATTTTCATTTGTACTGGGTGTTCCCTATCACCCGGGTGAAACAAACATATATCTTTTTTTGAATGAGACACCTTATATATTATTTCAGACTCAGATTGGGCTCACCTCCCCAATACTTACAATGTAGGGTTTCATATAGGTATATAGGGCACTTCAGAAGTTATGCCCAATTGTACGTGAAGATCATTGTGAGTTCAACGCCTTGTATAGTTCAAAAGAAACAACTTGACATCAATATTTTGCAGATATAACATTTTGATATTGGTCTAGTTTTATGACACAGTACCATTATTTGGATATTAAATCAGCCAAGAGTCGATCACATTATTTTCTCTATTTTTTCAAATTAATCACCATGTATTTCATTCCAAAAACTGAAAAGACACCTTATACGCTTTCACTTTTATCAGGCATTCCCTATAACTAAAATCATTTAATTGGGTATTGGGAGAATGTAGTAGGAATTGTTTATTATCAATAAGAATTTATCAAGAGCGATATCCTGCACGAAGCCAACCCACAAAAAGAACATTGTAAAGGTTGATGGGTTGTTTCAATCGTACAGATTCAATACTTTATGAAAAACATGAAATGACATAAACTGCAGATACTGAGGAAAATGAATTTAGTAATTGCGGACAATCCTCATGTTAGTACCCACGAAAATTCTCGTCAACAGGTTATCAGTGTAACATCCATCCGAGGAATATTGCATAAAAAAAAGATGCATCCATACCGCATTTAGTTATGTCAAGAGTTACTCGACGATGACTTTTTGCGAGTGCTCAACAACGAATACATAATCAGATCGATTTCTTTGATTTTGTCTTTTTTGGAGATGAAGCAACGTTTCATAAGAATGGTACTATGAATAGACATAATTACCATTACTGTTCCACAAAGAATCCCTATCTTACATCAACTCAAAGTCAAACTAGATGGTCTGTGAATGTTTGTGATGGTATAATTGGAGACCACGTAATTGGACCACATTTTTTGGATGGAAGAGTGAATGGTCTAGTTTATTGAGGCTTACTAGAAAATCATTTACCATTACTATTGGAACATGTTCGGCTCAACATTCGGCAAATAATGTGAATTTTACACGATGGAGCTCCGGTACATCACGCTCACAATCATCTGAATACCCATTTTCCCGACAGACGGGTAGGAAGAGGAGGACTCATTGCATGGCCACCTAGATCAGCAGGCTTGACTAAAATTGATAAATGTAAGTCGATCTTTTGAAGATCGACTGCGAAATTGTATTGATGTTTTGGGTGGTCATTTCGAACATTTGGTATAGTAGTAATTATCAATTTACCTTTGACTGATATTTTGTTATTACTGTCATTTTTCTATATCTCACTTCTTTCAATTAATAATGTTTTCAACTTTTTGTTATTAAATTGACAATATCTCGGAAATTAATATTTTTAGGTATATGGAATGACAGATAAAAATGAAAGCTTATAAGGACCAAATTATTCTTAAAATAATACAATCGTTCACAGACAATCATATAATTGTTCCAACAATCAAAGTATTAAAATTAATAAGAGAAGGCTTTCGGGACAAAAACAAAGCCTTAATGGTCGCGATCGATATACAGAAAGCCTTCGACTTCGTATGGCTCGAGGGTTTAACATTCAAACTTATGCAATTAAAAATTCCTAATTATTTGATCAAACTAATTAACTCCTGGAGCGCTATTCTCGACTTCCTTCGCATTGGTGCGAATACTAACCGATCCGAAGGGTGTGCATGCGAAGGATTTTGTGAAACCGTATTCTCGACTATCCTTCGTATCGAGTTAGATATTGGTATTCGAATTACACGAATGAAATATGTCAACAATGTAAAATAACCTAAAAACTTTATGTTTATATTATTTAATTATAATTGTTGTATTTTTCACATCTATTCACAAACAATATACCTACTTAATATTTGCAATGAATAGTGGTAAAAAAGCTGCATCAATTACCGAAACTCAAAAAACAACAATGATCGAGTTTTTAAAAAAGAATCCCGCATTAATTAGTGGTAAATTTTCGAATTCTTTTACATTTAAAGATGCTATTGTAAAGTGGGAAGAAATCACTATGATATTAAATAGTATACCTGGTGCAAATAAAGACTGGCGCAATTGGAGGAAGGTAAGTATACAATTTTCAATAATTAATAATATAATTAATATTCCCATTCTTCTAGACATGGCAAGATTTGCGGTCAAGGACAAAATTGAAAAAAAGTGAAATTAACAAACAGTATAGAGGTACTGGTGGAGGATCGCCTACTGAAAAGGAGTTAACACCTTCAGAATTATCAATATTGGACATAATAAAAGTTGTTTCAATTGAAGGACATGCAGTACCAGAATCTACTGCGACTTTCAATTTTGAAACTGATAAACAAGAACAGGACTTACTCAATGAAGAACAAACTTTCGTTGATGAAGTTGTGGAAGATATATCAAATATAGAAAATAATACACCCTCAACAACAACAAGTCAGAGGAAAGTTCCAAAAAGATCAAAAATTCATAATGCGAGGGTAGTTAGTGATTTTAATACATTGTATAAACAAAAAATTGATATAAAAGAAAAGTATTATAATATAAAAATTGAGCTTTTATCAAGAATTGCAGTTGCGAGAGAAAAATCAGCAACTTCTATCGAAAAAATTGCAGACACTCTCACTGAATTTACGAATAATTTAACATAAATAATTTTGTTGTAGATTCTTGAAAATATTTTCATTTTTTAGTGATTTCAGTTAATTTTAGTTTTGATACTGTTAAATATAATTCATTAAATGTACCTGTCGCAACAGTATTTGTTTTTTTTCGTATAGGACAGATGTATATGTGTGTATTTTTTTGTGTATAATAATTTTACTTATTTTACAATAGAAACTTTAATAATATTTTGTGTGGTAGCTACCTAGATCTGTGAAATCCTAAATAACCAATTATAATATCTCATGTTTATTGAGGAGTTATAGCTGGGATAGATTATAAAAGAAAATGCTGGTGATTTCATTAACTAAGTTTATTTAAAACAAGAATTAAAAATATAGAATATAAATTATTTTTAATATCCAATAATAATTTTAACAATGGTGCAAAAAGAGTGAGTAAAATCAATGATAGAGCCAGAATCATTTGTTAAAAATAAAAATTTCCAATAAGGTTAGTATTATAAGTTTTTATCTGGATTTTCTTATGATTTATTGTTGGAGTTTTTCTCAACCAATACACACTTAAATACATTTCAATAAAATTTCCAAAAAGTGCTAAAATCATTTCTTGAACATGTACTCCACTAAATCCCATTCCTAGCAGACTATACTATCAAAATGTTATTAAATGCCTTAAAATATAAACTATAATTACATCCTATGTCTAAATATGTTATGAATTAAATTTTGCCTTGCTGCACGACCCATAACAAGATCTTCATTGATTCTTGCAATACCATTTTCCTCCAAATTTTCAAGAATACCTTGTTGCAATACAGCTAAAGTAAATATTTTAATATTAAATATGTCAGATAAAAGTTGGTATTACTATAAATTCCAAGATCTATGTCTTCTTCGTCATCATTATTTTCTGGTTCTGGTACATTATATTCAATACATAAATTGTGTAAGAATGCACAAGAATTTATAATTTTACAGGCAGTTTCAGGATCATAATGCAGAACTCTATGCTTAAGACAACAACGAAATCTCATTTTCAAAAGACCATCGCATCTTTCAATTATGTTTCTTGTAGATTTGTGAATATTATTGTATACATATTCAGGTGTATTTACAGCTGGCTCATTTTCCAATGGAGTTAAGCACCATGATCGCAGTGGATAACCAGAATCACCTATAATAATATGTATTCATTTTATTTTAATATTATATTAAACAAAATACCACTTACCCAAAAGAAAATAATCAGTATGACCTCTAGCATGCAACTGTTGTAAAACTGTTTGTACATTTGAATTGTTCCAAATAAATGCATCGTTAGTACTACCAGGATATCTTGCATTGATATTAATGATTTTCATATTAGCATCACATATCTAAAATAAAATATATTGTATAGGTATACCTATTCTGTAACTAATAAATTATGTCACATTGTGATTTAAAAATACAACATTACCAATTGTACATTAATTGAATGATATCCTTTCCTATTCACATAAATGTGTTCAGGGTAATCTGGATCTCCTATTTTAGGTGGATAGATAGCGATGTGTGTACAGTCAATACAGCCAATTACTCCTGGAAAGTTATATTTTTTAAAAAACCTAAAACAATATTAGATCATTTTTATTATATTGACAGTGACAACAATTTTTATACTGTAATCTTGCAGAATTTAACTCCTGAAAATTTTGAGGAAACTTAATGTATTCATTAAAAATGTCAGGCTGATTTATTGCCTCTATGACTTCCTTAATACATCTGCTCACGGAAGATTGGCTAACATTTAAATGTAAATTTTTTCCAACATCAAGCTGATAGCTACCACTTGCAAAAAATTTTAATGCTACCAATATCTGGAAAAGATAAACAGAAATAGGTACAATAATATTTATAAAATACATTCAGAAGTTTTTTACTTACCTTATCAGCAACACTCAAATCTGTTGGACGAACTTTGTCTTTAATATAGGTTTGCAGAATATTTTTTAAAAATCTAAACAAATCCTTAGAAATTCTGAACATTTGAATAAACTGTCTATCGCTTAAAACATTTAACGGATCATAACCAATAATGTTAATCTCATTATCCGGATTTAACAAATTATCAACGTAATTAATAAACATAAACTCGGCCATTTTTGATATTCGGAGTAGACTTATCTGTGATTCGGACCCTAAAGACTACTGAAGACCGCTCGTTGTAAATGCGAGTGATAATATGCGTATTCGAAATGCATCCGAAGAGTCAAGAATACATTAATCCGAATTTTTCACAAATGCGAGTGACCTTGATTTATACGAAGTGTCGAGAATAGCGCCCCTGTCACAAATAGACAGTTTTATATAAAAATAGATTAATTGGACCCTATCTGATCCAGACTGGAGTGCCGTAGGGCTGAGTATGATCACATTTGCTATATTCATTGTTTATCTACGACCTCCCAACCTCCCAAATTTATTAACTGCCATGTACGCAGACGATACTTGTTTTGTAGCAACTGCAAATAATCCAGAGACCGCACTTGATAACATACAAACGCACATTAACACAAAAATATAACCTTATTACAAATATCAAAAATTTAACATATATGCCTCCAAAATAGAGTATTTATTACTCAGGAGAATTGCTAGGAAAAATAGCTCGTTGCAATCCCAGCTTTGTGTAGATGTACATATTATCTTTCCGAGTAATACTTTAAAATATCTAGGATACCCATACAAGGAAATACAAATGCCAACGCCCACGTTTGTAGCCAAGTACACAAAGCCAATATTGCAATCAGTAAACTTTACCCTCTCATTTGCAAACACAGTCAACTCCCCACACATAATAAACTACTCATGTACAGACAAATTACTAGACCAATCTTAACATATTCAGCACCAGTATACTACACAGGAACAAAATACATCTTTCACCCCTGCAGGTGGTACAAAACAAGTGTCTGAGAATGGCAATAAACCATAACACAACCTACCCTAAATATCCAAGAAACTCCTGGTTGCATGAAAAATGCCGAAATGCCTACTATCAAAGACTTCATCGCTAAAATACCTACGAGTTTTTACAATAATTGTCTGCCAAAAGACCTTCGAAATGCACTCATAGCCGCAAATTGCGCAGAAGACATCCGCGATAGTGGGTGCAGACTTCTGCATGGATCGCTAATAACATAACAAGGTTGTCAATATCCAACCCACGTTTCTACAGACAGGGGTGAATTCAGTTCGGCATAAAACCAAACTGAATTACCCTAATTTCTTCCAGATATAAATCAAATTAAAATCAGCGTCTGCCATATTGCCTTCTCCAAAACTAAAACCTCCATCAATTATTGAGAACCTGATTTTCAGCTGCTTTTCAGGGAAACTCAACCGAAAGAATCTAGGAGCCAAAACTATATGCCGGGGACAAAGTTAGTTGTATTAACGAAATTTTTTGGATAATGCTGTTACCGCAAGGAGCCTCAAAACATACGCTGACAACAAGAAGAACGCCAGAACACCGGCATTCACAATTCACTGTATTCTTTTGTTATCCGTAATTTGGGAATCAAAATATTTTAATAAAGTACGTTTTTAATAATAATAAACTAGAGGACCCGTGCTGCTCCGCAGGATTAGGATAGACTATGTATGAGAGGATGTAATTATTACATAAAATCATTGTACAGTACTTCCTTCCAGACAATATTAGCTGTGCGTCAACTCAACGAATTTACACAGTTAATAGCTCAAACGGAAGGGTTTGATCCACAGAGTGTTCTTAGACTTCTGTCAACAGCCTACGTTAATTAGAACTCTAGTTATAGAGGTTTGAGTGAAGGAAAATCTTGAAAAAATTGAATGTAAAGTTGATTGTGCACACATAACTTTCCTCAAACTCAACGAATTTAAGCAGTTAATAGCTCAAAAAAAGAGCTTGATCCACTGAGTGTTCTGATAGGGAAACGAGCAAGATCCATTCATTAGAAGAGGAGCTATGAGAATTAGAATTGCTTGAGTGAACGCCAGAACACCGGCATTCACAATTCACTGTATTCTTTTGTTATCCGTAATTTGGGAATCAAAATATTTTAATAAAGTACGTTTTTAATAATAATAAACTAGAGGACCCGTGCTGCTCCGCAGGATTAGGATAGACTATGTATGAGAGGATGTAATTATTACATAAAATCATTGTACAGTACTTCCTTCCAGACAATATTAGCTGTGCGTCGGCCGCGGTATTTGGAAAAAAATAAAAGTAAAGTTGGTTGTGCACATATAACTTTCCTCAAACTCAACGAATTTACACAGTTAATAGCTCAAACGGAAGGGTTTGATCCACAGAGTGTTCTTAGACTTCTGTCAACAGCCTACGTTAATTAGAACTCTAGTTATAGAGGTTTGAGTGAAGGAAAATCTTGAAAAAATTGAATGTAAAGTTGATTGTGCACACATAACTTTCCTCAAACTCAACGAATTTAAGCAGTTAATAGCTCAAAAAAAGAGCTTGATCCACTGAGTGTTCTGATAGGGAAACGAGCAAGATCCATTCATTAGAAGAGGAGCTATGAGAATTAGAATTGCTTGAGTGAATGTGTCCCATAAGAAATGTACAGGGAAGAATCGCGTTTGAGTAAAATGTGATTAAGGTGGGAGTTGAGCAAATTGCAGTGATTGATGACATATCTGTGTCTAAATACCTTTCATTTAAAAAAAAATGAAGGGAATCGGCCCGATAGAACGGCCAGACTGACTTCAGTTTTCATAATTTTTTTTAATATATAAGATATTAAAAAGATTCAACTTACAAGATAACTCAGTACAAATGAAAACAATTTTAAAATATGAACTTTACAGATATCTACAATTTTCGTATATAACTTTATTCCATATCTTCTATAATAATGGATATATCGAACTTTGTCACACTAATGGCGCACCCTGTATACTCAATCAACTAATCAAAAAATTACAAACATTCAACTCTAAACTCAATTCATTTGATGTTATCAATATGTTCACTAAAACTCCTCCAGACGAATGTTCAACACTTGTGAGAAAATTACTAGAAGATAAAAATATTAATCCAGGAATAATATCAGATATACTTAATTTATTTGATGTATGTATTAATCAGAATTATTTCACTTTTGACAATAAGGTATATATTCAAAATGAAGTATTACCAGTGGGAAGCCTTATATCACCAATTTTGGCAACTATTTGTATGGGCAGTTTAGAAAGAAAAATCTTTGAATGTAACATTTCAAATAATATCTTATTTTGGTATAGATATGTAGATGACATATTAGCGCGTTTTATTGATAGTCAACGACAATTAGATATATTTTTCAATCATATTAATAATTTACACCCAAAAATTAAATTTACATTTGAAATTGAAGATAATAACTCAATCAATTTTCTTGATATAAAATTTTGAAAGAGTTGTGTACTTGATTATTCAATTTACATAAAACCAACTCACACTGTTGTGACTATTCCATATAATTCCAATCATCTCATGTTACATAAATTGGAAGCATATAATTCAATGATACATAGAGCGTTTTCAGTTCCTATGAACAAATATAATTTTGATAGAGAAATTAACACAATTAAACAAATAGAACATCCAACGGTTATCCATTGCATAAAATAAAAAAATCACTTATTAAAAAAGAGGGAAAAGTGACATAACAACTAATATTTCCTAAACAAACTAAGAAATAAAAAATTACAAAACCATCACATATGCTGGTAATATTTCTAATAATATTTCAAAGATAGTATCTTTAGCGACAAATAAAACAATTTCTTTTAAAACAGAGAGTAATGTGAGTATAAAATTGCTAAATGTAAAAACCAACATATCCTCATTAAAGAAGTCTGGTATATATGAAATTAAATGTCCAGAATGTAATGCTGTATATATGAGTCAAACCCTTAAACATTTTAAATTAGATACAGTGACCACTTACGAGCATACAGATTAAAACAACCAGATAAATCCCACTACGCAAAACATCTACTTGACACCAAACATTCATTGACACCTAACACAGAACTAGAAGTACTACATATTTGTGATAAGAAACAAGAACTGGCTTTCCTTGAAGAATTAGAAATTAGAGGACACTTAAGAGACCCACAATATGAAGTCGTCAATTAACAGACAAATCTAGGGAGTTTGTCACTTTTAAACTGTCTTCTATAGTAATAATTGTAAAGATCAGCAGATATCGTTTTTCTGGTTTCCTATATAATTGCACAGTTATACTGATCTTAAATGGGAAAAAAGATATCCATGATATCCCCATAGGGATATCATGGAAACAGTATCTAAGCTTCAATATTTGTAATATCATATCTTCTCTCTTCTCCGTTTATCTATTCATATATATATATATATATATATATATATATATATATATATATATATATATATATATTAAGTCAATCACAAGGTAGGTCACGTCTTGGTCTAGCTAAAAATAATAATTAAACATCAGGTAGGCACTTAGAATAATAATAAACATAGAGAGAACTATTCATTCATAAACACGTTTATTTTTGCGGCCAACAATTCTAAACGCCAGTAGTAAAATAATGAATGAATTACCAAAAGTGGGGATTGTATTGTGAATACATGGCTTTGGTAATTTCGGCTGTTTTTTTGACAAACATTAAATTAATTAACTTAAAAGTTTTTTTTCACTAAAAGTCTTGAAAAAAAACATCAAAACGAAATTACTAAATGTTTTACTCTCTAGTTGTAATGGCGCTCGTATACACAAACCACGTTTGACATTATTTACTACAATACTACGGCCAATTCGAAATGATCGTCGATTACACTCTGAAGATATTTGCATCTCTCTTTATATGGTAATTAAACAAGAACAAAACTACTAAATACATTACTATTGACACATTAAACAGGTACTGAAATTTTGAGTAATATTGCCAGTTTTAGTTATAACCATAAAGGTATCTTCTTCTCTTCTTAAGGTGCCGACTTCTTGCGAAGGTTGGCGACCATCATGACTAATTTTATTTTGCTGACTGCTGCCCTGAACAGGTCGTTTGATGTACAGTTGAACCATTCTCTGATATTTCGAAGCCACGACATCCGTCTTCTTCCTATGCTTCTTTTCCCTATTATTTTACCCTGGATAATTAGTTGTAGCAGCTTGTATCTTCTACCTCTCATTACGTGGCCCAGATATTGGAGTTTTCTGGCCTTCACCTCTTTGGACAGTTCTAGATCCTTTAAGCCTCTCCGCAAGACTTCTTCATTGGTAATTCTGTCGACGTTTGATATCCGGAGTACCCTTCTGTAAAGCCATATTCAAGCCATAAAGGATACTTGTTTCATATACTTTTTGGACCATTCATCGCTGGTCATTTATACTTTCTGCTAACAGTACGGTATCATCTGGTATCTAAGGATATAACAAATACTTGTTTAAAATTTATATAAGAATATGCCTTTATTAAATAAAATTCAAGTATTATTAATTAATTTTAAAAGCAGCGACTCCAATGTGTAAATTAGTATGACTTTGTTGTATTTGCATAACTTTTTAATACATTTTCAATTAAACTTCTAATTTCATTTTTCCTGCAGACTTTGTAAATATGGCAAAGCAGTGGAAGTGTTCACAAGTGAGCTTAGAATGTGACTCGATGTTTGGAGCAAGAAAAAATCAAAACAAACATATCTATTTTATTTGTTAATCTGAGCGTAGCCATCACATGAAATGTAACTTCTGTCATTCTGACGATGATAATAATATCGAAATAATTGTCAATTTTTTAGAATTTTTACCATTTTTCATTATATTGTGGAATTATTTAGAAACCGTTAGTTTCATTTAAAAAAGTAATGTGAGTAGATTCCACACAGTAAGGGTCGAAACAGTAATTTTCTTTAAGGTTAAAATTATTGGCGTTATAGAGCAATTGTAAGGCCGCAATCGGCCTCATTTTCGAACCCCTATTTTGAAGATCTGTGTTATTTTTATTTTCATTGAAATACTTACACACTTATTTAACATTTACTGGTTTATCTAATAGTTATCCATGTTGACCAAAATAGCAAATAAAATTAAGCTCAACAGTTTTCTATTTATGAATTTACGAACAGTGTGATAGTTGTACATGTTCATTTCCTCAATATCGGGCCGGTTATTTGTTACCTGCCTACAGTAAAATATTCATATCCAAATATAGAAAGAAATCAGCACTTTTTAGAACTGGTTGAATATGATCCTCCTAGTAAGCGGTTTTTTATTAATGTGTTTCACGACTTCCAGATTTATTTCGTCGAGGTCAACAAGATTTGCTTTTGTGATGTTCAATCTTCGATGATAAAGATTTATCTATATGGTCAGTTAGTTAGCGAGAATTGAATAAGCCCACGCAAAATCCCCATGTACTCCATTCTGTCAGTTTATATCGAGTGCATTTAAGCTTGATTAAAATCCACAAAATAAATAATTCGTTTTAAATTGCGAACGGAATTTCGCGTGTCGAAGCACTTTGGCTTGGTAGTAACGTCGCAAATGTGAAAGAAATAGTGACAGATGATCATCTCTCAGGTCTGAGAAAGCTAATGAAATTTCTGTCTTAATTTTTAACGATTGTTTGGGTACCATGAAAACGCATCATCTCACAAGGCTCGTTGTGAACGATTTTCTGTTCATGAACCAAACAAACCTTTCAATCAAGCACCACAGTTACATGAAATAGCTCCTGCCGACATTTTCTCTTTCTTAAATTCAAATTGTTTTTCAAAGTTTTCAGTTTCAGATGAATTTACGGCCGGTTCCTGTAAATATCGTTAAAAATGTTTTGTTTAATGGATTACACAGATCTGCGATGAAAAAATTGTTTCAAAAATTTTTAGTGATTCTAATGGTATTTTTTGCACCGATTACAGAAAAAATCATGAAAAAATTTCATAACCCTCTGTTTACCCACAAATCACACATTAAATTATTACTTTTCAGGTTTCTATATAACACGAGAATAAACGGTTTTAAGGATTAAAACTAACTTTTCCGCATCTGTGGTCCTGAACAATATTCTATCATAAAATTGTTACTTGTATGCATTACGGGGGATATATCGTGCTAACAAACCGAAATTTCCCCAAAAATAACCAAAAATTCAGTATTCCTGGATTTATAGGACACGCTGTACTCGCTCTAGTCAACTGAAAATCAATAGGGTACATCTGTGAGACACCTTGAACAATATTCAATTGTAAAATTTATCAATCTTATACTCTCTGGAGGCTGTATCGTGCTAACAAACTGAAAATTCTCCAAAAATGACAAAAATTTGGTACTTTAAGTACCATAGCACCCGTTGTCCTGGCATTAGTGAGCTGAATATCAATAGGGTTCATCTTTGAGACGCTCTGAATAATATCCAATCATGAAATTGGTCACTTGTATACACTTCGGAGGGTGTATCGTGCTAACAAACTGAAACTTCCCCAAAAATGTCAAAAATATCGTACTTAAAGTACTGTAACACCTGTTGTATTGGCTCTGGTGAGCTGAAAATCAATAGGGTTCATCAGTGAGATGCCCTGAATAATATTCAATAATAAAATTGGTGACTTCTTGAACTCCGGCGGCTGTATCGTGCTAACAAACTGAAATTTCTCAAAAAATGACAAAATGTCGTACTTCAAGTACCATAGCACCCGCTGTACTGGCTCTGGTGAACTGAAAATAAATAGGGATCATCTGTGACATGTCCTTAACAATATTCGATCATAAAATTGATGACTTATTGCACTCCGAAGACTGTATCGTGCTAACAAGACATGTAAGGAAAAGTGACCGACGACATACACACAGGATTTTTTTTTCTAAAAATTGTTTTTTCGTGTTGTTGTTAAAAGAAAACGTAAAAATAACTCAAAAACAATTTCAAAATTCCAACTTTTTTGGGGGTAAACCAATACTTTTCTCGCATATAGAAAGGTTGGGCGGAAAAGTTAAAACTGATCTTTGTGAAATACATTTATATAAATTTTCAATTATAATATTTTTTATCTACATACGTTATGTTACTAATTTAATAAACTTAATTATAGGTTGAAAACATTGTTTAAGGAACTATACAGTAAAACTGGTGAAATATGGTTCATACTAGATTTGCTGTCAGTATTCTGTCTTTGTCCCTTCCTCTCTTCCCCATCCACTCTCAGTCTGCTCACGACTGCAAGGTCAAGTTACTATCTGCACACGTGTGTTATCTCTGCTGTAGTCAGTGTGGATGTAACCACTCCGCTGAACACTGACTGTTTCGTCGCGAGTTATAGTTTTGTGTTTTGAGGTTATGTGAAATGGTTTATAGAGGTCGTGTGAACTCTCCTGATTGTTTCTGCTACATTTGTGGGACTCACACTTTTAAACAGCAACAGAGAAACATTTCTGATTTTGTAAAAAAGGTTTACTTTGCCTACTTTAGTATGAAACTGGGGGATCAAGACAAACAATGGGCTCCTCACAAAGTGTGTTCTGTGTGTGGAAGAACTGAGACAAGGTAAGAAGAAATCATTTCGTTTTGCAATACCTATGGTTTGGAGAGAACTTGCAAATTACAGTGATGATTGTTACTTTTGCTATTGCTATGTGCAAGGTTTTAATTTGAAAAATAAAAAGGAGATTTCGTATCCAAACATTCCTTCAGCTATGCGCCCTGTTCCTCATGGGCCTGATTTACCTGTACCTTGTCCCCCAGCTACACTTGAAAACATTTTAGATCATGTTGATCAGTTGTCTCCAGGCAGTGATCACGACGACAATGATTGCACTTACGAGCCCACCAACAAAGAGCCGATACTCTTCATACAATCGGAACTAAACGATTTGGTTAGAGACCTAGGCCTTGCAAATGATTCAGCTGAGGTTTTAGGGTCGAGGTTGAAATAAGAACGTTTGTTGGCTCCTGGAACATCCTTCTCTTGGTACAGAAGTAGAGAAAAAGAATTTTAGCCTTTTTTCTCTCGAGAGGGTGATTTTGTATTTTTTACTAATGTTCCTGGGTTGATGGAGACATTCAATATAAAAGTCGACCTTGAAGAATGGAGATTCTTCATTGATTCCTCCAAAAGAAGCCTGAAAGCTGTTCTTCTTCACAATGGCAATCAATATGTGTCTGTACCAGTAGGGCATTCAGTTCACTTGAAAGCATGTTACCAAAACCTTTGAATTGGCACTTAACAAGCTCACGTACTCCGATCATTAATGGACTGTTTGTGGAGATTTAAAAGTGATCTCTATGTTACTAGGCCAAAAGAGTGGTTACACAAAGTTTCCCTGCTTCCTCTGCGAATGGGATAGTCGTGGCCGTAAACGACACTATGTAAAAAAAGAATGGCCAGTAAGAAGCACTTTGGTTCCTGGATTTAAAAATGTGGAGAAAAAGAGTTTAGTGGATCTTAAAAAGATTCTACTTCTGCCACTTCACATCAAGTTGGCACTAATGAAGCATTGTCTAAAGAAGCAGAGTGTTTCAGATATCTCTGTAAGCAGTTTCCCGATCTTTCTGAGGCAAAAGTTGAAGAAGGGGTATTTATTGGTCCGGATATAAGCAAACTTATGAAGGATGAAGACTTTGAGTTGAAAATGGAAGACCAGGAAAAGAAAGCATAGAAGTCTTTCAAACAAGTGGTAACTGGCGTCCTAGGAAATAAAAAGACCCAAACTACAACAATATTGTTGGCAATCTGCTAAATAACTACAAACTTTTGGGCTGCAATATGAGTGTTAAAGTTCATTTCCTATATTCTCATCTGGACTATTTTCCGGAAAATCTTGGAGCGTTGAGTGAGGAACAATGAGAACGATTCCACCAGGATATAAAAGAAATGGAACGCAGATATCAAGGACACTGGAACGTTAACATGATGGCTGACTACTGCTGGATGTTAAAGAGGGAAAATCTTCAATCCCACAGCAGGAAATGTACTAAACGAAGTTTTGAAGGAAAAAGGAAATGTTACTACAGAGACTTGTAAATATATTGTAGTAAACCCTTATTAACTTTTCTTACTGTATTATTAAGATTTAGTTATGTTTAAAGCAATTTTAATAACATTGTAGATACATAATACCGATAAAAAATGTCAACTTTATAATTTTCGCTAAATATTTCGCCTCATTTTGTGGAAAAACCTTACACGATAGAAAAAAAACCAATATTATTTCTGAAATCAGCACTAAAAACTACCCAATAATCAGTTATCAAAACTAAAACAATTTAAAAAAATATTTTCTTGCAGGCCTGATTTATTTATTTAGTGTGTGTTATTTCGTAAGGAGCCTACTTTGAAGTGGTACAATAAATTCAGTTGAATAATACATATTTTGTGTTTAGTAGACGGGTTCTTTGTGATCTTTTGTCCTAGTAGTACAATAAACATAGCTTAAGTATTTTGTTTCTCTTTGTTTTACAGGAACTTCTCATTTAAATAATAATTGGAATCGTGTCTGACAAAAACCATTTCATCACGTTTTAATAAAACAATTTGCTATAACAATAAAAAGCTAGAGTATGAGAATTGGATACTATGGATAACTAAATTATAAAATAAATTATTTGTCTAAAATGCTACATAATATAGTCTGCTATCGGTTTCTCATTAGAAATCTTCAGGATGTTAAAATCGCTTCCTAGTTTAAGTACAGTCGAATGATATAAACGATAACTCACGGCGTAGTATTTTTAGATGGACAAAACATAACTTAAAATGTGCCTAATTGAACACGCACTTTCAATTATACCATCCATTAGGAAATGGAAAAAATTTACGGGAGACTAATCGCTTACTTACCGTTGAGCTTAAACCTACATTTTAGAACACGAGTTGGGATGTCACGTCGTGGAATGACGGAGAATCAGTTAAGGAAATGAAGAATGGCCTCTAAGGGATATAAAGGATATTTTGAAATATTATTTTAATAATGGAGAATGTGGAAAAAATATTGAATCAGCAGACGTGAGCTGTGATATCTATAAAGATTTATACACATAGTTTGACAACATGTGAGAGGATTGTCTGCAACTGGGAAATCCGAATTAGGATTTGAGTTTATATACTGTTTACTGTTGGTTTATTTAAAAGGTGGACTATATTTTAGGTTTATTTGATACATACAAATTTTTCTATTTTTGGTAATGAATATAGAATACAAGTTCAAAAAAATCGTAACACTGTTATAATTATTAATCGTAAAAATGCATGTGTTCACTCAAAGCTTGTCGTTAGGTGTCTTCCTTTCCCCGCTCACACTTGTCAATTGTCTGTGGTGCCCATGAATCGACACTCGGTAACAGGACAGGAGCGCCTCAAAATGAGTGCGTATTTTGTAAAATGGATAAATCCACTTGAAAACAATATTTGAATCCAAGCCAATGGCTTGAAAATGATGTTTTTTAACTGTGCCCAACACGTTTTTGGATGTTGCGTGAAAACACAATAGTTTTTGAATAAAATAACGAAATAATGCCGAGTACACAAATTCACTGATAGGTTGAATTATTGGTTACTGATGACAGTTTGCGTTGTTCTGCTGCTATTGTTGATTTATAACGTTATTAAGAGCGGCCCAATGTGAGATAAGAAATATTTCACGTAAAGAATGTGCTGGCGCTATAGCCCTCATGAAAATGGGTGCTCCACAAGCTCAAGTGGCACGCCGCTATGATGGCGTTACCCAATCTACGATCTCCAGGGCACTGGCACATGTATTGAGAGACTGGTACGAACTAAACAAAATCTGGACAAGGACGGCACAGAGTGTAAAATAATAATCAAGATCGATTTTTGAGAATGCAGGTACTACGAAATCGATTCACTACAACTACTGCACGAATTTGTTCCTCGATATAATTACCGCATAAGTCAAGATACAGTGCATCGAAGGCTCGTAGAAAGTAGTACTCCATATAGAGTCGCAACTGGTCCTTTTC
This sequence comes from Galeruca laticollis, assembly GCA_963921935.1. Classification (NCBI taxonomy): domain Eukaryota; kingdom Metazoa; phylum Arthropoda; class Insecta; order Coleoptera; family Chrysomelidae; genus Galeruca; species Galeruca laticollis. The sequence goes on from OY998183.1 coordinate 86,015,191, forward strand.
TAACCGTAAACCATCGCAGGCAACGTATTTAGTTTGATCGAGAGCATCAAAATCGGGGCAACCTTCAATAGAGTAATGAGTCGACGGGTGAAATACCTGCGAAAATTCTATTTGGACGTGAAATGAGGCTTTTTTGTGACCTGGAGTTTGGCTGTCGGCCTGGCAAAGATCCAGCAGGAGAAGATTACGTGATACAATTGAGAAGAAGGACGGACGATGTGCACGAATTGGTTCGAACTAATCTTCAAGATGCCAGTGACAGAATGAAAAAACGGTATAATACGCAGGCCACAGAAGGCAGTTTCAAAGAAGGGGACAAAGTATGGTTACGCAACCCGATAAGGAGAAAAGGATTTTCTCCAAAATTACAGAAATCATGAGAAGGTCCATACTTAATCAAGAAGAGGATCAACGACGTCATCTATTGTATAAGCAAGATTCCCAATGGAAAAACGAGAGTAGTCCACCAAAACAGACTAGCGCCATTCGAAGGAAACCGTGATAGAAAGGAAGTAGTGAACCATCTACAACAAGAGTCTGATCCAGCCTTCGAAGAATTTATGGGTGCATACGGAGGTACCGGTAAAGCTAGATACGGAGTCACTACAGAACAAAGACAAGATTTGTTCACGCTCCCGGAAGAGTACTCACTGGCACATAACATCTCCGCCAGTACCAAACACGCAAGACGGTTGGCAACCGTCTTTCGAAAGAAGTTTGGATAATTAGATAAACTTGAAGATCAGATGCCAGCCCCTGCAAGGTACTGAGACTCAAACACAATTCGTGATACGTCTTCCACCTGGTAACTAGAAATGAATTTCCAGATGGATCTACCTACCGGGATGTGTCGGAAGCGCTAAGAAGCCTTCGAGATCATGTGCTGGAATCCCACGTGGAGAAACTAGCAATGCCCAAGATAGAGAGCAACCAGTTGGATTGGCGAGTCATCAGGAACATGATAGAGGTGATCTTCCGAAATACCGGTGTCCACATATTAATTTGCAGCTATACCCCTTGTTATCGGTACCCGTTGAAGACGGTGCCCTGTTATTTGCATACGACCGGAAAATGTAGACATAGGTCCAGTTGCCGATTTAAGCATCCAGTTCCGGCTACACAGAAGTTCCGGGAGGAACTTCCTTTTAAGGAGGGGGAAATGTTACGAAATTGCACACTGGTGTAGTCCCTGAATCCGACTCTGCCTAAACCGTGTATGAAAGTTAAAACTTTGGCGAATGCGCAGGGATTTCTTCGAACTGTTTACTATTATTTTTTGTGGCCAGTCTTATCTAGAAAATTCCAGGGAGGCGATTGTTTTTGTGTGAGCCGTAATCTAGAATAATCCAGAAAAAGGGGCACTTAGTATATAACGATTTCCGACCAGCGGGCGAAAGTCAGTTTGTAATTTGATCTCGTGAGGTAAACAGTCTACAAGTAAATAAAACAGTAGTGAAGTGTTTATATAAATTATTGTAAGTAAATATACTGTGTAAATAATATAAATTAGTGAATAAATAAATTAAGTAGACCTACCGTGTGTATGAATTTATCCCACCCGTCGTAATAAAAACTTTTAAATAAATAATAAAAACATTAAATTACTCAATTTTGTATAAGCGTGTATTAGGCTTATAAACGTGTCGCGAAACTCAAACCATGTTTCGTATTCACCGTTGAATTTTTGGAGTGAAACCGTTGGTAATTTGACTGACCTACGCGGTCTAAATACTTCGCCAGAATGTACTGAGTTTTGACAATCTAAAATAACTGACTGATCAATTCTTGTATTTTCTTTTTTATGAATTTTCTAGAGAACGTTATTTGCTTTACCAAGTAGATTATAAAATGTATATTCAAAATATTCTCTTTCAATATTCTGCGCATTTACTTCAGTTTATTGAACGGATAATTCGATTAAAATTTGAAATTCGTTGAATTCTTACAAGATTTTTTCATATCCAACAAGCCTGGTTTCTAACTCCAGAAAATCATCATTGGAAATGTTATCGTTATCAATAATAAACGAATTAAAATACTTTTCAAAATTAGTAATTTTTACTTTTATGGCACCTCGTTATCTAATTAAATTATTTAAATCAATTGTTTCCGATTCTGGCATTTTGTTTTTGTGTTATAAATACAAATATACCGGTAAAAAATGTTCACCCGCGTATCCAAACAAATGTAATACTAAATATGATGGCACACTTCTTCTTCTTCTTCTGATATCCATTAATGGATGCGACTACTTTTGACCATTTCGTTCTGTCTCTGATGGTGTGGATCCTCTTTCTGCCCACTCCCCCTTTTCCCTCTATCTTTCCTTCTATTAATAGTTGAAACAACTGATATCTCTCGTTGCGTATCACATGTCCCAGGTACGCTGTTTTCCTGTGTTTTATCGTGTTCAGCAATTCACGTTCTCTTCCTTCCCTCAGAATTTTCTCGTTGGTTTTTCTTGCCGTCCTTGGAACTTTCAAGATTCTTCGATAGATCCACATTTCAAATGCTTCCAGTCTGTTCATGGTATTCACCTTCAGACTCCCTGTCATACAACAGGACTGATCATACGTAGCATTTTGTGAATCTTATTCTGAGATTGACGTCGAAGTCAGAGTTCGTGAAAACGTTTTTGAATCTCACAGATGAGCTCCTCGCTTTTTCTATCCGGCACTTGATTTCCACGCCTGAAGACCAGCCTTCACATAGCCAGGTTCCCAGTTATTTAAACTTTTTTACCCGTTCTATGTCTTCACTATTGTATGACATCTTTGCATTCTGGAAATCTTCTAATTTACGGGTGATTATTAGGAATTTTGTCTTCTTTATATTGATGTTAATCCCCATCAACCGGCTATGTATTCCTACCATGTCCAGAAGTCTTTGGAGGTCATTCATGTTATCTGCTATCAAGACTGTGTCATCTGCATACTGTATATTGTTGATCCATATGTCATTCATTTGATGCCCAATTGTTGTCCTTCGAGAGCTTCTAGAAAGATATTTTCAGAGTATACGTTAAACAGAAGTGGGGAGAGGACACAACCCTGCCTTACACCTCTAAGGATTTTCTGTGCTTTTGTGGCATCGTTGTCAACTATAACTGCAGCTGTTTGGTTCCAGTACAAGTTTTCAATACAGCGTATATCTTTCTGATCTATGTTAAGTCACCTTAGTATTTGAACGAGTTTATGATGTTGTACGCTGTCAAACGCCTTTTCATAGTCTATAAAACACATCACTACATCTTTTCTCTGGTCGTAGCAGTTCTGAATTAATACTTCTAGCTTCTGAAACCGAATTGAGAGGATCCAATAACGCTTTCGCATTTTGTGGAAATTCTGTAGTGGATGACCTTCAGAAATATTTTAAGAGTGTGACTCATCAAGCTGATAAAGTATCTTAATACCTTCGCTGACTAATAATTTAAGCAGTTCAACAGGAACTAGATCTGGCCCAACCGTTTTCTTATCCTTCGAGCTTTATATTGCTCTAGTAATCTCTTCTATTTTGATTGGCGGTCCAGACAAATTCTCTTCCAAGATGTCTTCTAACCGTGGTCTTTCATCTACAAAGAGGTTGCCAATATATTGTCCCCAGATAGCTTTCTTCTGTACGTTGTCTTGTGCCATTTGCCCTTGATCATATTTTATGTTGGAGATAGTCTCTTTCCTGTATACTCCTACTGTTTCTTTGATTTTCTTGTGCAGGTTATACTCATCATGTTGTTCTTGTAAGTGTTCCATTTCTTCGCACTGTTCCTTCAGCCATCTATTTTTTGCCGTTCTCTTCGCTCTCCTTATAGTATTTTGCATCATTCTGTATTTGTCTCGACTGTCTGTGTTTTAGTATTTTCATCTCTCTTCAAACATTGCTAATATTGATGATGGCACACACAATTTAATTTTATTATTATTATACTTTTTCACATCCGGCTAGAAGGGCCATATGTTTGTTTATTTAAAATGTGGACTGTGTTTTAGGTTTATTTCATACATATAATTTTTCTATTTTTGGTAGTAAAATATAGAATATAAGTTAAAAGAAATCGTAATTCGGTAATACAGTTATAACTATGAACCACTCCAAAAGGTTGGAGAGAAGTCAAAGTCATGTTCATACCAAGACCAGGAAGAATGGACCATTCCATCCCAAAAGCATATCGACCCATTAGCCTCACATCGTTTTCAATGAAGGCTTTGGAGAGGCTGTGCGAATGATACATAAGAGATGTGGTGATAACACGAAATCCACTGCATCCAAATCAACATACATACATTCCATGGAAATCCACCGATTCGGCTATTCATCTCGTAGCGGTCGAGAGATCGTTGGAAAATAAGGAGTCCACCCTGGGTGTATTCATAGACATAGAAGGAGCATTTGATAGAACCACTTTTCCTAAAATAACAAATGCACTTTCCAACAAAAATATCTCCCAAACCATAAATGGCTGGATATATAACATACTCTCAAAAAGAGCAATAATAATCAGTGTGGATGATGTAACCATCAGAGGCTTGGTTGTAAAAGGTTGTCCACAGGGAGGTGTGCTCTCGCCACTACTGTGGAACATAGTCTTAGATTCCTTGGTCAGCCACCTCAACGAAAGCAACTTCTACACAATAGCATACGCAGATGACCTAGTGATTCTGCTAACAGGAAGATTCGAGGATACACTCTGCTCTTTAATTCAAGAGGTCCTCAATATCATAGAACAATGGTGCAGAAACCATTCGCTGTCAATAAATCCAAAAAAGACGGAGATGGTTCTTTTCACGAAAAAAAGGAAGCTTGCAAAACATCAAGCCCCAAAGCTCCTAGATACCAAACTTAATTTCTCTTCAGAGGTGAGATATTTCGGGGTCACCTTTGACAGTAAGTTAACGTGGAACTCTCACTTAGAAAACAAAGTTAAAAAAGCATATATTTCTTATGATCTGTGTCGTAGAACCATCGGCTGCACCTGCGGAATGTCACCTAGGGTTGCTGCCTGGATCTACACTGACATCATCAGACCTATGCTAACGTACGGCGCGATTGCCTGGGGAGCTAAAGCAAACCAGCTGACAGTCGTCCGTAAACTGGATCAAATCCAAAGAACAGCATGCCTCAACACTACAGGAGGCATGAGAACCACACCAACAAGAGCTATGGAAGTAATCCTCGGTCTCACTCCCCTTGACATATACATCAAGGAGGTTGTTTTGATGACCATGACACGTCTACGCTCTACCGGTATACAACCTGATGTAGGATCCGGTAAACTGAGACGTAACTTGTGGCACGAGGCCTTCAGGGAGGTCCCACTGCTGCAGGCCAATACGGACTCGATTCCACCGCGATATGCCTTCCACAGGCCCTACAAGGTAATCTTTAAAAACAACGTACAAGACCCAACGGAAGAAGACGCAATCCGCATCTTCACAGATGGGTCTAAATCAAATGTGGGCTCTCAGGATGTGAAATTTTCTCCAGACCCCTGAATCTAAACATAAAATGGGCAATGGGCTGCAATGCAAGTGTACCCCCCTCCCCCGGAAGCAAAAATAAATTAAATTGTTTTTAAACTTTAATAAACAAAAAATTGAATCTAAAATATACATATTTTTCTGTTTTGCTTATTTTTTTTGTTATCTGTTTTATATATTTTGTTTGTTGTTGTGGTCGTTTGGTTGCTTTTATGCAAAGAGCATCTTTCTATAGGATTAAGGGTCTATGATGAAAGCCAAAAAATAATCAGAGATGAATTTGTAGGCTACATTGAGTTAAAATGTCAAGATGCTTCTACAATCGCTAGCGCAATTCAAAGTTTTTTAGAAGATAATAATTTTTCCACCGATAATTGTGTGGGATTCGGATATGACGGGTGTTCCACGATGGCCCGCAAAGAAGGTGGTGTACAGGCCATTCTTACAAAAAAATACGCTAAATCTTTATTTTTCCATTGCTCCAGCCACAGACTAAATCGTGTAGTCAATGATACTTGCAAGCAAGCTACCAGAAATAAGAAACTCAATTGCAACTGGTAAAGCCACAATAACCTTCTTTCGTGAATCGCCAGCCCGTACGAAATCGGTTCCAAATCTATCAAGGCTCTGTGAAACCAGATGGTCGGAAAAATATAAGAGCATAAACAAAATTTCGGAAAGCTTCATTGACATTGTTAAAGCTCTAGAACATCTATCTGTCGAAGGAAACTATGCAACAAGAAAATCTGCCTACCAATTGCACTGTGCAGTTACTAAACCAATATTCATTTTAGGCTTAAACATAATTGCAAGATACCCTGCAATTTTGGAACCCATTGTAAACGTTTTACAACGTAAAAGTATGGATTTGGTTATGGTGAAGAAATATATTGATGATATTCTAGATGTAATCAAAGAAGATCGACAAGATGTCGAAAATATTTCTTATGATTTTTTTAAAAAATCACTTGATATTGCAGAGAAAGTAGGGGTTGAGTTGTCAGTACCACGAGTCACTCAAAAGCGAGTATACAGAAGTAATCCACCATCTGAGTCTGCAGTTGAATACTGGAAGCGGTCAATAATCATCCCCTATCTTGATTTTTTAACTTCGTCTTTGGATGCTAGAATCTCCAACGAAAATACACCTGTTTTTGTTTTAACTTATCTGCATCCTTCAAACATGCTCAAAATGGCTTCAAAAGTTTTCAAAAATAATGCAGAATCTTTCATGAAATTTTATAAGTTGGGTGATGTCTCTGCAGAATTAGATTTGTGGTACAATATGTGGAAGAAAAAGAATTTAGCAAAAGACAAATTAAAGGACATTAAGTGGCTTCACTTTTGGAGGAAGCTAATGTTTTTTCCCTGCAACAAGGCACGTACTGCTAATAATCGCTCAGTACCCTACGAAGGGTAAAAACCTGGCTCAGGAGTACAATGGGTGATGACAAACTCAGTGGGTTGTGTCTGATGAGTGTGCATCGAAAATTTTTGAAGGAAAATCAGGACTGCATAATAAAGAAAGTTTTGGATAAATTTAGTTTAAACCCAAGAAAAATGTAGTTTAATTTAAGTATAATTAAAATCTCAAAGTTTTGTTTTCATTTGCCTTTTCTTTTTATCCTAAAATTTTACATTTTGGACGACCATGGACCATGGTTTGCCCCCCTCTGTTATAAATCCTGGCTACGCCCTTGCATACGCGTAAATTTTTTTTTATTGCACTCCTGGCTTTAGAAACACTCGCTCTTAGCGCTAGCGTTTTAAAACATCAGTTCGTGCAATAAAGAATCACTTGTATCCGAAATAACTATCAAACGATTGTTTAAGACCTAACATTTTTGTAAAACTTGTTCGCATATAGGTGGCTGAAGAAATGCCTGAACGAAAGCGAGTCAAAAGTGAAGATAATATTGACAGTTTTTTCGATTATTAATCATTTAAACAAAAAAATATGGATAATTAATATAGGTTAGGTAGAATGTTTAGAACGATTACATTATGATTCAATGACATAGCTACCGAAAAACACTAATTTTTCATTTTAATTTGAAGATACTCTATATATAATTCTTTTCTGGAATGTATGCCCGATTACTAGAATGTTTAGACAATTGAAATATCAAATTATTTGAAATCCGATAGATACGCTGTGTGTAAATGAACATGAACAAATAATTTAATAGCCTGGGATATTCAAAATATGAGTGACCAATGTTAAATAATCATCTCTAGCTATTTTGAAACATTTTCAATTTTCTCTTTTATTTTCTATGTTTTTTATCATCCGTATAATATTTTGGCAAATTCACTGACAAAAATATTTATTGCTTATCTACCTGCATTGCACAAACAGCAACAAAGTTCTATCTACACATAATATGAATGATATGAAATGAATTCCTTGAGGCATGGAAGAATAGTATGTATTGTTTTGTTTTTGAATTTTCCACAACAAAAATAGTTATACGAAAAAAAATCACTCCGGGTTGCTACCATACATCAGCGGGGAAAACGAAACGGGTGTATATAAAATGTGTTGTTTCAACTTCCGACATCGACATCTGTTCAAATATTGATATTGGACATATATCCTTGCTTAAAGTCGATACTAAATTTATATTCATCAACTCAGCACAAATAGAAGCGTTTCTATTAGAAATTGAGGATGCCGTAACATATTTCAATATTCTGACAATAGCCGTGGATATCACCTCCGCCTTTGTTTGCTACTAAAAAAAGTTAGAATCCATAATTAAATAATTTGAGTAGTGGATAATTATTTTGAGCTATTTAAATCTCTATGGGCGAGCCGCTATGTAAAGAGATTTCTCCAAATTACCAATAACCACTCTTGGTTCAACTATGTGTATAAAAACATTACCAGGACTATAAAACACAAAATATGTATTATTACTCGAAATTTATTGTATCGCCTTCAAAGTTTACGACAACGAATAATTTTCTCAAAAAACTTCAGTATTCGCTGCTAACTCTCTTTTAAGACTTCTATCTTTTGGAAATTGCTGCTTCGGAGTTATAATTTGAATTTTGCCGAGAGAAAAAAGTCGATAGGAGCTATATCAGAGGAGTTCGGCGGTATTAAGATTTTTTCAGTTTATGTCCAGCAATACCTTCACACTTATAACCTTGTAAGATAGTGCGTTATCGAGATACCCATACGACATTTTAACATGGTACATGAGGCTAAAGCTCGCAGCAAAAAAATAACAGTAAAATCCAGGAAGAACTGCTACTTCTCTATGTAGTTCATCATTGCAACGATCGAATCCTCTAGAATTGTTTGAAGACTTTTCAAAATATATCCTGAACACTTTTACTAGCTATATAAACGGAAGTGAGACTCTTAAGAACTTTTTTATTTCCAAAAAACTTCGAAAATTTCACTATTTCTCTATGCACTTTATTATAGCAACGATCGAATCCTCAAGAATTTCTTGGAGACTTTCCAAAATATATTCTGAACAATTGTACTAGATATAAACGGGAGCGAGACTGTATAATTTATTCTAGAAAAACTTCGAAAAAATAGCTGACCATAAAGTTGAAGGTTTTACTTTTTTAATTTTATTTTCGAAGTATGCCAATAATACAGATTCGGAAAATTTCTGAATTCTCTTGGGACTGCACCACTTATCATCAGTAAACAGTACTTTTCCAACAAATGTATTATTAACTCGTTGTTTATCTAGAAACCAACGAGCCTAGGCCAGTCTTGCTGGATAATCTACTTCCATGTCATGCACTTTCTGGATGTGAAAGGGGTAAAGATGTTGCTCCTGGACGTTAAATTGTAGTGAAATTTTGCATACGCTAGTTGTGGAATCAGCATCAACTGCATCTATGTATTTTGTTCTAAAGCTGGTGTTCGTATAGTTCGTTGTTGACCTTCGTTACCTTTTTTTGGTAGGACACTTCCTAAAATATCATTTTATAAAAAATAATGGAAACTAGTTTACTTAATTTATATAGACAAACCTGTTTCCCGTAAGCTGCGATCAACCCTAACAAAAGTTCTACAGTCGGGTATAATTCTGCCCGGAAAGCGTTCAGTATACAAACCTTCTGGGTTCTGACGAATTAACAGAAGAAGCCAAACCATACATCAAATGCAAGTTGGGAAACTGACATTAATAAATTAATTCGCTTGCTTGCTTTTTAATTGAATATCACGTAGTAGCTTATTTGACAGTAGCCTACTAGATGGTAAATTATTATTAATCTCTTTCAAGTTTTTCCTTACGCCAGTAATATGATCTTCCATAGTATGTATGTAGTACAAATGTTTATTTATTTATTCATTAGTTCTCCAAGAAATATTTGATTGTGTTAATCCTTTCGCTACCGAATTTTTAATTTGCAAGTTAAAATTTTGCTATTTGGTACATAGACTTTTCAATTTTTTTACTTTTTTTAGAATAGACCAATTTAAAAAAAAAATAATATTTTTTTGAGTTTTTGGTAGTGAGAGGCTGCATAGTTAGAGCTTTGTTGTCGAACCATTTGGTGAGAATAACTTCTCCGTCATTACTAATGAGTTCTTCGGATATCCCACGACCTTTTGTTTGCAACACTTTTTCTTGTCAAATTATTTGCAGTGAAAAACTCTTCCCCTATTACACCTTTCACTGTAGCAGTACATGACTTACTGGTACCAGCTTTCACCGTGTCCAATGTAGGAAGTATAGATGTAACTTCAATTTCAACATGATTTGAAATATCCATCTGCCCTGTTTCTTCATTATTTTCGTCCTCCGAAAGTGAAATATCACTAGCATTTTTATTAATTTGCCATTCATCGTCCTCAAAATCACCTGCGTTGTCAAAGTCTTCGATATCTGACAATGCATCTATATACTCCAGCAGTTGCGCTTCCGTAAGAGGTTTATTTCCTGCCATACTAGAGTCTAAAGCTGATAAAAAAATAAATAAATCAACCAAAAGAATCTTTTGAAAAAAATAAATAAATCAACCAAAAGAATCTTTTGAGGTTAGGCATACCTTACAGTACTTTACTACAGCAGTGCACAATTGTGTACACAACTTCAAAGTAACCAATATCAAAGTCTATCAATCAAATTGTCTTTATCTCACTCTGAACGTGAAAAACCAGCTCTCATAAACGAAATATAAAATTGACAACTAAAAAGACCACTCTGTTAAGTCAAATGAAATATATCTAGCGACCTCTGCATACGTCTTCACTAGCAACCAGTTACTACTCCATTTCATTCCAATTCACATTTATCGTTTACCGGTTCAGATGGCACTGTACGTCCTTGAGTGATTCCTAGCTCCTACACGAATGGGGACGTTGAGAGCAAATGTACAAAATTATTGTAGTTTACTGCTACAAAAGCATTGAAAGCGCTGTACACAAATGTGTACGTAGGTAGCTAAGGGGTTAGTACCTCATGTAAGTATTTTCAATAAATAATTACAATATATGATAATTTTCTTCAGAATGTCTCTGTATGGCGAACGGTTTCCTTGGCAAGTACAATGATCTAAAAATCTACATATCTCCTAAACCATAAATTTTATCGAGTTGTACCTTTTGTTGAAAAATCGATTGAAAAATTCATTTTTGCTACCTTTAGATTGTACAGGTTGTCCCTGTAAAAGTTACGGATTGTTAACAATTGGGCATGAGCCGCCCCTGGCCTTCAGATACTAGTGTAGAATTATTTATTCTGTCAAACATACTACATGGACATACGTAATCATCCATTAAAAATTCATAATGTCCCAATGTATAATTTAGAAAATGTACTTGCATATAAGTTCTGATTTCGCAACTTTAAAGGCACATAACTCAGAAACGAGGGGTCGTATGAGAAATTTTTTTATGTTAGTTAGAATTCATGTAAACTTGTTATCATAGTTCTCTTGTTGCTTTATATTTGTAAATCAGTTTTTGTATAACCACTCCGAGAATAACATCTGTCTTTGTAATAATTAAATAAAATATCTTTTTAAAAATAGTATTTCTGTTTGGAAATACATATCTGACGCAGTCAGTAGGATAACGCGTATTATCCTAACGCGTTTTCAAAATACGAACTTACATCCCTTCAGTGGAGGAGCCCATCCCTTCTGTGGAAATCGTCCCTTCAGTGGTACAGTTACGTGGTGAAAAATAACTCGAAGAAGGTACAACTAGCCAGAAAACCATCGAGGTAAGTGCTAAGTTTCCTTTTCCTTATTTTCATTAATTCGGGACGGATAGTTGTTAAGACAATTTTATTTGCAATTAATTAAAACCTTTATGATGGATACTGATTCCATAGTAGAATCTCTTAAGAATTTAAATATCAGCAGTCAAAGCAATAAAGGTAAAGTTAAAATGCCAAACGGTCAATTGGAACCTCGTCCTATTATTTGGGAGTTGCTTAAGTCAAAAATATCAAATCCTATGATGGGGATACGGATACTCTTAACAAATTTATTTCTCGTTGCGATAGCCTAATCGCGACGTATAAGGATTATAATGATTTGAGCGATCATATTCTTGAATGCATTCAGGGAAAGCTTGTCGGAAAAGCCGAATTAATGGTCGGGAATATAGTAGAGTTGAATAATTGGGAACTGTTAAAAGGTGCGTCTAGGCAATGTTTTTCGGACAAACGGAATTGAGAATGTTTTAACATAAGAGCTCACGCGAAACAGGCCGCATAAAAATGAAAATTTGATAGAATTCGGGAATAGGTTGCAAACATTGAGGAGCAGCATCATACAAAGAATTAGTAACGATAATAATCTTAACCAAAACGAGAAAATTATACATATGCAATTGTGTGACAATACGGCGTTAAATAGGGTAAAGTGGGCAAATGGCGGTCGCTTGAGAAAAAAATAAGTCGTAATTTCAAATAATTTTAAGATAGCAATCACTAGTGCACTTAAAAACTTTTTTGATCTGAAAATCTTTCAAAATGTTTTCTATACTTTTATGATAACAAAAAAAAACAAAAATGTGCATTTGACTGGCATTGTCATACAGATAGGGGAATTCCGGTCACTTATGCGGGCAATACCGGTCAAGCAGAAAATGCTTTAAATATAATTAAGTAAACTTCAAATAAGCATTTTTTACCAAAATATTGTTCATTGAAATAAAAAGAAAAAAAAAACAAAAACAATCTAACTATCTAAGTAAAAGGCTGACATTCACCACATGTGTATTCTATAGGTGTGTCCCATCCACTGCACTCAGAATGTGCCCATCTTCCGCATAGGGTACATCTGTACCACTGCTCATTATTCTTTCCATAATCATTACATATCAAACATATATCTTCATCGACATCTTCATCTTCATTATCATCATATTGAACATCAACATCACAATCTGATGAGTTTTCATCAAATAATTTTCTTTTATGGGATTCTCTCTTATTTCTTAAATTATTCCTTTTTTCATCAAAATTCATTTTAGAAGGTTGTACCTTTAATTTCTTCTTTTCCTTTACCTGTTTCTTGGCTTCCTTTTCTTCCCACTCTTTCTTGAATGGTGTAGCTGTAAGTATTTTCGCGTGCTGTTTTTGCCTGCCTGCTCTCTTCTTTTTCTCTACTAGTTTAGGAACGGGAAGAATTTGTTGCACAGAGAGAAATCCTGAAGAAGTTGAAGGACTTTCATGTTGCTCTTTATTTGTAGAAGTCTTTGGTAGAGCATCATCGCTTGCTAGAGCTTGGGGATCATTGCTGAAAGACATATCAGCTTCGTTATCTTGTATGGCACTGACGTCCTGATTCAATAACTCGGAAGGTAAAAAGTCTTGTTCATTAAAAACGTTGCAGTTAACGAGTATAGATACCAACGCTTCTGAAACCAGCTTCTCCTTTGCTAATTGTAGGCACAGTTGAATAAGCTTTATTGAATAAAGACGCTACATCATAAGGAGTGATACTTTTCATCAACTGCGTCTTCATAAATAAATTGCACTGATTTCTGTATTCGGTTTTCAGGGGCCCGTAGAAGACCACATCTAATGGCTGTATTTTATGTGAACTGTGTGGTGGAATTGGTACCATAACAATATGATTTTCTTTGCAAAACTCGTACGACTTCAAAGATATATGGCTGGAGTGGATGTCTACAATTAATAAAACCGGATCGTCTTTCGTGGGTTTAGCGTGATTTCTAAAATGCGTTAACCAGTCACAAAAAATATTTTCATCGATCCAGCCATTCAGTGAACATTTATAAAGATCATCTGCAGGTCCATCTTTTTCCAGGATAGTGCTTATCCTCTTTCTGGGGAAGATAAACATGGGCGGAATAAATCCACCTGCAGCATTCATAGCACACATGACGGTAATATTTCGGCCTCTTTCGCCGCTAGTTACCACAACAACTCTTTTTTGTCCTTTGGTTGCGAGTATATTTCCTGGATCCTGGACAGTTGTGATTCCCGTTTCATCTGCGTTATATATTTTGCTAGGGGAAAAGTTATATTTTGACATCACTTCTTCCACCAGTTTATAAAATCTAGCTACTTCATCCTTGTTGAAACCAGTCAGACGATTTAGACTGGTAGCCTCAGCTTTTCGCACTGATATGGTGGGATTGCGTCTGATGAAACCTCTCAGCCAGTCTTTTCCAGCCAGCCTTTGCGTTGCGTTAAAATTATGTATAATATGGTTTCTCTCAGCAAACTCAAAAACAAACCTTCTTAGTTCTTTTGTGGTAACACCGTAAAAAATGAACGCCAAGTGTTTAATTTGATTAGCAATTTTCAGTTCCTGTTCAGTTGAAAACACAGGTTTTCTTCCCATTATAGGTGCTGAGTCTTTTTATTTTTTACCCTTTCTTGTAGCGTTGAAAATGGAATTGCGTATTCTTTTGAAGCTTGTCTTATACTCGTTCCATTTTGAATGTCTTCTGTCGCTTGCTTCAAATTATCTCTGGTCCATTTTGCTTTACCAGTTAATCTTTTTCGATTTCGAGACATCTGTAAAGACAATTAAAAATGAAATAACCATTAACATAAACAGTGGGTAATACCGGTCACTTGACCGTTATTACCCACCTGTGTTGACCGGCATTACCCGCCTGTAACAATTTTTCTTATGGGTAATTTTTGTATGAGAAAAAAATGTTTTTTATTCTATCTTTTTATAGGACACTTTATGTATCAACTAAGTTTTTATGAAAAGAGAGAAGGATTTTATCTCCAAACCTTATTTCACTTACCGTAAATCTTACATCAGAATTGCCGAAAAAAGTTTTAACACAAACTGAATATCAATCGGCTGTCGAAAATCGTAAGTCAGCTGGCATATTTGAGGCCACATTGCATTGTTGCCAAACCTAGTAATCATCATTTTTAAGGTCTGACCGACATTGTCCATCTTACCGGTATTTGCCCACCTTACTCTACCTTTATCGCGGGCTGCACCTGTACTTTACGGAACAACATGCATTTAAAGCAACCAGCATCACTGGAGCACGCCATCGTTTATGTTAATGAATTTGAAAATTTCGAAAAGCTTTATTCTCATTCAACGATCAAAGGTTCTACCAAAGCAAAAATAATTTCAGAAATCAGAATTACGGCCCCCGATCTCATCAACACCACGGTAACCAATATTATCATCAGTCAGCTTCTTCTTATCCCTCAAACCCTAATTCTAATGCGTATTAATCTCAAGGCCCTTCGTGCCCTCGTCAACCTATTAACGTTCAACCCCAACAATTACCACCCAGAAAACACCCAACTAATTCAGAAGTATTCGGACCTCCCCGTAATATTTTCAAACTTAATCAAACTCCTATCGTATCGTCTTCCAAAGCCTGAACCAATGGCTATTTCCACAAATTCAAGACTACCCCTCTCATACAGTAAAATATCGAATAATGTTAGAAACAATTATTTTCAAAATAACAGCCAAAGGTCGAATTTCATAGCCGAAGAATTATTTTCTAACGACTACATTGGGACGGGATGCGAACCGACGCATGGCGACGTCGATGCAAACTCCCATTTTCGCGAGCAAGAAAACTATGTAGATTCTGTTTATTTTAGTGAAAATTTTCATGAGAATGCCTCAGTAAACCCCATAACTTAATCGAACTGAACATTATCTCTAATAACCCCTTACCCTATATCAGTATTTGTAAACCCCCATTAAATCTGCTAATAGACACCGGAATTACTAAATCAATATAATTATTTTCAGTACATGGTTGCAAGAGCAAATACAAAATCTTAGATTAGTTTTTGAAAAATTAAGACAAGCAGGACTAAAGTTACAACTAGATTAATTCGAATTCATGCGTAGAGATGTTCGCAATTTTCCTAGGATTACAAAACCATTAACAAATTGTCTCAAAAAGAATAACAAAATAGAACACTCACAAGAATATATTAACTGTTTCAATTACTGAAAAAATCTATTAATTTCCGAGCCTATCTTAGCGCATATCCAAATTTCGAGAAACCCTTTGAAATAAAGACGGACGCTTCAATGTACGCCATTGGAGCTATCTTAAGTCAAGACAATCACCCCATTTGCTATGCGTCCAGAACTATAAATTCTGCGGAGATCAACTACTCTATTATAGAGAAAGAGCTCCTAGCAATTGTATGGGGATGCAAATACTTCCGCCCCTACCTTTTCGGACGACAATTTAAAATTCCAACTGATCACACGCCGTTAGAATGGTTGTTTTGCCTTAAGAAACCGAGCTCTCGCCTGATGCGTTGGCGATTAAACCTAGAAGAGTTCGAGTATATAATAAAATATCAAAAAGGAGAGCTTAACAAGGTAGAGGACGCACTTTCTCGTTCACCCCCTAAACTAGATGTAAATGCATTAGAAACTAGTTCCTTAGATGTTAATATCGACAATATAGACGAAATACTACAAAGATAAATCCAAATAATTGATAATCCTCCCTTAGTCAATAAAAATCGACCCGATCTCCTTGAGTAAGGCGTAGAAAAGTTACTTAACGATAGCAGTAAAATAAAAGTTCTTTATGATATTCAAATCCGTCCTCCTGATATCGGAATTGCTCAAGACACTGATCTAAACACGGTTCATACTTCCGTAGAGAATCCGATTTTATTCATACCAACTTCCGAAAAATCAGTAAATCAGCATAAAAATCAAATAATATTAACAACAGGAGAAATAAACTCTTACATTTGCAAACAAGAGAAAATATTCGATCACACTATATTCAATGTCACTCTTCCTTCTAGAAATCTAGAATATAATATATTCACTCTCGCCAAAGATTTTTTAAATCCTAGAATTACGTATGCTTTATATTTTAGACCAACTAATTTACCCGAAATGTTTGTTACAACCTTGCAAAAATTCTTTTAAAATTCAGCCTTTAAATTAATTCACTGTACAAAATTTCTTAAAGATTTAGTTACGTCAAAAGAACAATGCGAAAAATTAGAGTATTACCACGTTTACAAAAAGGGTCATAGAGGAATCAATGAGTTGAAAATGTCTCTTACAAAAAATTATTATTGGCCCAAAATGTCTGAGAACATAGAGAAATTTGTTTATAGCTGCGAAACTTGTTTAAAAAATAAGTACGTCCCAAATACACCCGTCATCAAATGTAATCTCAACCAACAGCTTCTAAACCATTTGAACATATTCACATCGATGGTTTTCGAATCTCAAATACTCCTTTCCTCACAATAATCGATTCTTTCTTTCGATACGGCCAAGCCAATCCGATCGAAACCGTTACCGACATATCAGTAGTAGACACCCTTCTTAATTTGTAACTCATCACGGGTTACCTTATAAAATTACAGCCGACTGTGGTAGCGAATTTAAAAATAAAAATCTAGAAAACTTTTGTAAATTACACAAAATCGAACTACATCTCACAACAGCGAAAAATAGCAACTCAAATTCACATGTAGAAATATTCCATTCCAGCCTCATTGAGCATTTTTAGATGCCTGCGAGAGCAGAACCCGGAACTAATCGCTATCCAATTAATGAAGCATTAGGTTCTAAGTTATACCAACTCCATACATTCTGTTACCAAGTTTACCCCATTTGAAATCATTAAAGGGTATATTGGAAGTCCAGACCCCTTTGATTTAGACGCGATGAACCCCCTAAATTTTCCAACCAACATATAGCTTATGTTCGAACGAAACATCGAGATAAAAAAATGCCCAAATTCACAAAAATCGAATTAGTTTGAATTGATAACGTAGTTTTAAAAACTAAGAAAGGAACTTATCATAAAAGCATCGTTAGAAAACCGAAATCTAATTAAAATATTTTACAGGGCCAGCATCGGAAAGATGAAAACAGTCGCCATCCCGATTTACCTGGTCCTAGCCATAGTCAGTATTAATTGTTTCACGCCCTTAGAAAATATTATTCTTCCGATAGATTTAGGGAAAGCTAGGTTAATTTACTCAAAGCATACCTTTATTCACTACATAGATGTAAGAGAAGTGGTTAATCAAATAAATAACCTTGAAAACACTTTTTAACAGTAAGAAAATTAATTCTAGATACTAATAGTTCAAATCCCATTTCATATCAGGGTCTTAGCGAAAATATTTTAGTACGTACAACAGAGTTTCTTATGAATTCGTTAGAACATAAATTCGACAATTTATCCCCATGTGCGTTCAAAAAGAGGTCTAATCAATGGTATGGGAAAAGTCAATAAATGGTTGTTTGGAAATCTAGATTCAGACGATGGCAGTCGATACGATAATGCTATTAGGTTACTGCAAACGAATCAGGAAAATATCATTACCGAAGTAAATTTACCTACCACTTTATTTAAGAAACTATCGATCATTATAATCAATTAGTAACAGTTCTTTTACAAAATCAAAAACTTCTCAAACATAATCTAGTAAAATTTGAAGCCGCAATAGTTAATCAAATAGATTCTCTAAGCAAATATATAACCTTTCAAGGAACAATTAGTCAAATCAATCTCGATTGTCAAAAGTTAATATTATTCGTAGAAAATCTTGAGAACGCCTTGCTATTTTCAAAACTGAATATTCTTCATCCGTCCATGATAACAAGTAAGGAAATTTCTTGACATGATAGAACACCTGCACAGCATTTATGATAAAAATCAAATTCCCAGATTCAAGAATGTCTTAACATACTACACCTTTTTTGGAACGCAAGCAACCTTTACCGAATCAAAACTAATCTTTGCTGTCCATATTCCTATTCTGAAAACTAAATCCTTAGACTTTTACCGTATTTACACAATTATCCAAGATAATAAAATATTTGTTCCTTCACACCCTTACTTGGCACGTAACGAAGAAGATGTGCAGCTTGGAAAGCAAGAATGCGAAAAACTGGAGGAAATTTACTATTGTACCCAAGAAACAATCCCCACTGATAACTGTACCGACGGACTAATAAGAAGCGGAAAACTACCAGACAGCTGCTACGCCACCAAGGTCCATATCCGAAATCCTTTAATCGAGCAGATAACAGCTAATGAAGTTCCAATAATCCCTGGGAAACATGTAGAAATAAAATCAAACTGTCGAAACAACAGAATATTCGAAGTAGCAAAACCAACCCTTATTAACATACCAGAAGGATGCGAAATCTCCACGAAGGAATTAAAATTCTCCAGAGTCAAAGGAATTAGCGAAGGCAAGCCATTAATTTTACCAAAGATCGAATTAGAACAAATTAAGATCAGAATAAACTATGAAACGCCGAATATATCAGAAATAAAATTCGATGAGTTATACGAATACCATAGAATCGCAAAACAACTAACACCAATAGAAGAACAGCATACTACACACGAAATTCGAATCCTATTATTATTTCCAACAATCTTAATCATTGGATGTATCGTCGTAACCTTCTACGTAATTAGACGAAGATGTGAAAAATTAGAAATCAAGAAAGAAAAAGTCAAAATCATCGAAGAAATTCCCTTGGAGACAGTTCTCGAAAATCACTCCGTTATTTTCGCCTCTTAATGACGGAGGAGTTACGAGGTCATAATTCGCTGCACCTGCACCATATCATATATCATTAGTTAGAATTTATATAAACTTGTTATCATAGTTCTTTTGTTGCTTTATATTTGTAAATCAGTTTTTGTATAACCATTCCGAGAATAACATCTCTCTTTGTAATAATTAAATAAATAATATCTTTTTAAAAATAGTATTTCTGTTTGGAAATACATATCTCTCCCGAATTTTTTGCATCAAGCCCCGGAACACGTTGTATGTATTCTAATGAACACGACGGAATAGATAATTCCTATTTAAATAAAATCGTATTGTTACTCTCTTATTATATAACTATATTTAGCACTTTAGCTGATTACAAGAAATTATTGTTAATTAAAACAGGTTCAATTAGTTTTTATCAGATTAGATAAAAGTCTCCTTCCTGATGATATGACGTATTTCAAGATGTTTTTTACGAAGTAGAGACTCAAAATGAATTTATTTTTCCACTTCAATTTCTCGGAGAAATGTATAATAAAAATATTTGATAACGATTAACGCAAGTTAACTATGTAGTACCAATTTTAAGAGTGATATGGAGTACTTCAATGTATTTTTTACGAAATTGAGATTCAATAACGAATTTACTTCTCCACTCCAGCTTTGCAGAACAATAGAACAATGCAATTGAAGAAAAATATTTGATGATTAATGGGACTTAAACATTTTGGAGTTTAACTGTTTTTCTGTACTTTTTGACGGACCCTTTGAATTACAAGATTCAAAACTGGAATAAAATATTTTATCTTAGCATAATATCTCTAGTAAATAAATGTGAGTACCAGAACGTGTCACGTTTCATTCTGTAATATTGAAAAACCTTGTTTTCTTGCTCCAGCAGCCGTAGAAGCAATGCGTAAAACTCGCCATGCTTTTCTCTCTCTTTAAAAATAGAATTCACCTATTCACTCTTTTCGTTATTTAACAATAGTATGTTTCGAACAACAGTAGTTCATCTTCGTCCATTTTTAATCATTTTATTTCAAAAACTGACAAAAATATTTTCAAAACAATGTGCAGTATGACCACAAGTTTATCAGTGTTAATTGGCCGATTGCCTTGTCCGTGGACGTCAGTGTAAAAATCGGTCAAATACGGATACACTCTGACCGTAGCCTTACACAAGATTTGCACTGGAGACTAAAGTATTCTTCATGATATCTTGTTGGTATTATATTTTACATTAGTTTTCTAAATCTATTTTCTTTAGTCTGGAAATGTGCAATTTATGATGATAAAGTTTTTCCGATCGAACATCAAACTCTAGATCTTTTTTTAGCTTTTGTGTTCTGTGACCTCGAAATATTAAATAAAACCGATTTGACTGATAGTAACATTAAAAATAATTATTAGATTCCCTCGTTTTTTAAACCGCAATACGTTCATAACTGTATCGTCTCCATAGGTATAACTAACTTGAAAATGTGATTTTCCGTTTGAAAAAAAACCTGCTTGACTTGGTTAATTTTAAAAGTCCATCAGATGTTTTAGTGTTTGATGGACTACATTCATCGCCGTACCTCTTCCAGTTTAGGAAATCTGTAAATTTCAGTGGAACTACTTCAAAAGGCTTAGGATTGACTCTAGAATTTGTAAGCATGATAGTCCATTCGGAAGGAGCCCAGATTATTATTTTCCTGACGTATCTCTCAACTGTAGCGTGGACCGGGTCTACGGGCATATAAGTATGTCCCGGTAGTAATAAAACAATTCTAATTGTTTCAATACACCTCGATAGTGTCAAAATTTTTTGGACCATCGAAAACATGGCTCTATTCCGGTTTTGTCTAGAACAGCGATCGCAATACGGAATAACATTTTGAAAAGTATTTCTTAAATCAACTGATGTTAAATATTTAAAGATAACTGATCATATTTCACTACATCTTCTATTACCATCCAACTCGCTCCAAATAGAACAAGTTTCATTTCTGGTATTACTCTCATAAACGGTGTTATTATAAAAAGAGTATTTTCTAGAGTAATATAATAGAATATTATGTCCATGAGGGGTGTTAAGGACCTTTTGAGTTTCAAGACTGGCACAGGTGTAGGAATCGTCTAAAAGTTGTTTTTTCTGATCTGATAAAAATAACTGTTTGCATTGTTCTTTAATTTTTAAGTGCTTGTCGAATACTTCCTTAGTGGTACCTGTATGTTGGAAATCTTTTCTTCCTTCACATATCCGGCATTTATCTTTTTTTGGCTGATGAAATCCTAAATTAAAATCTTTCAAGAGTATTTCTCTGAAGACCTTCATCGACACTTTTATTCTAGCTGAACCATCGGTCTTAAAATCTTCTAAGAATATTCTGTACAGAAAACTTACGTTTCGTAGCTCACTTGGAATATATTTGCGGGAAGTTTTGTTCCGGTAATAATGGCACAAAACGACTGGTAGCTTTTTGATAAAGTTGTGAATTAAATCTTTAATTGAATCAGTTGTTTTGCTATGAGGTACGTGTCTTCCTCTGCAATCAGGCTTGGCGGAGTTAAATGCATTTTGCCTTCCCCTTTCTGATGCATTTTGTATTCTTCTCCGTATGGGCACAGACTGAACACAAAGTAACCAGTTACGTTGGCGCTCATAGCTACCCAATCCCCATTAAAATTCGTGTATGTTTTGCCTGTCAACTTTTGTGAAGTTTCGTGCACATTTATTTTGACACCTTGCTTTACAGCTCACCTAACTCATTTTTATATTTTGTCACAGCCTTTTGGTTTGGTTTTTTCCTTTTTCTTAGGTCACTGCCTCCTACGATCTTGTCTTCAATATCACTTAGATCATCATTGTTTTTTTGACTTTCATCGCTGGGATTTTCAAAAAACGATAGATCTGACTTGAATCTTGTAAACAGAATTTTGCTCTATGAGAATACTGAATATGTTCTTACCGGTAAATCTTCTTCAGAAGAGCTGTCATAATCTACAAGCTTTGGAACATGAATTACAGTTTTAATTTCAGTTAAACTCTCTAACTCGACGTTTTCAGGACTGCAAGACGTAGGGACAGACACAACCATATCAACAGGCATACTGATAATTTCTTCTTCGCTAAAAAGTTCTTCATTTAACTGCCGATGCGAAACCGTATCATCAGTAAGAATTGTTATAACATCAATCAAATCGTATGAATCATTACAAGTCGTTTCAACTGTTGACTTTTTAAGTGCCGCTTGTAAAATTTTGATAGAACGGGAAGACATTTTACCTAAAATAGTTTTTTTATTTAAATTTAACCTTCCCGAAGTTATATTAAGTATAATAGTCTTGAGTTAGAGAACAATCAAAATTAAAAATAAATGGTTTTAAAGATTAAAACTAACTTTTCCGCATCTGTGGCCCTGAACAATATTCTATCATAAAATTTTTACTTGTATACACTTCGGGGGATGTATCGTGCTACCAAACCGAAATTTCTCTAAAAATAACCCAAAATGTAGTATATCTGGATTTATAGGACCCGCTGTACTCGCTCTAGTCAACTGAAAATCAATAGGGTACATCTGTAAGACTCCTTGAACAATACTCAATCATAAAATTGATCAATCGTATACTCTCTGGAGGCTGTATCGTGCTAACAAACTGAAAATTCTCCTAAAATGACAAAAATTTGGTACTCCAAGTACCATAGCACCCGTTGTACTAGCTTTAGTGAGATGATAAATAAGGCTCATTTTTGAGACGCTCTGAATAATATCCAATCATAAAATTGGTCACTTGTATTTACTCCGGAGGCTGTATCGTGCTAACAAACTGAAACTTCTCCAAAAATTACAAAAATATCGTACTTAAAGTACTGTAGCACATGTTGTATTGGCTCTGAAGAGCTGAAAATCAATAGGGTTCATCAGTGAGATGTCCTGAATAATATTCAATCATAAAATGGGTGACTTCTTGAACTCCGGAGGCTGTATCGTGCTAACAAACTGAAATTTCTCAAAAAATGACAAATTGTCGTCCTTCAAGTACCATAGCACCCGTTGTACTGGCTCTGGTGCGCTGAAAATCAATAGGGTTCATCTGTGACATGTCCTTAACAATATTCAATCATAAAATTGGTGAATTATTGTACTCCGGAGACATGTAAGAAAAAGTGGCCGACGACAACAACGACGACATACACACAGGATTTTTTTCTAAAAACCATTTTTTCGTGTAGTTCTTGATGAAAAACGTAAAAATAACTCAAATTTTTTTTTCAAAATTTCAACTTTTTTGTGGGTAAACCAATACTTTTCTCGCATATTAGATAGGTTGGACGGAAAAGTAAAACATTCAAATATAATATTATTATTTAGAATCAGAAGTTCCGCGCGAAACTTTCCAAACACCATAATGAATATCAACTTTAAGTGAGTTTTAGGTTGGGATCTACTGAACTTGTTTAAAGAAAGCTGAAATGAACAAGCTTTGGCTAAGAAGTGCTTATTTATTATTGGTATGATTCAATTAAGTAGTTTAAACTAAATCAAATCAATAATAGAGCCAAACTTTTTTCAATAAAAACGAAACAAGTATTTCGTTATAACTGTGCTGCCACAAACTCTACGTCTAACTAACGTAAACAACAATTACTAGTATTGTAAGCCGAATATCGTGATGTCAGTCAGGCTAGGGACACTGCAGACCATGCCATCTATAGAGCCTGTCGAGTAAAAAAAATGGGTAGATTTCAAAAATTCCAAAAAATTAACGAAAACTGTAACGTCGTTAGTAATCAATTTTTATAGATTTTTATAACTGCGTATGCGCGATACCATGTTGCTCGTCCAATCAATCATTTTCGTTTGTCCTGTTGTGATCGTTTCGGGTTATATGTTATCTTTTCTTAGTTCAAGTGTTGAGGTTATGTGGTTTCGGTATTTTGGTGTATTTTTTAAATGCTATAGTGTAATATTTATTTGTTGTTTCGTTGCTTTGATATTATTTTATTGTTATTAATTGAAAAGACAATGTCAAAGTGTATTGTGAAGGAGCGTAATAAGTGGAGTAAGTTTTATTAAAAAAATCAGAGAATCTTTTCATTCTCAATTAACAACCATTTTCATTATTTTTATAAAAACAGAATGTTTACTAATTTAATCGACAACTTTAAAGATCATGATTGTTTCTTACATTCGCTAAACTGAAAATTGTTGCATCATTAAAGTAAATATTTCTTAATACAGTTTTGTTCCTCCAACCCAGGAAGATATTAAATTAATACGGCTGGAACGCAGTGGTAATAAATTATTAAATTTGTCGACGAGGAAACAATGGAGGATATGTCCCCTTCATTTCCAAAAACAGTGTTTCTTTAGATATGAGAAAGACGATGGGAGGTTATTAAGACAGTTTGATTTGCCTTCCCATATGAGAGGAAATTAACAAAAATTCAATATAGCATGCTATCATTTTGGACATTTTAAAATGTACCCATTGAAAAAATAATAATCTGGGTTTTATTTTATGTTACAGCTATTCCCTCCACCAGCTATGGGATGGAAGGTATTGAGCCCTTACCTATTTTCATATACATCCCATGATATGACAATTTATGGGAAATGAAAGTGAGTATTAACTTTTGTTGAGCCATTACGTTTAAGTGTTTGGTCTAGCAGCAAACAAAAATCTAAAATATCCAATAAAGACAAAAAATAAAAAAAAAACAATAAATCAAAAGATAGTTCAGAAATCCGAAAAATATTTAACGTAACCAAAAAAAAATCATGAATTACAAAAAAAATCAAAAACTCCAAAAAACGAATTCAAAAAAACTAAAAATTTAAACATTCAAACATTTTTTGTTATTTTTTGGGCTTAGTTTTGTTTTCTTTCGTTGATATAAATTTTGAAACATATTTGTGTGTTTACTTATTTATTGTTGTTATTTTATGTGTTTACTTGTAGAAGCTCAAACAGAAATGAGAAAGGACTTCCACAAGACGGTGGGATTTTTAAGAGCCCTTAAGAAACATTTTAACAATCATAGACTGCCAGGAGCTACAGAGCCTTATATGATGGTTTCATAAGAACCGAATGTAGAAATATACAAATATGCAATATACTAGGTTTAAGCTTGTGGTATAGACCTATTTAATACTTCCAGTAAAGAAATAAATATGTGTTTTTTAAGTGGAAATGAAATGTTAGATATATTATTTTAAATTTTGTACAGTCACAAGTGCTGTTTAGCACTGATATATGTAATTACTTGGCACCTTGTATTTAGAGAACTGGGCAATAGTTAAGTACTTTTACTTTAAAAATATTTTAATTAGTCACAGTAATGATGCTCAAATATATTCTTTCACAGAAAGTTTGCCAAAAATAGTAGTTAACTACTCATTGCTAGCACTTTCTTTGATTAAGTAGTTAGCAGTTATACTCCAGTAGTTTGTCCAGCTCTGTATGTTTATAGGAGTATAATAATAAATAAATAAATTAATATAAACTTATCATAAATAATTTTCTACTTTTATCTTGATTTAACATCATTTAAAAATCTAATGATACTCCTATCTATAATGTATGTTATTTACATTATTTTTTAATTATTGCATTTATTTTACATTATAGTTTATTTATTGTCATTCTGTTTGTTAAGAAAAATACTTTGCGAAAGAAATTATTTGTTGTGTATTTTTATACCAAAATAAATAAACTGTTTTTATGGTTATTGTTTTATTTTTTCCAATTTAATTAACCATTCATGGTCCATCATTTGATATTTCATTTAATTTAACTCAACATCTAATCATGATTGAGTTAATGGAGTTAAATTGAATGAAAAGTCAAATGATGGACTATAAATGGTTATTTTGAAATAAAATAATTAAAATACAGTAAATTTGAACATACCGCTAAAACCTAAAATTACAGAAATCTTTTTAACATCACTCAATTGTTTAGTCGACAGGCTCTTTAGATGGCACCACAATCAGTGTCTCATCTATCTATGGGTTATCTGTGATATCAGTTACGCTGTTTTTGAAGGAGTCATAGTGGAAAGTGCTGCTGGTTACGACATTTCTGTCGACGTTAAAAGATATTTTCCGACGACTACTATGAAATATGGTACATTTCATACAGTTTTCTCTTAGTGAAAATTTAAAATTGCAAACGAAGGGCGTACCCGTGTGAAATGAAAAAATTGAGAAATCAGATTGGCCGGCATCTGTGTGTAATTATTTTGCACACGGGTCGATGATTAGCGATGTCTACCTGACATTTTGAGTTTGACTTTTGAACTGTTAGCAAGTGAAAGAGCGAATTGGAGTGAATTATTGAATTTTCTGTAATTGTGAGTATGATATGCATAAAATTCAAATCTTCGTATCAACTAAAGAGCATAGAATAGTTAAAACCCGTTTCCAAGTACCAGTTTATTTTTAAAATTGTAATAACCTTACCATAAACCTTAATTAATAAAATAAATACTAACTCTGCTTTTTTTTGTCGTCTTCGGAAAAATATCGTGTACAACATGTGTTGAAAACTCGATTTCACACTCGTTTGCTTAAGCCACTCGCCTACGGCTCGTGGCTAAATTGTGCAAACTCGTGTGAATTCTTTCATTATCAACACTTGTTATTCAATATACACTTACGATAAATTAAAAATAGGTCTTGGAGAGAACAATGATTACTGTCACTTACGACATATTGGCAGATATTGAATTAGCATAAGGCACTTACATTGGCCAGAAAATTGAAATTATGACTAAAATGAGGCTTACGATAATTTGTCGGAAACGTTTCGATATGGTTTGGATTTCCATGGTGAGCGATATTCGGAAATCTGCTCTAAGATAATATATATTTTATATTATCTTCACCGTTTGTGACGCGTTTTACACTAGCAGGAAATGCGGTGAAATAATTCAGACCCATTGCATATTTGTGTACACTAGGTTTAGTCTCTGATATTTTAAATAATTTTTTTGTAGATCTTTCTTATTTTTTGAATCCCTGGGTATGAAAAAGTGGGTCGTTGAAATATGAAGTTTCAAAGATTGTATATTCCACAGTAGTATTCGCCTCCTGAGGAAAATATTCTTTCCTGAAAAGAATCAATATCTTAAGTATACTATAATTTGTTTTCTCAAAATAAATTCATTTCTGATAAATTGTTTCACGTCGAACACTGACATTTAGTGATTGTTACATTGAAAATTACAACACAACAATGGTGTTCTTGTTCTTTAAAATAAATAATGAGACCCACAAAACTTATGATGGATAATTTTTATGGCGAAAATATTTGAAGCAGCGTAGCGTATAAAAAAATTTCTAATCATTAGCTTGTACAAGAATGTGCGATGCTAGAGCGAGACTATCACTGTGCATGTGTGCACGTACACGCTGGGTACGGAGAAACATTTTGTCGCGGCTGTAACATTAGATAATGACATAATTGGATCAATACAAATTTCAAGAAAATGTATCAAAATTTACTTTTCCTTATTCGTTTATTGTTTTCTATATGGTGAAAATTCTATAATAAATGATGCTTCTTTCACAAAAATAAAGAATTATTAAGATTATACTCCATTTACGTCGTGTATATCAGTATAAACATGAAAATATGTTAGATATGTTATTGATTTTGTTCAAATGGTATATCGCTACCTCAGAGCAACAGTGAGACATCTTCCATTTTTTGTGTTTTAAGGTTATGGGTTTTCCAATAACTCTAATAGTGAACAGAATAGAAAATATATCCTGGTGTAACATTCCATTGATTTTTCATTATATTTCAGTTAAACAGTGGGAAATCTGAGTTGTCTCAGTGTTGTCCTTGTATTCCTCTGTGCTTTTTCTGTTACACCAGCTGTTTTTGTCTGCTAAAGCAGTTGTGTATTCTGTTTAGGCCTACTCTTGTGTTTCTTTCTCTAAGGTACCGTACGTTTTTAATTGATTAGCACAATATTTAATATTGTTTTGTTGCCATGTTTTCATCTAGAACATTGAAAATAATGAAGAATTCCCGAAAGTTCGCCGATAAAGATGAAACAAAAATCAAACTTATGAAAGGTAAGTGCATTTAACATTTTACTTGTGAAGTAGGTGTTACATAACCTAATTTAACCTTACCTTCAATCTAAGATTTAAGAATGTAGCCTTACTGATGTTAATTAATCCAAGCTATTTAAAATTAACTAATTCCATTCAATTTTTCAGATAGTGAAATCAGACCCGAACTAGTCGATGTTGGTGATTCTACTACTACGAGACCTCTAGAGCAAAGTAAAGCAGTGCCTGAAATGCCTGGTAAGCCAACATGCGGTACTCTAGCATCCAATCAACCGGAGGATATGTTCCTGGATGAGTTTATTCAAAATTACAACTCTGCTGAGCGATCGACAACCACTGAACAAGTACCAAGTTCCAGTAACATCGAACATGACTACAGTTTGAGAAGTTTAGACCTGGAATTATTACAACCCATGAAAGTAAATAGTGAATTGGATTATCTAAATGATGATAACCCTGACAACATTGATTCAATTGAAGATCTTTTTTATGATAGTGATAACGATCCAGAATATTATGTCCCGTACTCAGAATCTGACACTAGTATTAGAAGTAATGTTCCTCAGCAGGATTTATCTGATATGCAAACAGATGAGAATACAATTAGCCCTGTTAAGCAGCTAACTCAAAAGCGTGTAAGGAATGAGCTCAACTGAGCACATCATTTAAAAAAAATTAAGTTAATTCCGGTGCAGCGTATGTGTCAAGGTTTTAGGTTTGCCATGTACTGATAAATGTATTTTGAAGTATAATGTGACATTTACAAATGTATGTAGAAAGGAAATATTTGATAAATTTTACAATCTGTGTGATATAACACGGAAAAGAGATTACACATAAAAACTCATTACTTCTTCTAACAATGACGATGGTCGATCACCAACTGCTCGTAAATGTAACATATTATTTTACCCTGAGGTTGATAGTAGAAGAGAGCGTGTATGTAAAGCAATGTTAAAATCTACATTTGCTATTTCTAATAACTTCATATCTATTGTTTTGAAAAAGAATGACATTAATGGATTCACTGGAGAAGACTCCAGGGGAAAACAAAAGAAAACTGAAGACGCATTAATAGAATCACTATTTCAGCATATAAATAGTTTCCCTCGTATTGAGTCTCACTATTGTAGGTCAAGAACTAAAAAGGAATACTTAGAGGGTGGTCTAAACTTATCAATGATGTACAGAATGTACGAAGAAGAGAACAGAGCTAAAGGCTTGAACTACGTAAAAAAACACTAAATTTAATATAAGCTTTTTCAAGCCAAAGAAAGATTCATGTGTAAAATGCGAGGAATACAAACTCTTGAGTGATGTAGAAAATATAGAAAAAGAAGATCAACAGAAAAAGCACTTTCAAGATTGGAAAAAGGAGAGGACAAAGAAAAATGCACCAATGAAGATCTTATAGCAGTGTATGATTTACAAGATGTCTTCCAGTTGCCACAGGGTAAAGCATCACTATTCTACTATGAATCTAAATTAAATGCATACAATTTTACTGTAGCCAATATTTCAAAAAGAAAAGGTTATTGCTATTTGTGGCATGAAGGCATTGCAAACCGAGGTGGTGTGGAAATTGCAAGCTGTGTTTATGAATTCATAAAAGACCACTGTAAAGAAAAGAAGAATTTGATATTTTAAAGTGATAATACTGTGTCACAAAATAAGGATAGGTATGTTTTTGCTATGTACTTATTTTGTATTCAAACCATGCATATTGAAACTATTACACATAAATACCTAATAGGAAAAACACAAAGGAATAAGTTTTGAAGAAAGCTTACACCGAAGCACCTTCTATCACAGAAAATAAAAGAGAAGATCTAATTTCTTTGTGTTCAGCAAATCTAATTCCTAAAGCACATCACCAATTTAAAAAGCTCAAAGAAGGTCTTACCAGCTGCCAACAGTGATGAAGAAACATAAACATTGAAAAAGACAAAGAACAAGGCATAATTATAATAATACTATTTTATATTCAATTTGAGAAAATACGTGTTGTAAATTGAAATAAAAATGATCATTTTTGTACCCACATTATTTTATTTCACCCTTAGTTTATTATCAGTACACAGTTAGTCCTAAATAGTCTAATAATGTATTTTATTTGCTGAGACACGCTCTAAGAAAAGTTAGATTTTTCAGTGTTACAGTGAGACATCCCTGTCAAGCCTTATTATTAATTTTTTATAATTATAATTAATGCTGAAATCGGGAAATATGTCAAAACACTGTTTCAGGAACTATCAGACAGCATATTAGTATTTTTTTTCATTTTTAATTAGGGTATACTTAAGAAGCAATATGTGATTATCTGAAGTAAAAAACTTCAATTGCTGATTACCGAAAGTAGCATGTTTTGTAGATGCCCCACTATTGCTCTGAGGTAGCGATTATTGTGACATCATTTTTCATTAAAATTAGAGGTAATTATCGTAATTTTCTCAGAAGTCTGCAATATTAAAATGCAAATTTTGATTGTACAAAACATATAATATGATTCGCGTATAATAACAGCTTAATTTTTTTTCAGATTACAGTTGTTTAATCAGTTACCAATTATCAATATTTGCCGTTAAGTAAAAAAACTTTCAGAGAGGTGCGTTTGGGGGAGAGACATACGGTAAATAATTATTGTGTAATTATTATTGCAAAATAATCCATCATGATATGTTGAAAATGATTTTAAATATTTTGGATCGGTTGTTCGTTCTTCATCATACAGGGTCATCAAAGAAGGCGATATCGTGGATCTCTTCGAAAGAGTAGAAAAAATAAAACTTAAAATTGGAGAAGGCCAAATAAGTTATTCGGCTTAGAAGCGTCAAACAGAATAGAGATGCTGACAAAGTACTTTAGCAAGAACGGTCTGTCAGAGACAAGAAGATAACAAAACTAACTTTTGCAGAACATGCAGACCTATAGAGAGAATAAACAGTTAAAACCGATTTGATTGGATTGACAAAGCAAAGTTTCACTCCTGAAGTTCTTAACTGTAATTTTATATTGAGTTGAAACGGGTATTGAAGCATCCAGCACTCAATTAACAGTATGTTTTCTCTTTCAGATTTCAAAGGGCTATGCCCGGCATATCGTGAAACCAAATGCAGACAGAAATGATCCGATATCTCGCATCGGGCTGCTTAGATAGCGCTAACACCAGGTGGTGCGTTGAAAGACACAATAACATGGACAACGTTGTTTACCAGAAGATTAGTTTGAGCAAGGGCTTGTTAGATAATTTAACATCACGCTCTGCCTACACTTCACAGTCATCGCTTGAAAAATACCACAAATATTTACTTTGATATTCACGGTAACCACGGACAAAGCAGATATCCAGTCTAACTTGGTGATCAGGTCGAAAAAACGCGAATAATAGTTGATTTCACGGAACCGCAGAAAATCAATCTCTCCAAAGCTGACAAATACCAAAGTATCAAACCTTGGTACAGGAAATAATATCGATATGGAGTCTAGAAATAAAAAAGGCAAAACAACATTTGTGAGAACTGAACTTACCAGCTTTAGGAGATAATAACGTATTGCTACTATCATCCGACGGACGGTCTTTCCTGATTCATACTGATTGCGTCCTTGATGATATCATGCATCCGGCTAAGGGAATAGTTTCAACTAGACAATGATCCAAAATAAACTTTCGTTATACCCAGACTATCAAAAGAAACGTTTTGAGAATTGTTGTTAAGTTGTGGATTCAAATAAAAATAAACGGTTTTGAAGATCAAAACTAACTTTTCCGCATTTGTGAGACACCCTGAACATTATCCTATCATAGTATTGTATACACTTCGGAGGCTGTATCGTGTTAACAAACCGAAATTTCTCAAAAAATAACCAAAAATGTAGTATATCTGGAATTATAGGACCCGTTGTACTCGCTCTAGTGAGCTGAAAATCAATACGGTTCATATGTGACATACACTAAAGAATATACAATTATAATATTGGTCACTTGTAGACACTCCGGAGGCTGTATCGTGCTAACAAGCCGAAATTTCTCAAAAAATGACCAAAAATGTGGCCCTTTCATTGCCATAGCACCCGTTGTACTGTCTCCAGTGAGCTGATAATCAATAAGGTTCATCTATATGACACGCTCAAGTATATCCAATCATAAAATTGGTCACTTGTGAACATTTCAGAGGTTGTTTTGTGCTAACAAACTGAAAATTCTCCAAAAATGACAAAAAATTTGTACTTCAAGTACCATAGCACCCGTTGTACTGGCTTTAGCAAGCTGAAAATCAATAGAGTTCATCTGTGAGACGCTCTGAACAATATACAATCATAAAATTGGCCACTTGTATACAGTCTGGAGGATCTATCGTGCTAACAAACTGATATTTTTCCAAAAATTACAAAAACGTCGTACTTCAAGTCCCATAGCACCCGTTGTACTGGCTCTGGTGACCTGAAAATAAATAGGGTTCATATCTGATATGTCATGGACAAAATTTAATTATGAAATGTGTGACTTGTTGCACTCCGGAAGCTGTATCGTGTTAACAAACTTAAATTTCACCAAAAATGATAGAAATTTCGTACTTCTAGTACCATAGCACCCGTGGTACTGAATCTGGTGAGCTGAAAATCAAGAGGGTTCATCTGTGATATGTCGTGAACAATATTAAATCATAAAATTGGTGACTTGTTGCACTCTGGAGGCTGTATCGTGCTAACAAGATCATGTTACTAAAAGTGGCCGACGACAACGACGACGACGACATACACACAGGATTTTTTTTCTAAAAACTGTTTTTTCGTGTTGTTCTTGGCGGAAAATGTAAAAATAACTCAAAAAAAATTCCAAAATTCCAACTTTTTTGGGGTAAACCAATACTTTTCTCGCATATTAGATATGTTGGGCGGAAAAGTAAAACGGTTTTAGAGATCAAAACTAACTTTTCCGCATGTGTGAGACACCCTGAACATTATCCTATCATAGCATTGTCACTTGTATACACTCCGGAGGCTGTATCTTGCTAACAACCCGAAATTTCTCAAAAAATGACCTTCCATTGCCATAACACCCGTTGTACTGTCTCCAGTGAGCTGAAAATCAATAAGGTTCATCTATATGACACGCTCAACAATATCCAATCATAAAATTGGTCACCTGTGAACACTTCAGAGGCTGTATTGTGCTAACAAACTGAAAATTCTCCAAAAATGACAAGAAATTGGTACTTCAAGTACCATAGCACCCGTTGTACTGGTTTTAGTGAGCTGAAAATCAATAGAGTTCATCTGTGAGACGCTCTGAACAATGTCCAATCATAAAATTGGTCATTTGTATACACTCCGGAGGCTGTGTCGTGCTAACAAACTGATATTTCTCCAAAAATTACAAAAATGTCGTACTTCAAGTACCATAGCCTCCGCTGTTGAGCTAAAAATCAGTAGGGTTCATCTGTGATATGTCCTGGACAAAATTCAATTATAAAATTTGTGACTTGTTGCACTCCGGAGGCTGTGTCGTGTCAAAAAACTTAAATTTCTCCAAAAATGATAAAAATTTCGTACTTCTAGTACCATAGCACCCGTGGTATTGGATATGGTGAGCTGAAAATCAAGGGAGTTCATCTGTGATATGTCCTGAACAATATTCAATCATAAAATTGGTGACTTGTTGCACTCTGGAGGCTGTATCGTACTAACAAGAACATGTTACTAAAAGTAACCGACGACAACGACGACGACGACATACACACAGGATTTTTTTCTAAAAACTGTTTTTTCCTACTTCCGCTACTAAAGCCGCACTTTGAACACGGGTTTGACATGCACAAAACGACTCTTTAAACACTAGTGTTTAAAATGCGAAAAGTCACATCTCGTTTATCTTTTGTTTTTCAAACGTCAAATCAAATGCATCTTTTGTATGTTAAATTTCATATTCCGTGATAATTTTGTTATTCTGCGTCATTTGATTTGTCAGCCAGCTGTCAGCCATCCTCCGTCATGTAATGAATATAATTCAAATATAATATAATTGTTTTCTTCCCGCGGGCGAAGAAAATAGTATATTAAGTACCAAGTGTCAAAAAGGTTACTTTAGTCACGAGTTCCTTGTGAAATAAGTGACTAAAGACATTTTTAACTCGAGGTGCTTACTATAGTTTTTCTTCGCCCGCGTGAAGGAAAAAATTATATTATATTTGAATTATATTCATTACATGACGGACGATGACTGACAGCTGACTGATAAATCAAATGACGCTGAATAACAAAATGATTAAGGAGCATGAAATTCAACATACAAAAGATACACTTGATTTGACGTTTAAAAAACAAAAGATAAACGAGATGTGACTTTTCGCATTTTAAACACTAGTGTTTAAAGAGTCGTTTTGTGCATGTCAAACCCGTGTTCAAAGTGCGGTCTTAGTAGCGGAAGTAGAAAAAGTATAGTAAGCACTTCGCGTTAGAAACGTCTTTAGTCACTCGTTTCACAAGGAACTCGTTCCGCTTCGCTCCACTCGTGCCTAGTAAAACTCGTGACTAAAGTAACCTTTTTGACACTTGGTACTTAATATACTATTTCGTGTTGTTCTTGGTGGAAAACGTAAAAATAAATTTTTTTTTCCAAAATTCCAACTTTTTTTGGGGTACACCAATACCTTTCTCGCATATTAGATAGGTTGGGCGGAAAAGTAGAAATACAAGAGGATAACAATGGAATCAAGTAGGACCAAAAATATGTGACAAAATATGAACAAGTATCAATACGCGACAATAGTTCCACATGTACAGTTATTGAAAAGAAAAACCATAAACGTAACATTATTTCTAGACCACTGACTTTAGTTACACTATACCAAGTTTTACATTTTATGTTGATAAATTAACTCCGATGTTCCAGGTTATACTCCACAATCAAATAAGCTCTTCAAAGATACTGAACGAAGGGCTACCACAAGGATCTGTTTTGGCCCCACTGCTCTTCAGCCTATACTTATCTGATATGCCGGAGACTAAATCGAGAAAATTTGGCTATGCGGACGATTGGGTCATAGCTACCAGACATCAATCTTTTGAGGAAACTGAAGAAACGTTGATAGCTGCCTAAGAACACTAGGAACTTACTTTCGCAAGTGGAGATTGAGACCCAATCCTACTAAGACAGAGACGTCTTGTTTCCACCTCTGCAACAAAGACGCAGCCAGAGAACTCCAAGTTTACTTCGAGGGAAGACTCCTCCACCACAACACTCACCCAAAATATCTAGGAGTTACTTTGGATAGAACGCTGTCCTACAGAAAACATTTAGAAAACACAGCTGCCAAACTGCGAACGCGAAATAACATCCTTCACAAACTTTGTGGCACAACATGGGGCTCTTCTGCTAACACCTTACGCACCTCAGCAATCGGACTTGTTTATTCGGCTGCAGAACACAGTGCTCCTGTTTGGATAAACAGTGCACACACACATAAAGTTGATGTCCAATTAAATAATACCATGAGGATTGTATCTGACACCCTGAAATCTACTCCCATACACTGGCTTCCTGTGCTAAGCCACATACCCCCACCAGACCTCCGACGTAAAACTGCCCTCCTTCGTGAGTATGAAAAAATTCAAGAAAATCCGTTACTGCCTATACACGCCGACGTAAGCGACTTGGACAAGAACAGACTGCGTTCCAGAAGACCCCCCATGAGAACCGCCAAAGAGCTGGATGCCTTATAGTTTAATTCTGCACACTTTTGGGAACGAGAATGGAGAGACGCCTGTCCAGCCCATTGTAGAGATCTTCCTTGTATAAGAGAGAAGCCACCTGCCTATGAGCAACCACGGAAAATATGGACCTCCATTAACCGAATACGCCCTGGCCATGGTAGGTGCGGGGATTCACTCTACAAGTGGAGAAAAACATCATCTCCAGCATGTGACTGCGGTGCGGCTAATCAAACAGTTCACCACATCGTTACAGAGTGCCAGAAAAGAGCCTACAACGGCAATTTCAACGACTTCCTGATAGCTACCAAAGAATCGATTGATTATATTTGTAAATTAGATGTTTGTCTGTAATTTGATACGTGTGTCATATACCTATATATTTATGTTTATGTTTTATATTTTTATTGAATTAATTTATGTCATGTGTTACTGTGCCATACGATAAATAAATAATAACTCCGATGTTAAAATGTCATATACATGGAAATGTTATTGTCACCTTGACATCGATAAAAAAGGTGCATCCTTTTTTATCGGATAAAAACTTCTCTCCCTCAATATCTAGTAAGCGGACGTAACTTTTACACAATGACAATGAGTCGCAAGTTTGGTTACTTATAATTTCACAGCAATTAAGTGTTGGCAAAACTGCAAAAACTGTTAATTAGTCTGTCAGATTTTTGAATTTTAAACATATAGTGCTTTTATTTTAAATCGTTGTGGCAATTATTTAACTTTGTGTATTAATAAATATAATTATTGTTGTTGTTCATCCATATATTCTGTCGTTAATTTATCTTGCCAAAAAACACTCGAGCATTTCTTTTATCAGATAAATTTCTCTTTAACTCAAAGTTTTACCAATCACTAAATTTGCTCGAAAAACTGACATTAGATAAAATCGCTCCATCTTCGGTGTCGCGATTTTATCATGTCAGTTTTTCTCGTAAAATTAGTGATTGGTAAAACTGTTTCGTTGCAAAGAGAAATTTATCCGATAAAAAAAAAGCTCTTGTGTTTTTACTGTTGATATTTTTGATGATAGGAAATGCATCAATTCAACAGTGGTTAGACATCTTTTCACTGTTACGTGAAATCCTCTGCGGAATCAGAAATCTAATAGCAGTTAATGAATTTGTGATAGTTGTTACATTATAGTATATTTTCATCATAAACGTGCCCAATTATGAAAAGATAAATATAAAATAAAATCATACCTGATAAATTTTTCGGTAAAATAACAGGTTTCCCCATTTCTCCTGCCACGTTATCCGGCGGCACAAGTACACCACCATAGTCCACATTAATATTTTTATTATCTTTTTTCACTGAAGTCCTACTCGATGATTCTTGGAATGGCACCACTCTCTCAGGCACAATTTGATTGTTTATTAATAAGTTGCCACTTTCCAAAGGTAGCGCTACCTCTTCAGATGATCGCGGTGAAGAGTTGTCCGTATATAATAAAAACGCTATTGTAAACCACGCCGTCGTCACTATCACTGCCAATTTTAATAATAACGACCTCTTTCTCCACAATACTCCCATTTTTTAAGACGATTTACTAAACTACACGAAATAAATGCTGACTAGATGACACTGTACTCGAAGTGAGTTTTATCTATATTTGACTGTAAACATTTTTTTGATAAAATAACGCTAATCTGATAACGTTCTATAGATTACCACATTGATATGGATATTTTTGATATGTGTGCATTGGTATTGCTGATGATGTAGTTGTTGATAATGATAGATCCTTCCACTTTTTCTTCGATATGATCATACCTGTAACAAAAAATTTTTGTCAATAATTACAAAACAAAAGTCAATAAATAAATCAAATTTTTGGGTTTGTTATTAAATGAATATTTTCTGATCGTCTACAACAAAAAGTACCCAGAGAGTCAATTCATAGCAAATAAAGATTGTTTCTATACATAAAACAAATAAAAATCAATATATTCAGATTTTGACAGATTGTTTGAGGCACAATGACTTTTAATGATAATCCTCCTTCATACTGGAAATACATTTCCAATTCTTCCACTGGCTCATTGTATAATGCTCATAGATAGATAGCAAACTAAGAAGGCGTTGAAAAGATGATGATAAAGTATGAAGAACATGAATGGCCAGTGATAGAAGATTTCAAGATGGTTGGTTTTCTGGTGGGACTGCAAGGCAGACACGTTAAATATCCATGCCAAATTTGCTTATGGAACAGTAGTTCCGACAGACTTCAATAATGAATTAACGAACAAAACAAATCCTGAACATGAAAATATGATACACCTATCTTCGCAATATAGACTATCCCACCGGTTATCAAATTATTTTGATAAATATTGATGTATGATGTAATAATTGTGATGCTGTTTACATAGTACAAACATTACAATAATTGACAATATAATAAATAGCCGTCAATACGATAAAAAATCAATCAGCGCAAAATAACCTTGAGACATCAAAAAACATACAAATTATTATAAAAATACCAAAATTCTTGAAACAGAATCGAATACAATTTTTTTTTAGAAGTGATCTATAAACATAGAAATGAGAAAGGCATTGATGATAAAAAGTAACCGAACAATTAGAGCAAAATATATAGTCCAGTTAAATATGAATAATTCCAATTGGTAATTGCTCCTTTCTTCGTTCATGAAATTTTTTTAGTATACTAAAAACTCTATCAAGGATTTGAATGATTATAAACAAAAAGTTTTACTATAGGTAAATGCAAGTTGTGTTGAGAGGTTAGTTGTCAATACAATCTAATTATCTAAATAAAATTAAGTAAATAATGATTGAATGATTTTATTATAATTAATTAATTTATTGTTAACACATGTAGAAACTCTTAAAGCATCAAGGTTCATGATGAATACTATTAATATTAAAATTTTCGACGTTATAAACATTCCATTTTATAAACGATGAAATAAAACAATATAGTTTGTTTAAATCTTCATATACTTGAACTAATGTTGAACATTAGTTCAAATATATGAAGATTTAAACAAACTATATTGTTTTATTTCATCGTTCAGTATGGATCTTCATCAAGTAAAAGCCTCATATATTCAATATTCCATTTTATATTTAATTAAATTTA
The DNA here is from genome assembly GCA_963921935.1 of Galeruca laticollis. NCBI lineage: Eukaryota > Metazoa > Arthropoda > Insecta > Coleoptera > Chrysomelidae > Galeruca > Galeruca laticollis. The sequence goes on from OY998183.1 coordinate 86,054,549, forward strand.
TTTATACATGTTAATTTTTTACGATATTGCAAGCAAGGTTTAGGAAAATTCATAGAATGAATGTATTGGCTTTAAATTATGTATACCGTGTATCATTAAAACACGCTCCATAACAGCACCGTTTTGCTCTTTTTCATACAGATAACATATTATAGTCGACTAAAGAAGCATAAACAGCTCACTGTCAAAAAAGAAGATCGTTCAAAATAAACAATGATAAATACAGAGAAATATAGAAGGAGATAAGGGCAAGAATTAAACAAGTAAAAGATGAATTTTTCACTAGAAAATGTGAGGAGATAGAAGAACTGCAAGCCAAACATGACCACCATAATATTGTAATGTTTTTCTAATTTATTTAAACAGTAAACGGGTAGAATAAATTTAATCACACGGTATGGCTACTTACTAATTTATTCAAACACTAAACTACTCACTAACACTTAACATTTTAACTTTCATACCTGGCTTAAACAGAGTCGGATTTAGGGACTATACATGTGTGCTGTCCCGTAACAATATACACAAGAAAGCTAAAGAGTTCACAAATACACAAAAACGCAGACAACAACAAACTTTTATAGATGAGAATGGTAAACAGATTAATAATAGAAATTGATAAGGAGTTAAAAATGTGGGAATATTATGTAAAAGAAAGATTCGAGGGCGAAAGAAAAACAAATAACCTCGAGAGCACCCAAGAAGATGAAGGTTCGGATATAACGAAAGAGGAGATTATATATGTAATAGAGACAATAAAAACGGAAAAGTAACCGGCCTGAATGAAATTCCAACCGAAATTCTCAAACTTATAGAGGAAGATAAGATTAAAATACTAGTAGACCTATTTAACGCAATATATTCGACCGGAATAATACCCGACGAATGATTGTCAAATACTGTTGTGACGCTTCCTAAAAGGATACATGCTAGACGTTAGTTACCGAGGTCATAATTCGCTGCATCTGCACCATATATCTTTAGTTAGAATTCATGTAAATTTGTTATCATAGTTGTTCAGTTGCTTTATATTTGTAAATCAGTTTTTGAATAACCACTCCGAGAATAACACCTCTCTTTGTAATAATTAAGTATCTTTTTAAAAATAGCATTTCTATTTGGAAATACTTGTCGTTGTGCCGACTACTGCCACAATAAGTGTAAATGAGCCATACGTTGAAAGCTTTATTAATAATTATACATAATAGATTATATTGAAGACTGGAGCAAGGTGAGCAAAACTCAATTTGGGTTTAGGAATGGTCTGGGTACAAGAGAGGCAATATTTGCTTTGAATGTAATATCCCAAAGATGTTTGGATATGAACCACGATATTTATATGTGTTTCAAGCATATCGAGCGACATTGAAATAAACAGAGGAGTCAGACAGGGCTCGTCCTTTCACCGGCTCTATTTAATTTATACTCAGCAAGGCATTAGAAGAAATAGAAGATCGCAGTATTGGTATCAAAATCAATGGTACATAAATAAACAATATAGGATATTGTAATGTTTTTCTAATTTATTTAAACACTTAACTAATCACTAACACTTAATTTATATATACTCAACTAGTCACTTAAATTTAATTTATATGCACACAAACTTGATTAATAATTTATATATAAACATTTTACTGATCGATATTTCGGTTTATTTATTTCATGAGATCACTTTATCAACTAAACTCATCCGCTGATCGGTCCTTTATTTATATTAAAGCCCTTTTTACTAGAAAATTCCGGACTGCGGCTTACACACACAAAAATATTTGGTTCTGGCCTTTTCTAGATAAGCCTGGTCACAAAAACAATGTTTAGATAAAATAGTCGTAAGCAGTTATAAAAAAAAACCTGCATATCCGCCATAATTTTAATTTTCAAACCTGGCTTAGACAGAGTCGGATTTAGGGTCTATACCAGTGTGCTGTTTCGTAACATTACCCCCTCCTTAAATGGAAGTTCCTCCTGGAACTTTTGTGTAGCCGAGACTGGATGTTTGAATCGGCAACTGGCCCCATTTCTACACTTTCCGATCTTATGGAAATAGCAGGGCCCCGTCTTCATCGGATACTGATAACGGGGGTTGTAGCTGCAAATTAATATCTGAATACCGATATCTCTAAAGATAACCTCTACCATGTTCCTAATAACTCGCTAATCCAACTGGTTACTCGCTATCTTAGGCATAGCCAGTTTCTTCACGCTGGATTCTAACACATGGTCTCGGAGGTTTCGAAGTGCTTCCCACACATCGCGGTAGGTAGATCGATCTTGAAATTCATTTTTAGTTTCCACGTAGAAGACGTACCGCGAATTATGTTTCAGATTCATTGTCTTTCCAGGAGCTGGAATCTGGTCTGCAAGTTTTTCCAATTGCCCGAACTTCTTTTGAAAGACGAATGCCAACCCTCGTGCGTTCTTGAGACGGGCGGTGATGTATTCCAGTGAACAATCTTCCGGGAGAGTGAACAAATCTTGTCGTTGTTCTGAAGTGACTCCATATCTAGCTTTTCCGGGACCTCCATACGTGCCCATAAATTCATCGAAGGTAGGGTCAGCCACATCTCGAATAAGGTCTACTCCTGCCTCCAGTTCATGGTCTCCTTCGAATGGCGCTAGTCGGTTTTGGCGAACTACTTTTGGTTTTCCGTTGGGGACCTTGCTTATGCGATATATAACATCATTGATCCATTTCTTGATTAAGTATGGACCTTCCCAGGATTTTTGTAATTTTGGAGAAAATCCTTTTCTCCTCGTCGGGTTGTGTAACCATACTTTGTCCCCTTCTTTAAAACCGCCTTCTGTGGCCTGCGTGTCGTAGCGACTTTTCATTATGTCGCTGGCAACTTGAAGATTTGTTCGAACTAATTCATGAATATCTTCCAGCCTTCTTCTCAGTTGGATCACGTAGTCTTCGCCTGCTAGATCTTCTCTAGGCCGACAGCCAGATTCCAGGACACAAGGAAGCCTCATTTCATGTCCAAACAGGATTTTCGTCGGTGTTTCACCCGTGGACTCATTGACGGCAGATCGATAAGCCAATGCGAATAGGGAAAGATACTGGTCCCAATCTTTCTGATGGCTGGATACTACTTTGGACAGGTATTTTCCAATAGTCCTGTTCATTCTCTGGACCATTCCATTTGACTGTGGATATAATGCTGTTGTCCTGGTCTTCTTCATTCTCAGCTTCTCGCAAATCTCCTGGAATAGATGACTTTCGAAATTTCTTCCCTGGTCGCTGTGGACTTCCAAGGGCACTCCACATCGGCTGATAAATTCTTTCACCAATACATCTGCTACAGTTGTGGCCTCTTAGTTCGGGATCGCGTAAAATTCCACCCACTTTGTGAAATAATCCATTACAACCAGTATGTATTTGCTACCATTTTCTGTCGTCGGATATGGTCCAGCGATATCTAAAGCAATCCTTTCGAAAGGGCTTCCAACATTGTAATGTTTCATAGGTGCCTTTCTCTTGCGATGTGGTTCATTACTCGTAGCACAAATCGTACATTTCTTACAACAGTCCTTCACATGGTCGGAGCTGTTTATTCAATAAAACCTTTGACGGACTCGCTGAAGGGTTTTGTTAACTCCCAGATGACCTCCCGATGGACTGTCGTGTAACTTCTTTAGTACCTCAGCTACTCTTGTTCTCGGGATAACTAGCTGTCTCCTCATCTCAGAACCATCATTGTTTTCAAGGTCTCTTTTCAGCAGCCCTTCTTCCAGGACAAGGGAGTCCCACTGAGCCCAATACGCCTTGAGTTTTGGTGAAAACCTTGACACTTTTTGCCAGGTAGGTCGCCGATTTTCCTCCTTCCATTGCCGGATCATCTTCAGGTGAGGATCATTCTCCCGATCTTCTCTGATCCTGGTGGGTGATCATTCCTCGTTGACTACTGTAATTCTAGAAACTACAACTTCCTTAGATTTCGACTTGTGCATTGTGAATAGTCTACAGGGCATAACCGTCTAGGCAATGACTTGGCTCTTCGGTGATTCACATCAGCTGGATGTTCACCCCTGTCTGATTTCCCCTGTGACTGGAGTTCTTGGGTTACAGGAGTCGTGGAGCGCTTAGAGGGACTGCGTACGTGCTGTAGCTCGCCACACTTCTGACATTTGATCTTCATCGGCTTCTTGTCTGCCATACCTTTCACCAAGTTGACGATCTGGTCAAGTTTGTCATCGTCATCTTCTTCCTGCATGGTTCTACCTTTGTTGTACCGCGAGCCCTTCGTGGCTGCTTTGCATTTAAAAGGTTCTTGGTTTGCAGGAGTCGTAGGACGCCTATACGAACTGCGTGCATGCTCTAGCTCGCCACAATTACAGTACCTGATCTTCTTCGGCTTCACGTCTACCATACCTATCAACAGGTTGACGATCTGGTCAAGTCTGTCATCGTCACCTTTTTCCTGCATGGTCCAACCTTTGCTGTATCCCGAAGCCATCGTGGCTGCTTCATATTCAAGAGTAGCAGTCAATGCATCGACCAATGTTTTAGGATGGGCTAATCTAAGCGTCTTCTCCATATCGTGGTCACATAAGCCGTAAATAAAGGACTGGATGCCTAAACATTCCATCATGTTATCTGGTGCTGATGGATAAGCAAATCAAACTAGTCGGGTAATATCCATTTCATACTCTTGAAGGGTTTCGTCACGTTTCCAGGTGTGGCCTCTTGATTCGAGATCGCGGAAATTTCCACCCACTTTGTGAAATAATACATTACAACCAGTATGTACTTGCCACCATTTTCTGTCGTCGGAAATGATCCAGCGATATCTAAAGCAATCCTTTTGAAAGGGTTTACAACATTGTACTGTTTCTTGGGTGCCTTTCTCTTGCGATGTGGTCCATTACTCGTAGCACAAGTGCGTCGACTAATGTTTTCGGACGGGCTAAACGAAGCGTCCTCTGCATATCGGGGTCACGTAAGCCATCAATAAAGGCCCGGACGCCCAGACATTCCATCAAGTTCTCTGGTGCTGACGGATAAGCAAAACGAACTAGTCGGGCAACGTCCACTTCATACTCTTGAAGGGTTTCATCACGTTTCTGCCTTCGGTTCTTCAGCTAGAATCTGTACAAATGTTCTAGATGTTCGTGACCGTATCGCATGTCCAACCTCTTCTTCAGCAGCTCGAAGTCATCCGTTTCTTCCAGAGGTATAGTCTGAAGTACATCTAAGGCATCTTCTCGAAGCGCGATAGTTAAGTTCACTGCCTTGTCTCTATCGGACCAATTACTCACTGTAGCGGCTGCTTCAAATTGTTTCACATAATTGGTCCACGACATTTTTCCATCGAACATTGGGGTCTTGACTCGGGTAAAACTGCCAATGTCTTCTAACTTAGGGTGTATTTCTGTCTTGCAAGGTTTCGTTAGCTCGGTCTTCTTTTCTTCCGCTGGCGTGTCTTGAGTTCTCGTATCTGTCATCTTTCTTTCTAACTCCTTGATTTTCCCGTCCATCATGTCATCTTATTCTCAATCTTCTCGTCCATCGTTATAATCTTGTTCTCAATCTTCTCGTCCATCGTTGACATTTTATTCTCGATTTTCTCGTGCATCGTTGACATTTTATTCTCAATTTCAGATTTTAGAGATGAAATTTCATTTTCAAAGTCAGCGGCAATGTCGTTTTTCATTAATAAGATATCGGCAGATATATCGTTCTTCAAAGCAGAAATATCGTTTTTCACATTCGTTGAAAGTTTCTCTTCCATGGCAGAAATCTTCTCGTCCATGTTTTCTTCCATGGCAGAAATCGTCCATGTTAGCAGAAATATTAGCAGAAATTGACGAGATTAAGGTAGAAGCCTCGTCATTAAATAAAACTGTTTCTGGATCAAAGCCGTCATTTTCCACTGCCACTTTAAGTCGTTCTGCTAATTCACTTTTATTACCGGACGTTTCCAACTCACGATCTTCCAATTCTGCTCTTAGTTCCGCCACTTTGAGGTCACATAGTCTCTTGGCCATTTTTACGTAGCAATTTATTTGGATTACCCCACACCTGACACCAATGTAATGTTTTTCTAATTTATTTAAATAGTAAACGGGTGGGATTAATTTTAATCACACGGTATGGCTACTTACTAATTCATTTAAACACTTAAGTAATCACTAACACTTAATTTATATATACTCAACTAGTCACTTAAATTTAATTTATTTGCACACAAACTTAATTAATAATTTATATAAACACTTTACTGATCGATATTTCGGTTTATTTATTTCACTCATCCGCTGATCGGTCCTTTATTTATATTAAAGCCCTTTTTACTAGAAAATTCCGGACTGCAGCTTACACACACAAAAATAATTGGTTCTGGCCTTTTCTAGATAATTCTGGACAATGTTTAGATAAAATAGTCGTAAACAGTTATAAAAAAACCTGCGTATCCGCCATAATTTTAATTTTCATACCTGGCTTAGACAGAGTCGGATTTAGGGTCTATACCAGTGTGCTGTTTCGTAACAATATGTAGAAGAAAGCAGTGAAGAATATGGGCTCTCATTAAACATAAATAAAACAAAGTTTATGCTAATCTCAAAAACAACACAAAATAAAGGAAATTTGTACATTCATGACCTGGCGGTTGAACGTGTGGGGCGTTATACTAATCTTGGGACATGTATTAATGAGAACAACGAGAGCTCTGTTGAAATAAGAATACGCAAAGAGAAAGCAAAAAATACATTCACGAAAATTAAAAGAGTGCTAAAAAGTCGGGATCTGAGTCTGGAATTGAAGATGCGGCTGGAGAGATACTACGTATTGTCTGTTGTGTACTATGGGATGGAAATTTGGACAATGAAGAGAATAGATTCCCGGCGCCTCGAAAGTTTTCAAATGTGGATATATCGCCGAATTCTGAGAATACCATTGGCGGAGAAAATCACTAACGGTACAGTATTAACAAAAATGGAAAAACAGAACGAAGATTACTAACTATAGAAAGAAGAAAACTACAGTATCTGGGTCACGTTATGAGAGGAAATTATCTTCTACTTCAGCTCATCATAGAAGGAAAAATTGAGGGAAAAAGAACGGTAGGGAGAAGGAGACATTCCTGGATGAAAAATTCAAGATATTGGTATAATTGCTCAAATAATCAACTATATAGAGCGGCGGCTTCCAAAATTCGGAATGCCTTGATAATAGCCAAACTTCATAATGAAGATGGCACGTAAAGTAAAAGTCGTCCAAAAAAATTTATTTTTCATTTAAAATACTTATTATTTTAATTTTTTTCAATAAATAGGATTTTTTGTATATTTGTTGATTTTAACTATTTGTTATAGATATTTTAACATGTTTGTTTACAAAAAAGAGTACGAAAAATAAGGCCGAACTGAAGCGTACCCACACAAAAATTCTGCCGAAACGTTAAAAACATATTTCCATAAAAACATTTGTCATTGGATAGATCTAAAATCAGGAAAGTTTATTACCAAGAATAGTTATCATCTCGGCTTATGAGGACTATTTGGAGATTATTAGAAGATAACTGAGAGTATCGGTTATCACAGCGAACGGAAGTGGTGCGGGACGATAATAGAGGTCGATATCGAAATCTTATCTCGAAAATCGAAAAGACATAGATAAAATTTAACGGAAAGTTGAAGAAAAAATGAACAAATATTCGGTGTAATCTTGAATTGTGAAATAAGTGAATAGTATTCAAAAATAAATGAAGAATAAGTACAGATTAACAGTGATCAAGTATCAAGAGATCTGGTGCAGATAACACGACTGTTATACATACATATACAACTAAAAAGGAAATGCCAGAAACGGAGCTATAACTGAAACAATGATGGAGGAAAAATGGGAATTGTGGAAATCATATAAAAAAGTCCAAGAGAGAGATAGAATGAAAAGTTCCTTGAAAGTATTAGAATGAATAAAATATCACCATTTAGACGAAGAGAAACCATAGAAAGGTAGGAAATCCTGATTGAAATGATAATAAATCTAATCAATAAAAATAAAAGGATGATAACTGAAATAAAACATATCACAGGAACGACGTATCAACTCGGGAATTGAAAGAGAAAAATGAGATCTTAGGATATATTGACCCAAAACATGAAGAAGAAACAACGGATTTAATAGAGTGCACAGGTAATCGTATCAGGACTAATGGTTGATATAATTCGGCACCTAAAACGGCGACCCGGTTTTATTCACTTATCGTTTTCTTCAACAACTGTCATATGAAACACATGAAAATAGGTAGTAGAAATAAAACTAAAGAAATAGTCTTAATCTGCTCCACACTCGTTCTTTTCAAATCTGCGCTTAAAAGCAGTAATTTTCTTCAATTTACAAATTTGATTCAGTACTTACGTTTCAGGATTGTATCAAAATGTTCACTATCAAATGATGACTGTGCATATTAACGTTTTAATGTCAAACACGTATTAAATATAACTGCATACGTTATCAGGGTAAACATTTATGTTTTGTGAAGCTGGGGATATTCAATTTCGCTATATTCTGTCTTCTGACATGTCAATTAAGTGATTAACGTCTAGTAAAACAATAAGTATGGCAAGATGTGACACAAGCTTCATATATTGAGCTTTGTAGAAAAATAAAATCATGATGAATTTATGACACTTGCGATGTGGAACTTTGAACAATTTTATATTTTGTATATAGATTGTCTCAAATTGGAATGGATAATATAAAAAAATAATTCTAACCACTCAACTTGGGTATAATAGTTCAACATGGAATTATGAAGGTTATAAGGGGTCATCTATTATTGTCGGAAACAGTTGTCATTGACCGATTACTTCAAGTCAAATACCCAACTTGTTGTCGTATTCTAAAGCTCAATCACTCTTAAATATTCTGAAAATAGCAATAGATCTAGGATTTAATAACCCGTTGGTACATAGAATACTAAAGTATAATATAAATATATCCGTATTAATATTGTAGAGCACTAAGATTTAAAAGAAATATATTTTGCACAAGTGCTCAATAACCAATCTGAACTAACATAGGTGAGTCAATTATCAAAGCAGTTGGATTCTAAGCGTACTTTATTTCTTATACCAATATAATTTTTTTATTGAATCATAACAGTAATACAGGTTTGAATAGTAAAATCCTTGTTTTCCGAAGACCACTATGAAATATGACACATTTCATACATTTTTCTCTTAGTTACAATTTAAAATTGCAAAAGAAAGGCGTACCCGTGTGAAATCAAAAAATTGAGAAATCTGATTGGCCGACAGCTGTGTGTAATTATTTTGCACATGGATCGATGATTATCGATGTCTACCAGAAATTCTGAGTTTGATTTTTGAACGATTAGCAAGTGAAAGAGCGAATTGGAGAGAATTATTGAATTTTCTGTAACTGTGAGTTTCTGCACAAAATTTAAAACTTTGTATCAACTAAAGAACATGAAATGGTCAACAACGGTCTTGAAGCACCAGTTTATTTTCAAAATTGTAGTTACCTTACAATAAACTTTAATTAATAAAATAAATCCTAACTCTGCTTTTTTGTGGTCCTCGGAAAAATATCGTGTACAACATGTGTTGAAAATTCGATTTTACACTCAGTTGCTTAAGCCAGTCGTTACAAACAGTCATTCTTGATGAACGATCAACAAAATAGCTGATTAATTAATCAGGTAGGTATCATTTCCACCTGCAAACTGACCAAAATATTAAAAAGGATTTTATCTGTACTTGAAAGTATTATTCCCATAGGCTCCGTCCATGGCATTATGCGCATTTATTAAAACTTTTAAAAGTAACTACATACCAATTTTAATCGAATTCTGTTTCTAAATACTTTAATAATGTGGTTAATAATAATTATATTAGGGGAGATCAGTCGAAGATGGCGCAGCTACTTACATGACGCACCTCTACTTTTTGATTATTTTAATACTATACACTTCTTAATTCAAGTTTCCTGCCCTCATCCCATACCCATCTCTTGATTGATGTAATTTCAGTGAGCAGTTGTAAAGAAGATAACGTACCTAAATTTTTTTTAGATCTAATTCTAATGAATACGCATGCAAAGTATATTTCATTTGTGAGTATTTTTAGTATATATGGTTAATATATTGTATGCGTAATTATTTGTAAATCGAACATGTTAAACTCACCTCAAATATGCTAATATGACGCACTGACTTAAGGCAAAGATGACATGCGCCATCTTACCCTCGATAATAATATACTTGTTATCTACAACTTTGTATTTTTTAGATGGGGAAATATAGAAGAAAAACAAATAGAGGAATACATTCAGATCGTATTGCCGCGGCTGTGAACAAGGTTATAACAGAAAATAGGAAAATACGTGAAGTGGCAAGACACTATGAAATTCCAGAGACCACTTTAAGGCGTCACTTAAAAAATGGAAATAATGTGAGACAACAAAAATCAATTTCATTGGGCAGAGTACCCATTTTTGCACCACAGCAAGAAAATGAAATTTTGCAATACATACAAACCATGGCTAAATTATTTTTTGGAATAACCAAAGGAATAAGAATTGTGTCGATTGGTTTATAAGTATGCAGAAGCCAATAACATTAAACACAATTTTAACCGAACTAATCAAATGGCTGGCCATGACTGGTATAAGAACTTTTTAAAGAGAAACAATGGAATCAGTTTAAGAAAACCGGAATCAACTAGCGTAAAACGCATAACAGCATTTAACAAAACAGAAGTAAATCAATATTTTCAAAACTTAAGAACTGTCATTGACAAAAACAACTTTCCTCCGGAAAGGATGTATAATGTGGATGAAACTGGAATTTCCATTGTTCCAAAGGAAACAGCCAAAAGTTTGGGGCCCAAAGATATAAAACAGTTTGGAGTTATTGCATCAGGAGAACGTGGTAAAAAGGTTTCAGTTATTTGTGATATAAGTGCAGTTGAATCATATATACCTCCCTCATTTGTTTACACCAGACAAAGGATGACACCTTTATTGGAAAAAAATGGTCCAGCAGGTGCATTGTACTGTTGTACTAAGAACCGTTGGAGTAATGAAGACATATTTTACAGATGGTTACAGCACTTTCAAATTCAAGTTCGAGCAACAAAAGAAAATCTGGTATTATTAATTTTGGATAACCACAGTAGCCACATCTCTTTGTAAATATACGAAGATTGTAAGAAACATTATATTGTAATGGTTAGTTTACCACCCCACACATCTAATAAGCTCCAACCGTTAGATATGACATTTTTTGGTCCTCTCAAGAGCGCTTTCAGCAGACATGCCCAGCTTTTAATGAGATCTAAAATTAACTCTGTTTCTGACCAATACAAAGTCAATATGATATAGCGGAAATATTTAATTCTGCATATAAACAAGTGGCAAATATAGAAAAAGGTGTTTCCGGATTTCATTCAGGCAACTGGAATTTTTCCATTCAATGACGAAAATTTTTGTGAAGATGATTTTGCTGCATCACGTAATTTTGAGGAAGACCAAATAAGGAGAACATACTAAACAACTTAGTTGAAGAAGAGGAGCCAAACACTCGACCTCCAACTGCTGAAATTGAACTTTGCACTTTGCATGTGCTTCCGGTACCAACAACCGATTTAAATAGAAGTCTTCAACCGTCAACATGCAGAAATGATTACCAATTAAGTTTAAAATCAAATCCTTAAGCACATGTTAGTATTTCAACCATATCTCCTGTACGCACTGCATCAACAAATAAAAAAATAAGAGGACTTCGAAACAAAATTCTGAAATTCTAACATCTAGTCCAATGAAAAAAATTCTAGAAGATAAAGAAGAGAAGAAAAGAGAGAAGTTGATAAAAAATAATCGGACATCTAAAACCAAAAAAACAGTTCAAACGAAAAAACGTATTCAGACACCAAAAATGAGAGTAAAGAAAAAAGTGTTCGATAGTGATAGCAGTGACGCAAATGAGATAGATGAAAGTCAAATTTGCGATGACAACGAAATGGATGACCTTCCTAGTTCCTCTGAACTGGATATTTGTCTGATTTGTGATGAGTTCGGGGTAGAAAATGAGCCTTGGTACCGGTGCACAATATGTGGTAAATGGGCACACACAGAATGTAGCGGAGCCGAGAGTGCTAAAAATGACAGATGTGATTTTTGTAGATAAATGACTCAAAATAGTTTGGGCCAATATTAGGAAAATACTTCTATTTTTTAGTTACCATGTTTATCTTTGTCAAATTTTTGTGTAATAAAAATTTTCATAATTCATGTACAAACCAAATCAGAATTACCCTACTTGTTTTTTGCGTCATCTTTGACAAACTACTGGGAAAGACGACGCATTGACATTTTTTTTAAAAAGGCAAATTTATCATACTTACTATGAAGATTTCTTCCATAAATTCGAAAAATACTTAGTAAACGTGACAAATTAGATGCGTCATCTTCAACTGATCTCCCCTACACGCACAATACTATAGAAAAATATTTTACAGTCCGATAAACATTCACGAAGGTTTATAATTCCTTTAATTTATTAATATTAATTTCAATTTAGATTTACAACTGTGTGCACAAGAGATAAGTATCTCAGAATTCCTTTGAAGGAAGAAACTTTTTGTACTGTTGTAAGCAAAATAGTCCAACCCTAAGTCCGGGATCTCGTTAACTGGTTAGTATAAATTATTTTTATTGCATTCAGGCTCGCTTGAAATTCCATCAACTGGAACATCTTCGTATTTTTTCAGGACATTATTGTAATATTTAAGATTTTCTAACTCTGACCGATTTTTACTCCAGTGCTTTTCCAATAAGACTTTCACGTATTTAGCTTTTCTTTAATCAGTTAATCAGACAAATACCACTCAAGAGGACATATATTGTATGATACTCCCAACTGATTTTGATTTTTTAAACACATATTTATAGTCTTCCAGATCAGGATTGTTCTCCTTGAATCGCTAATGTCTTATTTTCTCCAAGTCTTAGTAAAATTTTTTAATCATATTGAATCTGACATGCCATTGTGCAGGTTTCATTGCAGTTTGAGCTTTTAATGTCTTTTTCCACATCACGGCTCAATATAAAAACAGTTGCATAATCATTAGATATTTCGAGAAACTCTTCTGGAGAAATGATCGTGTCTTGTCTTTTTATAACATTCTCTATCCGTGCAAAGATCCTATCTGTGGAAGTAAATAAATGTCCAGCCACAGGAAATTAATATAAACTCCAAATAATATAGTCAGTATGCACTCCACTAAACCAAATCCATGCACGTAACTGTCGCGTGACTTTAAAAGATAGTTTTGATTGGCTAATTCGGATTTGTCATCATTTGATTCCAAAGCTGCGAGGACTTGTCGGCTGTTGAAAAATCTCCATATTTTAGATGTAAATATAGGTTTGATTTGCAGGGTTTTGCACTATAAATATAGTACTAGGTTGTAAAGAGCTAGAATACGAATTGATTGACGTATAGAACTAATTTTTTAGCAAAAATGGATTATTGAAATTAACTGTCTCGACTCTTACTTCGTGGAATCTACTCATATTACTGTTTTAGATGAAACTTACTGTTTCTAAATAATTCCACAATATATTGACATGTTCAAAATTCTAAGAAATTTGTCAATATATATATATATATATATATATATATATATATATATATATAGAAACAATTGTCAAATTTCTTAGAATTTCTAACTTTTTATTCAATATATTGCTCCAATTAGCTAGTTATTGTAATAAAAGAAATACTTTTATAGTTATTTTTATATACGGTTAGCACCTTTTTAGGTTGCCTAGAATGTCAATGTGTCAATCATAAAAGTCAGCAGTTGCAATATGAATTTTGATAAAACTACAAGCTAAGAAATGATCCGTAGCTGTCACTACGATAAAATTTAACGTTTAAACATAATAACAACGTTACATGGTATCTGGTAAATCGTGGCTTCAAGTTTAATAAGATGTCAGAAAGAGCGTATCGGGAATCACGCCACCAAAAGCGTTTAACTTCAGTGCCGAAAACTTGTTCACAGCATGGAAACAATGGCTCCAACAGTTCGAGTGATATTCAATCGCAATCCAGTTAGAGAAAAAAGCAGCGGCGACCCAGGCAGCGACATTCATGGAAGTTATTGGCCCAGATGCTGTTCCAGTCTATAATAGCTTCAATCTAACGATAGAGCAAAGCAAGAATATTACGACCTTGAAAGAAAAATTTAACTCTCATTTCATCCCAAAAACGAATTTATGTTTTGAGCGATACAAATTCAATAAAGCCAGTCAAGAGCAAGGTGAAATGTTTGATGAATTTATAACGAAAATAAAAAATCTCGCGAAGACTTGTGACTTTGATACACTTCAGGATAGTCTCGTAATGGACAAGCTGATTATAAGAATTCTTTCTCAAAAGGTTAGAGAAAGGTTATTAGCTGAAGAAAATCTAACTTTGAACAGATGTTTGACCATATTCAGAGCTAGTGAACAAGCTACAAAGCAGCTGGCTGAAATGAAGTTACAAGATGAAGCCGAGGTGAATAAAGTGAAGACTGAAAGTAAAGCAACTAAAGTCAAAACTGATCAATGCAAAGACACGGAAGAATTCAACTGTAAAAGGTGTGGCACGAAGCATAAGCTTAAAAGTTGCCCCGCATTCAAAAATACGTGTGCAAAATGCGATAAACATTTTTCATCACGGTGCTGGTCAAAATCCAAAACTAAAGTCAAGAACAAACAGAAAAATGTGCACGTAATTCAAGACGAATCAGGCAACGACGAAGAACATAAACTTTTCATCCAATCATTAAATACAGAAGCTGAAGAAGAAAGATGAACTGAAATTGTTGAAGTCAACGGCGGATAATTCGCTATCTACTTAGATTCTTATGCTGACTGTAACGTTCTTTCATGGAATATAATAAAAACTTTGAATGAAGACCTCAAACCTTCTAAAGTAAGAAGACTCGTCGGATTTGGTAAACATAAACTTGATGTTATGGGAGAAGTTACTCTACAATGCAAGATTAAAGACCAGACATTAAATATTAATTTCAAGATTGTTAATAGAGAAGTTCCATCAATATTAGGAAGAAAAACTGCAACAAAGTTGGGTTTAATCCAACGTATTCAAAACATTACAATTGAATCTAATCATAATCTGTTTAAGGGTCTTGGTTGCTTAAAAAATTATGAGTATGACATTGATTTAATCGAGAATCCTACTTTTAATGTTAGAGCTCCAAGAAAAATTCCACATGCTCTTTATAATGATGTGAAGAAAGAATTGGATACTATGCTTAAAATGGGTGTAATCGCACCAATAAGTGAGCCAACACCAGTCGTAAGTGCAATGGTCATCGTCAAAAAGAAAAACAAAATCAGACTTTGCATTGATCCAACCGACGTGAACAAAAACATATTACGAAGAAGATTCCCACTAAAAACAGTTGAAGAGATCGCAGCTAAGCTAAACGGTGCGAAATATTTCACATTGCTGGATTGTAAAAGAGGATTCTGGCAAAGAAAAGTTACAAAACGCACTGAAAAATACCTAACGTTCGCTACACCATGGAGAATGTATTGCTGCGAGAGACTTCCTTTTGGACTAGCTTCAGCGCCAGAAGTTTTTCAGAAAGTTATGACTGATCTACAAGATTTACCTAAAGTCGAATAATCAATGGACGATGTTTTAATATATGCAAAAACCAAAGAAGAACTGCCTAGTATTCAAGAAAAAGTATTAAAGATCATAAGAAATGCTGGACTAAAATTAAATCCAGAAATCAAGTATAATTTTTAGAACACGTAATAACCGAAAATGGTCTCAAAATAGATACTGAAAAAACGGCCGCAATCAAATCAATGAAAACTCCAGAAAATAAGAATCAGCTCCAAAGATTATTGGATATGGTAACATACCTGATTAAATTTATACCAAACCTCTCCAAAATAACACAGCCCTTAAGAGAATTGCTGAAAAAAGAAGTTGGAACCCTGAACAAGAATCTGCAGTGCAGAATATCAAGAAGTTGTTAACATCGCCTGTTTTGATATTTTAAGATGTTAACAAAAATGTTACTTTGTCAGTTGATGCAAGTTCCACTTGTTTAGGTGCAGTTTTAATGCAAGAATATCAGCCCGTAGCCTATACTTCAAGAGCGCTGACTTCTGCACAACAAAACTACCCACAAATCGAAAAAGAAGCACTCGCTATCAAATTCGGGTGTCAAAAATTCCACGAATATGTTTATGGCAAGAAGTTATACATCGAAACAGATCATAAACCTCCTAGACTACAAAAGATTCTGCTGGAAGTTACACAATATGCTCCAGAAGTCAAATACATAAAAGGCTGTGATATTCCAATAGTGGATGCCTTAAGTCGAGACTGTGATAATTCACTAGAAACGCTTGCGAATAAAAACGATGAGACTGAACTAGTAATAGCATTAGCCATGTCAAAGGCAGAACAAACTGAAACTACTGAAGAAGACGAAGAGCTACAAACTCTAAAAAAATGTATTATGCATGGGTGGCCAAGAGCTACCCAGAAATATTCGTCACTACTTCAATTTTAAAGGAGAACTTTCAGTTTACAATGGATTGATCATGAAAAATGACAGGGTTATTGTACCAAAGTCAAAAATTCAAGAAATGTTGAAGCAAATACACGCTGGCCACTTTGGAATTCAAAGTAGCTTGAAACGCGCCAGGCAATTGTTGTATTGGCAAGGAATGCACAAAGACATTGTTAACTTCATAGACCGGTGTGGAATTTGCCAACGAGTTTAACGCAGTAATCCGAAACAACCAATAATTACGAAGCACATTCCGAACAGTGAAACCCGCTCAAAGACTCAATTTATAATTTGTTTGCTCTTTGGATTTAATGTCTCATAGTGTGTTCATTGTGTTTCTTCTGTAGAAAGGGAAGATGTAACATAAGAAATACTTTTATAATTATTTTTATATACGGTTGGTACCATTTTAGGCTACCTCGAATGTCAATGTGTCAATCATAATAGTCAGCAGTTGCAATATGAATTTTAATAAAACTACAAGCTAAAAAATGATCGGTAGTTATCATTAAAATAAAAGTTAACGTTTAAACATAATAACAACGTTACAGTCATCTACCGTCAAGCAAAGATAACAAATTTGGAGACAATCTCGATGGCCCTCTAGTTAGGGCGCCGAGCTCTATAGATATCAACTAGCTGTACTTAAATTAAATTTCACTCGGAAAAAAACTACTAAAAGAACTAGTAGAACTAGTCAACCTATTGTCATCATTGAAAGCCTTGTAAGAGTCTTCAATTTTCAATCACATTTCATATTTCAGTATCAGAGATCGTCGCCCTTATCGGATTGATATCAAGTCTATTTCAAAATTTATTATTTTTGGTAAGTGGAGGATGTCCAGCCGATCAGGACAACGAACACACCTATCTTAACATCAACTAAATCCATTTATAAACAAAATTAAATCACATTCAATTATCAAATTTTATTTTTCAATCCTGTGTCATATTTCAATATTCGAGTTCGCCACTCTCACTGGATGGGTATCTAGTCTGTCTCCAGAATTACCGTTTTTGGTAGATGGTGGATGTCCAGCCGCTTGTGTTTAACTCACCCTGCGGTTGACAGAATAACACCAACGATGTTTGTCTACGTTCCGACAAACGAAGAGAAACGCAAAGTACTGTTAAAACGTACTCTTTCAAAGTATGTTTCCCAAATCGGGTGCCACTTATTAAAAAAGGTAACTCTTGGGTAGTCAAAGAAATTTGGAAATATATATTTTAAACTGCAGTGTTGATGCTTTCAAAATAAAAATATAATGTAAAATGTATGTATAATTAAAATTAAATGTTCTACATGTAGGTTGACTGGTTTGTAAAACATGTGATATAACACACATACACAAATTGCGTTACCCCAGAATTCCTAACTCGATTTAGTACCTGATCGCTTATTCTTCTTCTGTTTAGGGATGTTCGAGTATACTGAGACACCCTGTCCACATCCACTTAAGGAAGATTTGTCGAATTAGCTTCGGTGAAACCTGGATCCGTTTTAAAGATGTCTTTTAAAAAGCAATCAAACAAAAGCACACTTTCTACTATAAAATAATATAACTCAAACAACTAAAAAGTCGGCGAGGATTATATCTGTTTGAGGTTGATTGTGGATATTGATGTCAATTGTCAAATTCTTCTAGTTGACTTTCACTTTGTCTTAATCAACTTGGATAGTCAAGTAAGATTCGTCAACAAAATGTACTTTCAATCTGACAACAAGGGCTTCTGCCATTAGTCGACTTACAGAGGTTTATTTAAATCTAGCAAAAGTTTTAAATCTAGTTTATAACTTTTTGAGATAAATATCGTTATCATAGAAAAATATATGTTATTCTTAATGCTTCTGATATTATTTTATACCTATGAAACTAGCCCATTAGGAACCCACTTAACGGAACGTGACGTCAATCAATAACATTAATGGTTTTTTTCGAAGATTTTTTGGAAATGACTTGAGAAAATAGTGTAGTTTAATACTAATAATTTTATATATTTGTAGATTCAATTTTAACAATCAACAGTTTTAAATTAGTTTAAATGTGAAAACAACGTAATTTGTATTCAAACAGTGTACAATGTTTGGACACCCTAGTCTTGTAAATTGACAATTACGATTAACTTTTATACATAATAATCAATTTTTATACTTAAAATCTTTGTAATGACCGCACTGAAGATGGCATTAGGCCGAAAGCATTCTGCAAATCAAATTTTAATAAACTTTGCACAACAGTACAAAAAGTTTTTTCCTTCAAAGAAATTCTGATTAATATTAGACATGTGCGTTATGTGTTATTTGAAAAAATTATTTTAGAATTCTAAAGTTAGTTTAAACTAAAAGTAAGTAATTGAGTTTACAATGGAGTTATTTTTATACTCTGACGCCTCTGGTTTATTGCCGTTCTCAGTTTATTACCTGAGTTTGTGCTATCAGTGTGATGGAAACGAAGTATTTTTTCTATAGAGGCTAGAAAGGAACATGTTTCTTTCTCGTGCCGATAACAATGTGCAACGAAAAGCACGAGCAACGAATCAATGTGAAATTTCTCGTAAAATCAAAAAAACTCAAATGGGTGATGTAAGTTGTTGGAAGAGGTATATGGAGAGAATAGCATATCTTGTGCGCGTGTTTTCGGATAGTATAATCTGTTTTCTGAAGGCCTATGGAGTACCGCAGATGACCAACCTCCAGTTTCTCTGTTTCAAAAGGTACAGTGGTGACTGAGTAGGTTTCATACAACTCTAAACCAAAAGTTTTGGTAACACTGGGAAAGCGAGTTCGTAAGAAACGCCTGCAGGGGCTAGTCAACGCACATGTCCATAACGCGCTAGCTTTAAAGCGTTATTTAACTGCTAGAGGCACTGAATTCGAACCCTGTGACTTTTTTCTGTTCCGATGATCAAGTCTACCTTGAAGGGTGCCCGGTTCGAGTCGATGGAAGAGGTGAAGCGAAAATTGGCGGAGCTCCTAAATGCTCTTATAAAAGACTAGCATTACTTTGACCAATGGAGAAAACTAATGCAAACGCGTGTGTAGATTGTAGAGTAATTTTTTTCTATAACCATTTAAAAATCAACAACTCTCGTCACGTTTTGCTTCAACCGAAAACGTAAGTTTCGACACCAGTGATAGAATATCCCACGTTAAATAAGTGGTTAAAATTTAAAATACACAATACATTCTTTTAGCATTGTATTTTAATAATTAAATAAAATTATTACTGCAGTCTTAGATTTCGTTTTTAGGTTTTTATACAGTATGTATATGGCAAAAGTTTAGAAACGTTCAATTATAATATTAAGGTAAATGCCAAAACAAGCACGGTAAATCGCAGATTTCGACGAGATCATTTTAAAGATAATTCAACTATTTCAAACTTCATGTACATCCTATGTAGTAAGCCATGGTTATAGAAAAAGTATAGTGTTTTACTCGTAGACAAGCATTTTCTGCAACTTGAGAATAGTAACAAATTCGGCTGCGCCTCGTTTGGTAAACTCTCGTTGCAGAAAATGCTACTTTCGTCACTCGTTAAACAATATACCATTGAATAAAACTCTTCTTCACAAACAGTCTCGTTATTTGATAGCCAGACCTCGTATGTAGTTACCTATTTACTGTACCAATTCTGTGAAGGGATCTCATGTCTATAAATCACATAACATTACAATTCCAAATTAAGTTCTTTGATACCTTTTGTCTGGGAAATTAGTCAAGTGCGCAATGCTGTGGATAATATATTCCGTTTGATAGAATTTCAGGGAGTACTCCTTTGTTGCAGAAAGAAATATGCTAATATTTTCGGTGAAACTTGGTAATTTCCACTTTAAACATAAATTATTTGTATATGTGAATATTTAAGATCTATTTATATATGTTTCATTCACAAAATGTAATAATTTGTGCGATTATGTAAAGTTTAAGAAATTTCACGGAAGACTTATTCGTTTTGTTGCAAACAACAGTTTATTCAATAATAAGATTAAAATTAAAACATACTTTCGATGTTGGTAGAAGAATTTCAATGCGAGAAGAAAGGGAGAGTGAGGAATCACGAGCATTGAATTTGCATTTGAAAATTGAGAACTTTCTTTACTACCGAACTTGAACTTAAAATATGGACCAGAAATATTGGAGTAAGAATCTGTACGATTTATATCATATTAATTATATTGATAGGATTTGTAGGTGCGTTTTGAAATTGGAGTGAAATTCTTCATTTTATAAATTACACAAGTCAACGAAATTTTTTATTTTAAGTTTCGTATTGAATGTATTGTTACTAAATCACACACTGGTGTAGTCCCTGAATCCGATTCTGTCTAAGCTATATACGAATTTTGGCGAATGCGCAGGAATTTCTTCGAGCTGTATACCATTATTTTTTGTGACTTTTCTTATCTAGACATTTCCAGTAAGGCCCATTGATTTTGTGAGCCGCAATCTAGAAGGATCCAGAGAAAAATGCACTTAATATATAAGAGAGGCTACCCACCAACGGAATTTAGTTTATAATTTGATCTCGTGAGATAAACAGTGAACATGTGAACAAGTCAATAGTCTAAGTAAATAAACAGTAGTGAAGTGTTTATATAAATTAGTGTAGCTGAATATACTTTGTATGTAATGTAAATTAGTGAATAGTTTAGTGAATAAATAAATTAAGTGAGTAGACATCCCGTGTGTATAAATTTATCCCGCCCGTCGTAATAAAAACTTTTAAATAAATAAGAAAAACATTACATTGGTGTCAGATGTGGGGTAATATAGTGACGTAAACATGGCTAAGAGACTAAGTGACCTGAAAGTGACATAGCTAAAGGCTGAATTGGAAAATCGTGAGTTGGAAACATCCGGTAAGAAAAGTGAATTAGTAGAAAGACTTAAACTGGCACTGGAAAATGACGGTATTGATTCAGAAACATTTTTATTCAATGACGAGGCTTTCACCTTAATCTCGTCAATATCTGCCATGGAACAGAATATTTCTACTAATATCGACGAGAAAATGTCAACCAAGAAGAACGATATTTCCGCTAGCATGGACAAGATTTCTGCTGATATCTTATCAATGAAAAAAGACATTGCCGCTGACGTCGAAAATAATAAAATCGGATACTGAGAATGAGATGGCAATGATGGAAAACAAGATGAACGAGAAAATCTAGGAGCTAGAGACCATGATTGCCGATTTAAGAACATAATACTCGCCAGCGAAAGAAAAGAAGATCGAGCAAACAAAACCTTGCAACCCAGAAACACACCCTAAGTTAGAAGACATTAGCAATTTTAGCCGAGTCAAGGCCCAACGTTCGATGAAAAAATGTCGTGGATGAATTATATAAAACAGTTTGAAGCAGCCGTTAGAGTGAATAATTGGCAGTGAACTTAACTATCGCACTTAGGAGAGATGCCTTAGATGTACTTTAGACGATACCTCTGGAAGAAACGGATGACTTCGAGCAGCTGAAGAAGAGGTTGGACATGCGATATGGCCACGAACATTTAGAACATTTGTACCGATTCCAGCTGAAGAACCGAAGGCAGAAACGTGACGAAACCTTTCAAGAGTATTAAGTGGATATTGCCCGACTAGTTCGATTCGCTTATCCATCAGCACCAGAGAACATGATGGAATGTCTGAGCATCCAGGCCTTTATTGATGGCTTATATGACCCCGATATGCAAAGGATGCTTTATTTGGCCCATCTCAAAACCTCTTAAATATAAAGCAGCCACGAAGGATTCGCGGTACAACAAAGTTAGGATCATCAAGAAGAAGGTAACGAAGACAGACTGGACCAGATCGTTAACTTGATAAAGAGTATGGTAGACAAGAAGCCGAAAAAGATCAAATGCCGGAAGTGTGGCGAGCTAGAGCACGTACGCAGCCCGTCTAAGCGCACCAGGACACCTGCAACCCAAGAACTCCAGTCACAAGGGATACTAGACTGGGGCGAACATCGAGCTGATGTGAATTACCGAACTCTAACTCCCTGTCTAGACGGTCATGCCCTATAGACTATTCTCACTGCAACAGGTCGGAATCTAAGGAAGTTGCAGTTTCAAGAATTACAGTAGACGACGAACAATGATCCTCAGCTGAAGATGATCCGGCAACGGAAGGAAGAAAATGGCGACCTACCTGGAAAGAAGTGTCAAGATTCTCACCGACACTCAAGGTATATTGGGTCCAGTGGAACTCCCTTGTCCTGGAAGAAGGCCTGTTGAAAAGAATCCTCGAGAACGATGATGGTTCCAAGAAGAGAAGACAGAACTAGAACGAGAGATTGAAGAAAAGCCTTCAGCGAATCCGTGAAAGGTTTTATTGGATGAACAGCTTCCGCGATGTGAAGGACTGGTGTAAGGAATGTTCAACTTGTGCTAGGAATAATGGACCACATTGCAAGAGAAAGGCAACCCTGAAACAATATAATATTAGTAGCCCTTTCGAAAGGATTGTTTTAGACATCGCTGGACCATTTCCGACGATAGAAAATGGCAGTAAATACATCCTGGTAGTAATGAATTACTTCACAAAGTGCGTGGAAATTTACCCGATCCCGAATCATGAGGCTACAACTGTCGTGAATGTACTAGTGAAAGAATGTATCAGCCGATATGGAGATTGCCCTTGGAAGTCCACAGCGATTAAGGAATACATTTCGAGAGCCAGGTATGTCAGGAAATTTGTGACAAGCTGGGAATGAAGAAGACCAAGACAACATCGTTGCATCCACAGTCAGATGGAATGGTCAAAAGAATGAACAGGACTATTGGAAAATACCTGTCTAAAGTTGTTTCCAACTACCAGATTGGGACCAGTGCCTTTCCCTATTTGCATTGGCTTATCAATCAGCCATAAATGAGTCCAAGGGTGAAACACCAGCGAAAATTATATTTGGACGTGAAATGAGGCTTTCTTGTGACCTGGACTTTGGCTGTCGGCCTAGCGAAGATCTAGCAGGAGAAGATTACGTGATCCAATTGAGAAGAAGGATGGACGATGTGCACGAATTGGTTCGAACGATTCTTCAAGTTGCCAGTGACAAAATGAAAAAAGCAATCGAGGTTTTTAATGATTAAATTGTTTTCTTGACTAGCTATGCTCTTAGCAACGCTGCGCTGAGCTCTAAGCGAGGTATAGTAATACATTTCACAGGAGCCACCTTAGTTTTTGCACGCAATAAGTAGACAAAATACTTGCCTTGAGGATTTTTACTTCGTAAATAGATACATGTTCCATAGGCAACTTGTGATGCGTCACAAAAACAGTGTAAGTTTATTAAAGTCGATTCTGACTCAATTGCACGACGCGGTATTTCAATTTCATTTAATGTGGACAGATTTTTTCTAAGTTGAATCTAATTTTCTGTACACTTATGTGGAACTGGATCGTCCCAAGATAATTTTTGTGACCATAGTGTTTGTATTAGTATTTTAAATAAAAGATATACATGGATTTAACAGTCCTAATGGATCATATATATGAGCAATATCTGCAAGTATACTTCTTTTAGAAATAACCTCTGGTATAGCTAAATTCGGTAAATGATATTTTAGTTTGTCTAACTGGTTATATCATTGAATTCCGATTGTTTTAGAATTTTCATTTTCTCCCATAGTTAAAATCGCGTTTGTTATATCTCCTATAACAAAACCTGTTAAATTGCGGATACGTTTGTCACCCATTTTCTAAGAATGAATCCCCCTCCCTTTAATATGAAAAATATATTTTCGCATGTGTCATTTAATTCATCCAAATCATCAGATCCAGTCAACAGATCATTGACATAAAAATCGTTTAGAATTGTTTGAGAGGCATGGGAGTATGAGATTTTATTGTCAAGTGCCAATTATTGAAGGCACCGTATAGCTAAATATGGAGCAGAACTCGTTCCTTACGTCACAGTGTTTACCTGGTAAGATAATAAATCTTTACTGGGGTCATCCCGCCAGATAATGCGCTGCAAAGAACGATCCTCTTTATGCATAAGAATTTGGCGATACATCTTTGAGATGTCGGCGGATACAACATATTCATGATATCTTAATAACATATCCATAATGTCATACTGCAGCTTTGGGCCTAGAAGCTGCAATTCATTTGAGGAATAACCAGAAGTTGATGGGCAAGCACCATCAAAAACGACTCTTAGTTTAGTAGTGAGGCACACTCCATGGTGAGGTAAATAGTAAGATTGAATGGTTTCTACATTATCATGGGTTATATCAGTCATATGATTCATAGATATATTTATATTCATGTATAAATTCTTTATATATGGATTTCATGTTGGAGTTCATACTAAATTATTTCTCTAAATTTGAAAAACGTTTTATGGCAATGTTTTTGCTATCACCTAAACGACTAAATGGATGTTTAAAAGGAAATTGTACAACGAAACGTCCTTCCTCATTTCGGAAGGTAGTTTCTGTAAACATTTGTTCGCAATGACGCTCATCTTGAGTCATCGAAGTAGTTTGCTCTGGAATCTCCTCTAGTTCCCAGAGCCTCTTTAATTGTTCGTCTTCAGGAATTGTTTTTATTAGGTTAAATAATGACACAGAACAAGAATTAGGTGCTGACCCACTAATCACCCCTCCAAATTTGGTATTGTGAAGAGTTGGTAAACCTTTTCCAAGAGAAATTTTACCTTCAAGAATTAAACTATTCATATGTCAATTGGTTGGGGGTCAGCAAATTGGGGATTAGCCAGCTCAATGTTTGTCGGAATATTCCAAGAGTTTGATCGTACCTTTCGCATACGTAAATCACTGGTAATAACAGGGACAACATAACAACACATAGTTGTATTATAATTCGTAAATGTTCCAAAAATAGAAATATTACATTTCTTCTTCAACAATGAAGAAATTTGATTAATACATATAATACCTTCTCTTATCCTTGA
This sequence comes from Galeruca laticollis, assembly GCA_963921935.1. Lineage (NCBI taxonomy): Eukaryota > Metazoa > Arthropoda > Insecta > Coleoptera > Chrysomelidae > Galeruca > Galeruca laticollis. Next base: position 86,080,055 of record OY998183.1, read on the forward strand.
TTTGAATTATCGCGTTGGGAGTCTCTGGTTTGTTCAGGCACCGATTTGCATAATATATTGTTGGCAGCTAAGATGCAGTCAACTTAGCGCGAATCATTTGAAACTGATTGGGTCCAACACATTCTGCTTAATTACCAGAGTACGAAAGATACTTGGTTTACCATACCTTATTGGAAGACAAGTTTCGAATACAGCTACAATATTCATATACATATATGAGTTATCATTGATCATCCCCAACATCATACGTATGTCAGTGTATTAATTAAAAGTAAAGTATTTCGTTGTATCAACATAAATGGAATGAATAGTCGAAGATCATTCTTTGTATTCACAATTTGATAGTATAACTGACGACACACTATTAATAAACAATCAATCTATATAACAATAGCTTATTAATATTTCCATTAGACAAATTAAATGGTTTAGTCAATATTTTGCAAAATGATAGCAGATAGCTGGTAGTGACCTATAAATATCTTGTTTGAAATAAACTGTTTTTTATATGAGGTCCAAATAAATATGCATTTTATGAGGAATCCAACATTAGCATTAAAAAAATTATATCGTCGGCTTAGCGTGTAAACGTGCTAAATCCATTTTTCACTGTTATTATGTTTTTCCTACCATTCAAAAGAGAAAAAATACACAATCTAGAAAAACAGCTTTTGTCAATTTTCGTTTTAAATTGATAAAAACGCGTGATGAGTGAACCAGTAAAATCCATAACTCTAAAGTGTGCAGCTAATCCACCTTAATTGGTATTTTCTACCGAGTTTTCGATGTCGACGTGTGGTCTTGCAAAAATTACTCAGTTCGGTGTTACTGGTATGAACGAAGGTTTTCGAATTATTGGAACATTGAAGAGGTATGTATTTTTATTGTTATCAAATTATTACTTTGCGTAAACTTTAATGAAAAATGAATATTATTGCCATTGTAAGAAGTAACTTAACCTATAATTTGAACAGATTGGAGTTAGCAGCTTTTTCTTCAAAGTAAATCATAGAATGATTGTACTAACAGCAGGTATTATGCATTGTAATTAATTATTAACATTTTAACTGTGTTTTGAGTGCTTCGATTAATATCTCACTTTCTTATCTGTTTGTTCAATTTTAGTTCTATTCACATTCAAGAATGTGGGTTATACAATATATTTTTTATATTTAGGCGGGAAATTTGTATTCAAACATAGTTTATAATTTTATATTCACCTTTGTTATTCTTATGATTATTATTTACATAACTTGTTGATTTTTGCTCTATTTTTTAGATGTCTTCAAGGATACATTGGCGAAACCAAAAAATCTTGAACTTGTGTGATACAAGTAAAGCAAAAAATGAACAAAAGAAGCCGGAACCATCTAAAACGGCAATTTCTGATTCAAAATGTGAAACTTGAATACATAAATTTATCTGAAACGGTATCTCATGACTTTAGCTCACATATGATTCATGTTGAAAATATGAGGCACACAAACAGTGTTCATTGCAACAGTCTCTCTCCGTCCATATCAAATGAGGTAATATTGGAATATATTTCTAGTATTCTTGTACCTAATAATACATCGACATTTTTTGATGTCACCGTGAATTTAAACATAAATGATAACGTTGTCACTCAAAATGTAGAATAAGAAGTTCAATTCAAAGACAGGAATGTGAACCTTTCACCTTCAAACTCGCCCTTGTTCAGCTTGATCAACTTCACAAGAGCTGATTAGCACTACAGCAACAAAATTATTGTGTCTGAAGATACTATCGAGCAGTGTACTTTCCAAGAAACTGAAAACAATTACTCTTTGCCAAGTGCTACCGATAGTATTGGTCCTAGTTCCTCAAACATATCCAATCAAACAGAAGATTTGATATATGATGAAAGCATACAAGAAGGCTTAGTACCGTATAAAATTAATTCTGACTCGGAATCTGATTGTAAAAACTATCGAGAGAAAAGCAAGAAACGTATTCAGATTCAAAAATCAAATTGGTTTGCCGAAAAAAAAAACAGAAATTTGAGAGAAAATGGAAAAAAGAATTATGGAAGTAAAAATGTAATACCGAAATACCAAGGAAGCCTAGAGTACTGGAGAATAGATGCGTGTGTAAAGAAACTGAAAAAGGATCTTTAAAATGTTCAACATTTACAGAAACAGATAGGCTGAATATATTCAAATAATTTTGGAGTATGGGTTGGCCAGAAAAAAAATTATATGCTAATAGTCTTGTGACATCCATACCTGGGGGAAAAACAACGATAAAGAATCGAAAAAAACACAATCTTTGTTATATTATTTGGAAAAAGGAGATCAGCTAATCAAAGTCTTTAGAACTATGTTTCCGAAAACTCTTGGCATCGGAAGATGGACAATTCTCAATTGGAAAAATAAACAAGTACGTCCTGTTTCTGAAATGAGCAACAAAGGGTCGGATTTCCTTAAAACTAAAAATTCCACCTCTAAGCCTTTTGAGTTAGAACGTCAGGAGCTTAGAAGCTTTTTAGAATCATTGCCAGCATTGGAATCGCACTAATGTCGTGCTAGTACACAAAAAAATAGTGCAAATAGTTGCAGGCAGTTCTCATGGCACCCTAATAAAAAATTAGTAGTTTATACTATAGAACGAAACTCAAAGTACACAATCTTGCATTTTATAATTTGAAGAACAAAAATGGCTATTGTTATTTATGGAACGAAACCGAAGGAGGATTAAACTCTGAAGAGGGGTTAGGTTAGGGGTTAGTTTAATTGAAAATAAGGTTTTACTACAAAATGAATCAGAAAAACCAACTAAAATCATTTTTTATAGCGATGGCTGTACCTATCAAAACAAGAAATGTGTAATGTCCAATGCACTGGTATTGACGGCTATGAACCACAACATAATTATAGAACAAAAGTTTCTAGCATACACAGATGGAATCGGACTGTATCCATTCTTCTGTTGAGCGGGCTCTTAAAAACAAAAATATCAATGTTCCTGCGGAGTATATCTTCTATTTGCAGACTGGCAAAAAAAAACCCAAGACCTTATGGTGTAATGTACTTAAACCATACTTTTTTTAAAAGCTTCGATGAAGTACATTTTTTTAGAAGCATTCGTCCTGGACGTGGTAAAGGTGACGCTAAAGATACTGATATAAGAGCTCTTCAGTACACTCGAAACGGTGATGTATATTTCAAACTGAGATTCACCGATGAGTGGAAAATACTACCCCAAAGAAAATCACCGGCGGTAATTGCCTTGCCTTTTGATGCGCTTCGAAATCAGCACCTAACAAAAAGAAAAATTACAAGGAGGAAGTTTGAAGACTTGGAATATTTAAAAAGCACTTTACCTGAGGACTACAGTCATTATTATGATAATTTACCTCATGATTAGTTAGTTACTACTCGTATTATGTAATTGTTGAGACTAATGTGTGTGCCTAATCTAAGTAGTTACCTAAAGTATAAATACTAGAACAATATTTTATGTAAATTTTGAGAGAATTTTTGAGTTTTGTGATAGTTTAGCTCTGGACTGGAAATATGTATCGATTACTTATGGAGACTGAAAAATGTGTTTCTAGTCTATGTGATTAAAATGTAGATTTCAAATACGTAACCGAAAACTAGCATATTAGAAGATGAATAGATAGACTACAAAAATATTTTTGTTACTTTTGTGTTAATGAAAAACTGCTAACTCCTTTAATAAAATCATTACTTGATTACACAAACCTGCTAAGTCACAAAAGTGTTATTAAATAAATAAATACTAAATTAAGTAACTTTTCTTTTATTTCATCTTTATAAAGAATAAAAACATAAAACAACTGTATCAAGGCTCGTTCTTAAAATTAATTTATATTTATTTGAGAATGTTTTTTGTTTCTCCTGTAAATTTACGTAATATGGCGTTAGCAGGTTTACACTCTAAGCCGACGATATGTATAATACTATTGGCAATTAAAAGTATGATGGCTGTGCGGAATTGGAAGATCTAAAAGGTAAAAGATAGAACTTACATCCGAAGCCATTCCTTAAATACAAATTTTTCACAGGATGTGGCTTCATAAATATTAGTATTTATTTATTGGAGAAATTTCTTTTCCCCGGCTGGTTATTAGCATTACAATAGTTACATATTAACAATTGACGACAAATGTGAATGTACAAAGGATAGGTATTTCAATGAAAACGTAATGAGCTATTTACATAAATGGTACGTGAATATTTAACAAAACTGTTTAACAAGCAACAATAAACTTGTTATTCTTAACATATTTTTGCCAAAAGAATTTAATTTCAAGGTTTAACAATTTAATTTACAATAAAAATAGAATTAGACCCCTAATATTACAATGCAATTTAATTAAATATATCAATGGTAATACAAAGAATTTACATTCTCAAACAGCATATCTATAATAACTTAGCGCCTAATAAATGTCGTTTTCGCCTTCCTATAATAAACGGTTCCAACCTTTTCCGCCATTGGCGTCCCTGCAAGTTTTTATGTTGGGCATCTCCAACATCCTCCCCTACGATGGGAGGTTGTTGTAGTTGCTTAGTTTGCTAGATATATGTATAATATTTAGACCAAGTAAATGTGATAAAAAATAAATAGAATACAAAATTATATACAAAAAAATAGCGATAGAGATGCGTAATTTTACATAAGTTATGAAATATAAACAAATATATACATATATGAACAAAAGAAAAATTAAACAATATAGTTATTGTGTTTGAGCGTCGTCATACCCGCAAATTGGCACTATATTTGAAATCGGTCGTACGAAAACGCGGCTCTGAGTTTGAATTTGTACGGATCGAATATTAACGTCTTTATCTGTTTCCAAAATCTTTGCTAGAGGCCATAAAAGAGTTCATGTCTTTAATGAACACAATATAGTTTATTTTTAAATTTGTTTGGGGAATTAACCATTTTGGTCTGTTTTATATAATTTTTGGACCATTGTTTCCAAAAGTTTTGCTGAATATGGATACATTTCTGTCAAAAACGAAAGTCGATTGGAGGTTGAATTTTAAATGTTTTTTCGGGAAATGGCGTAAGAGATGTATTGATTAAGAAATGACCAGGGGTCAGTGGCTGCTCGTCCAGATGGTCGTTCGAACTACGGTATAGAGGTCGAGAGTTTAAAATGGCTTCAATTTGACACATAACTGTATAGAGTTGTTCAAAAGTGTGGACAGTGTTCCCTATAATTCGGATAAGATGATATTTTGATCTTTTAATTGCGGCTTTCCGAATTCCGCCCCAGGGTGGAGCTTTGGGTGGAATAAAGTTCCATTGTATATAAAATTCTGTAATTTTGTATCTAAGTACATATTTCATTAACATTTTGTGATATACTGTTTAGAAAGTATTTCTTTCTTGTGCCATTCGACATCAGAGTAATTGATTCTCAATATCATTCGATTCGACTAAGCGCTTTCGGCCATTTTCAAAGCTGCCCTATAAAAATTAGAATAGTTGTAAAATTGAAAAACAGTTTAAAAATAACAAAAAAAAAGGTTGTAAAAAGAAAGACAGTGGCTGTAAGGAGAGTGATAAGAAAGTTACGAAAAAAATGAAAAGTGCAAAAAAAGATTATTCAAGTGATAGTGAAGATAGTCAGAGCAGCGACGCAGAATGTCTTTATTGCGGCTATTTTTATTCTACGTCTTCTGAGGAATGTGTTGCCTGTGCTTCGTGCTGACGATGGGCACATTATTCCTGTGCTGGAGTAGACGATGATGATGATGAGGCCGTATTTGTTTGTTAAATATGTGCTTAAGTTTTTTTTACATGACGTTGTTTTGGCATTCAGTACCCCATTTTGCACCTCTTTAGGGCAAAACGGGGTAATTCGCATTTTTGATTTTGTTAGCTTTATATATGTATTGAAAAAAAATTATTTGTGTTCTATTACTTTGCTCTAACATGAGGTTAATAAAATATACTTGTCGTTTTCGTGTATACGTGCGTGTTTCCATACTAAATGCCTGAGAACCTTAAGTACCCCATTTTACCTGCCTTTCTCCTATGGTTCTTCCAACGGGTTAAGAAACTAAACCATGCAACAATGACGGCAGGAAAGTTTATGATAAAAAGAGTTATGAAAAATATAACAGTTTTGTTTATGACTCAGATGGCCGTAGAAAAAGTATAGTGTACGAGCGTAGCGTTATAACTACTCGTGGAAAATGTATGTCATTTCATGCCCATTGTACAATATACTAATTCTAACAGTATGAGCAATATATGATTTTGAAACTAGGTAAGCTAGGAGAAATACGCTACTTTTAATAGCAGTTGTAGAAAAAATATTACTATCACATAGCTTTCCCATTTTTTATGTATGTTTTGGAACTAAAAACAAATTTAAAAATATGCGTAGGAGACGTGACAAAGTCTAGCAGGGAAGGAGCCCTAAATAATTAGATTACTTAGTTAATAATCTAAAATTTGAATGTGACTTTTTGAAAACAACTTATTACCAAACATTTTTTATATAAACTTTATGTTTATCATCGTTATAAAAAGTTATGATCACATAAAACATTAAAAATTAATGACAACCTTTTGTTTAAAAATAATATTTATTGTGTAGATCTTGATAACGGAACTAAAAAAAAGTATTATTTAAGCAGAAACAGAATGTGTGTGTGTTGCGATAACACTCCAATATTACAAATTAATTAATTGATATGAGAAATTATATCAACAAATTGAAAGCATATAATGTGTATTATTCATTTCATCAAAACATTTTTATGACGCATTTTCAAAGTTCCACTTCAATAGTCGCATCAATTTCTTGTTTAAAAATGGTTGGTTTGCATATATTAAATGCATATATGTTGCTTTGAAAGAATAATACTACTATTCCAAACAATTTAAAGGATCATAGGTAAATTTTTATGTCACTAAAATACTACTTTACATGTTTTACAATGGATTTGTTATTTCGAATTTTTAGACTGCACCTATATTATATGGGTTTACATCAATCCTCAAATGACGAAGACTTCCACCGACGACTAGATTACTGTTATGAGATGTTGGGGAAAATAGAGAATATTCATTCGAAATTCCTTGGACAGATGGTGCCACTTTTAGAAGTGGTCGGACTACAATCCTCACTGGTTGCGCGAGGTCCAACATCAAAGCAATTGGAGTCTCAATATGTGGCGTTCCATCCTGGGCGGAACTATTATAGGTTCCTATTTCTTTGATCAACCACTAAATGGTGCCGTGTTTCATGATTTTCTGGTAAACCAACTGCCGATTGTATTAGATGTGCCCTTGAAATTACGGCAAAATATGTTTTTGCAACTAGACGGTTGCACTGCACATTTTTTCAAGAAATGTGCGAGAACATTTAGATCGAAGATATCACCAGAGGTGGATTGGAGGAGGAAGTTTATTTCCGTATCCACCCCAATCCCCAGACCTCACCTCCTGTTAGGACTTTATCTATGGGGTCGGTTAAAAGATATTGTTAACCCAATTCCAACAACAACGAGAGACGACATGAAAGTACGAATACAAGTGGCCATTCGTAGTCTGTCAAGAGTAGAAATTGAAGCTGCTGTAATGTTCACGCATGAGCGGCTTCAACAATGCATTGCGTGTGATGGAAGGCAGTTCGAGCATTTAAGGAGGTATTCGTTTTATTTCAGACTATTATTATTTAAAAATAATGAAATTCTATCATTGAATCTTGAAAATAGACAATTAAATAAAAATAATTACCGGTGTAATAGCGTCTTTTTAAAATTTTATGATAACTACATTTTCTTTCTTCGATATTTAAGGTTAGATACAGTTGTCACTAACCTATTCAGGTGTTATTTCACTACAAAAGTCATATTATTGCATTAAATTTTTTAGAGAATTTTGCAATTTTCTGCTATTATATAAAAAACGCTCACATAAAGCTGAGCTTTTGGGAACATATATTACTTTTCCGCCCAACCTATCTAATATGCGAGAAAGGTATTGGTTTACCCACAAAAAAGTTGGAATTTTGAAAAAAAATTTGAGTTATTTCTACGTTTTTCATAAAGAACAACAAGAAAAAACGGTTTTTAGAAAAAAAATCCTGTGTGTATGTCGTCGTCGTCGTTGTCGTCGGCCACTTTTCGTTACATGTCTTGTTAGCACGATACAGCCTCCAGAGTGCAAAAAGTCACCAATTTCATGATCGTATATTATTCAGAACATCTCACTGATGAACTCTATTGATTTTCAGCTCACCACAGCCAGTACAACCGGTGCTATAGTATTTTAAGTACGACAACGAAAAATATACTCAAAAAAATCCAAAATTCAAAATTTTTTCGGGGTTTCGGTCTTGCATATTAGATAAGGTTGGGCGGAAAAGTAAAATCAAATGTGTATTTGGTATTGATAGATATCTTAAGTATCAAGTCCTATTTCAGTAAGATGCACTATCCACCAGAATAACAACATCGAAAATAAAAATTATATAAATTTCTTACCCTCTGTAGAGGTTTACCATTTCGACAAAAGTTTTTAATTGATTTTATGAGTCACATATTCAGTACAGTGTTATTGTAGATATGAATATAACGTCTTTCATTGTGCTCCAAATGTATGGATGAGGTTGTGGTGAATTAGAGATAACTTTAAGGTGCGCACAGTTAGATGACATATTGTTACATACATATTTCGTGCACGTCTCTTACAAATAGTACAAGAATGTTTTTAGTCAACTTTCTTGTTTTCAATTTCAACGAAATTGGGACTAATTTTTCATTGGTCAGAAACCGTGCACTAAATTATACATTGACACTACAGAATTGTTTTCATACAATATCTAACATTAAGATGGCTGAATCCAGATAATCGTGCTATTTGTCGATTAATAATGCAGCTAAGATGATTAGAGAACATAGGATTTTCAAGAATTAGGCATTATCGTTTATTGAGCTCAAAATGTGTCCACTATAAATTCACCTCGTTGTTTTCCAGATTGAATGCAGAATGGATAACCACCAATTGATATGTGTAGATGTTTTACTGAGGATGTTTACATGAAATGTTTACAAGGCTCCTCTGTCATGACTTCACAACTTTCCCAAAAACACGTCCTGCATTGCGAATAGAACTTTAAAAATAGAAAACGTTTCCCCACACAACATAGTTACTGACCTACACAATAATTGTTTGTGCAGGATGTGGTTTTCCTGCGGTTTACCCTTCGCGATAACCAGAGTAGTGACCGCGAATATCACAATCACAGATTAACCTAACGGCCCTTCTATCATTAATTTTGAAAATTAACCGAATTTAATCTAAAAATATTTTTATCACGTTTTATCACAATAATTATTTATATACTAATCGTAAAATAGTGTATCGGAAATAAATCAGAATAATAAGGAAAAGCGATGTTGACCGGGACAGGGAATAATGTGAGATATACTGACGTCACGAAAATTCATGAACAGCTTGATAAATTACTAACTAAAAGCTTGATTTATTTTCACGCTTTTAATGTATGTGAATTTCAAACCTCGTTTTTTTTAATAAAGGCAAAAAAGTATTGATTTCCCACAAGCTTTTGCTCTGTGTTTCAATAAAAAATGCGTTACAACAGGCACTCAACATCATTCAGTTGCCAAATATATAGTGCCAAAAAATCTGAAGACGTGACTGACAATTGGTTATTACGAAAAATACTGATAAAAATAAAAATAAACGGTTTTAAAGATTAAAACTAACTTTTCCGCATCTGTGGCCCTGAACAATATTTTATCATAAAATTGTCACTTGTATACACTTCGGGGGATGTATCGTGCTAACAAAACGAAATATCTCCAAAAATGTAGTATATCTGGATTTATTGGACCAGCTGTACTCGCTCTAGTCAGCAGAAAATCAATTGGGTACATATGTGAGACACCTTGAGTCATATTCAATCATAAAATTGGTCACTTTTATACACACTGGAGGCTGTATTTTGCTAACAAACTGAAAATTCTTCAAAAATTACAAAAATTTGGTACCTCAAGTACCATAGCACCCGTTGTACTGGCGTTAGTGCGCTGAATATCAATAAGGTTCATCTTTGACACGCTCTGAATAATATCCAATCATAAAATTGTTCACTAATATATACTCCGGAGGCTATATCGTGCTAACAAATTGAAATTTCTCCAAAAATGACTTGTTTTACTGGTTCTGGTAAACTTAAAATCAATAGGCTCCATTTGTGAGATGTCCTGAATAATATTCAATCATAAAATTGATGAACTTCGGAGGATGTGTCGTGATAAGAAGAAAAAGTGGTTGACGACGACATAACAGGATTTTTTTTCTAAAAACCGCTTTTCGTGTTTTTCTCACTGAAAAACGTAAATATAACTCAAAAAATTGTTTTCGATTCCAACTTTTTTGGGGTAATACTTTTTTCGCATCGTAGCTAGGGTTGACGGAAAAGAAATAAAATGAAGAGAGCTGTTATTAATATCAATGAAATCAGTTATTCAGATCTCTTTCATCGCGTTAATAGCGTCGCTCATGTCAGTCCTTCGGATGCTTCACTTGACTCTCTTAAACTTCTAAGCATTATCTTCGAATGAATCCTATCCGACAAAAATAATCTCGAATCAAGCAGGAAAGAACGTGTGAGAAATAGGCGGCCACAAGGTAGTGTGCTAGTACCAGTGATTTGTGAGTTATACACGTACACCCAGGCCAAATCCTACAGACCAATCAGTCTGACATCATTGATGGTGAAAACCATGGAAAAAGTGATACAGATCCATCTGCAAGAAGGAGTGCTCAAGAGCATCCTTCTACACATACTACAATGGGCCTATCAGGCAGGGAAATCAGGAGAAGCTGCCCTGCATAATATGGTCTCGGGCCTCGAAAGGAGCCTGAACCAAAAAGAAATAGCCCTTGCAGCATTTTTAGACATTGAAGGTGCTTTTGATAACACATACATGTCATCAATGAGCAAATCCTTCGAAAAGAAGAGGGATAAACAATAACACATGCAGATGGATAAGATCCATGCTTGAGTATAGGAGAATATCAGCACAAATACAATGTACACCGCCAGGACAACTAAAGGGTCTCCTCAAGGTGGAGTACTTTCACCACAATTGTGGAATTTAATTGTGGATGACTTGATCTGCAGACTAAATGATTAAGGTATATGGACGCAGGGCTTCAGGGATGACATAGTGATTGTTACCAAGGGGAAATTCCCGGAGACAGATGCGAATGTCTTACAAGAAGCACTACGAATTGTGAAAGTCTGGTGCCTTAAAGAGGACCTTACAATTAACGCAAAGAAAACCAAACTAATTGTTTTTACGAATTGAAGGGCTCTTCCGCAGGGCAGAGTACAACTGTTCGGAGAAAAACTAGAAATATCCAAAGAGGTGAAATATCTGGGAGTGATACTTGATTCTAAATTGAATTGGAGGACACACCTGGAAAAAACTACTACCTAGTTAAACGTTAACTTTGCTGTTAACATTTCAAGAAATAATTTTACTAAATAATTTCCCAAAGAAGTTTAATTTTTTGGTGGAATATACGTCACGTATTTCAAGTTTAAATGTGAAATAAAACTATTTTTAAATTTTATCGAAAATTCATTTGTGGTGGAATAGTCGTAAAGCCTATTCGGGCAAAGGAAGGGTTATCGATATCGGATTTCTGACTGGAACGGCAGAGAATTTTAAGAATTTGCCGAGATCGTAGGGATTGTGCAGTAATTCGAAGGTACCAAGGGCAATTTTATAGAATTATAAATTAACATCTTGGCAGGGGAATCAGCTAGATCACTGGTATGTTATAAATTTAAATGTTTAAAACCTAATTTGTAGTGGTTGAAGGATTATAATATTTCAACATTTGTCGGGTTATACAAAATGGCTACAAAAATTATTGGGATGTCACATGTTCTTAATGTTTTTCTCAGTTTTTTTTAAATAAGATTATTTACTTTAACGTTAATCATAGATGTTTGTCCAGAACGAATCCTTAAACTAAGTTTGGTTTATTGTATAATTGTAAATTTAACATACGAGGCATGCTTTTTACGTAAGTACTGTTTTGGAATTAAAAAAAGACGTGCAAAGATATCGCAATAATTTTATTTTTACATGAAAGCCTGTACCTTAACCTACTTTTCTACATAATTTCTGTGAATATTGAGGCACTTGTCATAACGTGGCACCAGTTTTTGAATACCCTCCTCATAAAATTCTGCCGTCTGACTTGTTAACCACTGTATCACAAATGTCTTGACTTCGTTATCGTCTTGAAGACGCTGACCGCCCAGGTGTTTCTTCAAGTGCAGGAACAAATGGTAGTCGCTGGGCGCCAGATCAGGGCTGTATGGAGGATGATCTAGAGTTTCCCATTGAAAAGATTTGATAAGATCTTTGGTCCGATTAGCCACATGTGGACGGGCATTGTCATGCAGCAAAACGGTACCCTTACTCAACTTGCCACGTCTTTTGTTCTGGATTGCACGACGCAGATTGTTCAATGTCTCACAATAAGACGCTGCATTGATTGTCTCAATACGAGGCAGAAACTCCATTAGCAATACTTTTTTTTTGTCCCCAAAAAACTGTGGCACCTGATTTTCCGGGCAGAAATTGTTTACTTAAACTTCACTTTTTTGGGTGATGATGAATGTCGCCATTCCTTGGATTGTTGTTTCGATTCTGGTGTGACGTAGGTTCTGTCCATAAACTTCACTGATCTCACGATGAATATCGATCGGTTTCACGCCTTTAGCACTAAGAAATCGTATAACAGCCCGTACTTCACAATCGGAGGGACTCACGATTGTCGGAGGCATCTTAAACACTCAGTAAACAACGTATACAATGAAGAATCAGACTGTAATGGCGTCAGTGCATAGACAAGAGATGTTGGTTGGTAACCAGCGCGCATGCGCGGAACGCCGACCGTAGCGCTGCGGCAGCGGAATCACAAAACGGTACTTACTTAAAAAACATGCCTCGTGTATGTATCTGGACATACATCAAAGTATATCTCATTACTTATGCAAAAATTTGTTTGTAACATACAGTTTAATATTGTAGCGTAATTCCAGGATCACACATCCTTATGTGGGGCCAGTAAAACTAACAGAAGTCAGTAATACCTGGGCAGGACTTTCCTAAGCGTTCAGTTTACCAGATAACTCAAGTTTGACCTGGAGTGAATGGAGTGACCAACATAAATTCCAGATAAGTTCTTTGTGATCATAAAAAGGTTTCACCTACTTCTACGACTCATAATTTCTGTATTATACATATAAGTATTCACTACATAATAGTTTATTAACACCTTTTGCATTTTTGTATCATTTAATTTCATTTCATTATATTTATACATGTTTTTAAATACTTGTATTATTGACTACACAGGAACATGGCCTTCAGCATTACTAAATAATTTCTTTTTTAAGCAGTAACATCAAGTAAAGGTTGGCTGATTGTGTATTTGATTTCTTTCTAACTTTGTTTAGGAACCAAAGTTAGTGGCGCCCTTATTTTCATTTCCTCGTTTTTTGTGATTATAACTTCAATATAAAATTTTCTATCTACATATCCTTCAGATAACCAAGTCCTGAGAACTGGCTTTGTTATCTCCAAATACACTCTTAGTTTGGCACGAATCTACGGTCTACTCTTTTCAAAATTTTTCTTTCATACAACCCTGAGAGTAGAGTAGTTTTTGTTTCACTAGGCAACCAGGCTGTTCTGGCAATGCAGAAGCGTTATGGGCAAAACCTGGGAAGTACGATCTGAGGTGGCACACTGGCTTTACACAACAGTGATTAGGCCAACGATTATCTATGGAACAATTCTGATGGAGAAGGGCAGAAGTATCCTCAGTAGGGAATAATTACCGGGGCAATGAACAGCACGGGAACGTCATCTTATAGACCTTCCTCCTTTGGAACTTTTTGTTAGGGCAGAGGCAATGATGGCTATCCTCAGAGTGAATTCGGGAGGCATGTGAAGCCCGAACAAAGTTCGTGTGAGATATACCGATACAACTGGGACAATACTAGATGAACTGAACTTTCAAATGGGTCTGGATAGTATGATACCAGAGAATATATTGTTACGAAACAGCACACTGGTATAGTCCCTAAAACCGACCCAGTCTAAACCAGGTATAATAGTTAAAATTATGGCGGATACGCAGTTATAAAAAAACTGTTTACGATTGAGACTATCTTATCTAGAACTGGTTTTTGTGACCAGAGTTATCTGGAAAAGGCCAGAATCAATTGTCCGGATTTTACTAGTAAAAATGGCTTTAATATATAAGGGGACTGATCAGGAAGAGTTAGTCAGTTGATAATTTGACATCGTGAGATGAACAAATAAACAAGTGAATTAGTGAACTGTTTATATAAATTAGCTTAAGTGAATATACTGTATATATAAATTAAGTATTAGTGATTAGTTTAGTGTTTAAATAAATTAGTAAGTAGCCATACCGTGTGTTTAAAGTTTATCCCTCCCGTTTATTGTTTAAATAACAAAAAAAACATTACATTGGTGTCAGGTGTGGGGTAATATAAATTAATATCTACGTAAAAATGGCCAAGAGATTAAGGGACCTGAAAGTGGCGGAATTACGAGCGGAATTGGAAGATCGTGAGTTGGAAACGTCCGGTAAGAAAAGTGAATTAGTAGAAAGACTTAAAGTGGCACTGGAAAATGACGGCTTTGATCCAGAAACAGTTTTATTTAATGACGAGGCTTCCACCTTAATCTCGTCAATTTCTGCTAATATGAAGAACGATATTTCTGCCATGGAAGAAAAGATTTCCACTAATGTGAAAAACGATATTTCTGCTATAAAGAACGATTTTTCTGCCATGGACGAGAAGATTTCTGCTATGAAGAATGATATTTCTGCAGATATCTTATCATTGGAAAATGGCATTGCTGCTGAAGTCGAGAATAAAATTTCGTCTCTAAAATCAGACATGGAGAATAAGATGACAACGATGGAAAATCAGATGGACGAGAAAATAAAGGAGTTAGAGACAAAGATTGCCGATTTAAGAACACAAGACACTTCAGCAGAAGAAAAGCAGATAGAGATCTGCAAGCCAGAAACAGTATCTAAGTTTGAAGACATTGGCAGTTTTACCAGAGTCAAGGCTCCAACGTTCGATGGAAAAATGTCGTGGACCAATTATGTGAAACAATTTGAAGCAGCCGCTAGAGTGAATAATTGGTCCGATAGAGAGAAGGCAGTGAACTTAATCATCGCGCTTCGCGGAGATGCCTTAGATGTACTTCAGACGATACCTTTGGAAGAAATGGATGACTTCGAGCTACTGAAGAAGAAGCTGGACATGCGATATGGTCACGAACATTTGGAACAGTTGTACAGATTCCAGCTGAAGAACCGAAGGCGGAAACGTGACGAACCCCTTCAAGAGTATGAAATGGATATGGCCCGACTAGTTCGATTTGCTTATCCATCAGCACCAGAGAACATGGTGGAATGTTTAGGCATCCAGGCCTTTATTGACGGCTTGTGTGACCACGATATGGAGAAGACGCTTCGATTAGCCCATCCTAAAACATTGGCCGATGCATTGACTGCTGCTCTTGAATATGAAGCAGCCACGATGGCTTCGGGATACAACAAAGATAGGACCATACAGGAAGAAGGTGACGATGACAGACTTGACCAGATCATCAACTTGTTGAAAGGTATGGTAGACAAGAAGCCGAAGAAAATCAGGTGCTGTAATTGTGGCGAGCTAGAGCATGCACTGCTATAGCCTGTATTGATGAAAACATCAAGAGAGGTTATACCGGACAAAGAATAAAAATATATACTGACAGCCAGGCTTTGCTGAAAGCTATCAGTAATCCAACCAAGAAAACTAAACTGGTTAAAAACCGCAAAGAGTCCCTTAACAAGCTGACAAGAGACAACCCAGTGTCTCTAGTATGCGTGCTGGGACATGAGGGAATTGCAGGTAATGAACTGGCGAACCAGCTAGCTAAACAAGGTTCTAAAGGAGACTTCATAGGTCCGGAGCTGTTCTGTAGAATCACAAAGGATTACATAAGAGGGGAAATCCGAAACTGGCTAGACAAGGAACACCAAATCAAACGGGGGTTGACAGAAGGTCACCTTCACACAAAAAGCTTACTGGGAAATGTAAACAAAGAACTCTCAAACAGTCTATTCAAATGGAGCAAGAGACACCTGATGATAGTTTCCGATTTGGTTACTGGACACTGTACCCTAAGGAAACATTTATACAAAATGGGAAAAGTCGGTGAACCGTTCTGTAGGAAATGCGAACTAAGGGATGAAACACCTATTCATGCTTTTTATGAATCTCTTTATAACTACTGTAAGCGTAGCTGGACAATTTGTATTTCTGCTTTTTCGAGTATTAGAGGTTTTATTTTTTATTGTTGAAGATCTCGTACTAAAGTGGCAATGGTAAATACGTTTGAAAATGTTTTTCCTCCCTAGACATTTATTATTGAATGTTTTGGTTATTCGCCATGTTATTTTCGTTTTTGATTCTAATTCCGAAATCCAATCCTGAAATATAAGAGTATGGTAGAAATTTACGTAGAGGGTCCCCCTTTTAAACCTATAGGTATATGCAAAACTTTTCAAACCCCCTTTAACACCAGCTTACTTAACGTAAGCTAATAAGTTTAATATTATGAATAATTAAGAATATCCCTATAATTAACCTATTTACTAAATATTATTTAAATTGGTTAATTCGTTTATATATATTTTTTTTTAATTTTCAAACCTCTTTATTCACACCCCTTTAACATACACCAATTACTTTAATAACGTGTGTGATTATAAAGGCCCTCTATTTAACCTAAATGCAAAAATTTTATTTGGATTAGATTAATCGTCTATTTTTTACGATTTTTTAAAATTATCAAACCCATTTAGCTTCCCCTTAATGTAAGCCAATGCGCGAAATGAAACGAGTAGACAACAACTATTCATTGTCGCGTATAAAAAATATTTTATTTTTTCACTACTAGCTTTTAAACTTAACTTTAATGATTGTTATTGAGGTAGAATAGTTAATTATCAATTAGCTACATAACACCAGCACAAAAATTATAACTGGTAGACCAAGTGAGATCGAAAAACCTAGGCTATGTTATGAACACCGTGTTTTTTTACAGGAATAAATTATCTTAGCATATTATTGTAGTTTTAAACTAATATTTCGCCTACCTCTACTGCCTCTTTGTCTCCTAAAGTTGTCCTAATCGTAGTACTATCAGTTTTATTATTGTGAAAATCTGTTGGCAATGAATCCATGCTTCTGAAAATTTGACTATTAATTACTTATCACGGTCGCGCGGATACTATAATAACAAATGTTTTTCCTAACTTCGGTAGTTTACTTCATAAATGACAGAATACCAATATTGCAGAATAAGTTAACTGCAGACGATATAATTGCGAAGTTTATCTATATCGTCTGCAGTTAACAAGGCAACGTTCGGATTTCCGAATGGTCTATAATGGGTGCAGTTAACGCATATGTGCCCGGGCTATTGAGCATAACCCAAACGAACGAATGAATGAATGAATCCTGAAATTACATCAGTAGGTCGTTGTCCGGTGGTCCTAAGTTTTGTATACCTCGGTTCCCTGATTGACAATTCAAGCGGTTGGGAAGCTGACATTCGTCGGCGCATTCATCAAGCACGATCAGCCACGACAAAACTGATTAAAATATGGCGCGGCAATAATATAACCAAAGCCACCAAATTGCCGCTGATCCGGTCTCTTGTCTTTTCAATATTTTTGAATGGCTCTGAAACTTGGACCGTTAGAAAAGCAGATCGCCACCGCATAGACGCTTTTGAAATGTGGACTTGGAGAAGAATGCTAAGAGTTTCTCATATAGCCCACCGAACTAACATTTCTATATTAAGTGAACTCTGCAATCCAAAGCGACTATCCTACATTGTACCGACGTGCATCCTGATGTTCTTCGGTCATATTTATAGAAGTGATAATATGGAAAAACTTGTTATTCAGGTTCATCCTCCGAACGGAAGGCGTCGTGGCGCTCTCCTACACATTGGGTGGATGCGACAAAACAATTGCTAGATATTAGTGTCACAAGAGCAACCGAACTGACAAAAAATCGCGAAAGATGGAGAAATACCATCTTCAAAGCAATTGACGATATTCGTGTCCACAATCCTTCACAACATGTATGACAAGACATTGTGACTATGATGATGAACCAGTCGTACGCCTCTGGTAGTAGCCAGAAACGTTTGTTTAATATAATTTAGTGGGGTGTACAGTGTCTACACTTTCTGCCAAATATGTTATGTAGGTGTTTTGGGTTAAATCTTAGTAATTTGAAATCATAGTTCTACTGTTAAATTATTTTCAATTAATAATGAATCGCCCTGTATAAGTGGGTTTTAAATTGAATTTTCATGTCTATAAACGGAATAAATATAACCGCATATCTTCTCCATCTGAGTAATGGAAAATAGTTAATGAGTAGTCAACAACCGTAACATTTCTCTAATGAAATTAATTTTTTGTCCCGAAGGCAAACCGACGTCGCCAAGGAAGTTTATTTACACGTCTATTTGTGAGCATCACGAGTTCATGCTAGTGTTAACACGTTAAGCCAGTCAATTTACTTTCAAACAGCTCATTTTATCAAAAAAAAAATAAACGTTCCAGTTAACTGATGTCAACATCTACCACGACAATTCCGTATAGAATTCAGAATTGAAAGAAAACGAATAGTAGAGGAGCAAGTCAATCGAAATAACAATTTCGAGAAGACAACGATCATTATTATAAATCATAAATCATCTTCGAGATTCCTAGACAATATTCATGTTTGATTATCAAGTCTCAAGTCATAAATTATTCCTACAGATCTTTAGATCCCATCTGACTAGATGGGCTGTAAATTTATTTGGCCCTTACAAAACTTCAAGTCCAGATGGCATATTTCCCAAGCTCCTGCAAGAGGGAATATTGCGCAGTAGCCAAGCTTTAGGGTATATACCAATTGTATGGAGGGGGTGAAATGTGGTGATTATTCCCAAAGAAACGTACACCCAGGCTGAATCCTACAGACCGATCAGTCTGACATCATTGATGGTCAAAGCCATGGGAAAAGTGATACAAATGCATTTGTAAGAGAATCGTTCTACACATATTACAATGGGCCTATCAAGCAGGGAAATCAGGAGAAGCTGCCCTATAAAATATGGTCTCGGGTCTAGAAAGGAGTCTGAATCAAGGAGAAATAGCCCTTGCAGCATTTTAGATATCGAAGGTGCTTTTAATAACACATCAATGTCATCAATAATCAAATCCCTCAAACAAAGAGGGATGAACAATACCACATGCAGATGGATACAATCCATGATAGAGCATAGGAGAATATCGGCAGATGCATGATATAACGTATACCGTTAGGACAACTAAAGGGCTCCTCATGGTAAAGTACTCCCACCCCTATTGTGGAATTAAATTGAGGATGACTTGATCTATAGGCTAAATGGATGCAGGGATGGTAACCAAGGGGAAATTTCCGGAGACAGTCGCGAAAGTCTTACAAGAAGCACTACGACTTGTGGAAGACTGCTGCATTAAACAAGACCTTTCAGTCAACCCAAATAAAACCAAACTAGTTGCTTTTACGAATAGAACAGCTCTTTCGCAGGGTAGAGTACAACTGTTCGGAGAAAAACTAGAAATATCTAAAGAGGTGAAATATCTGTGAGTGACACTTGATTCTTAACTGAATTGGAGGACACACCTGGAAAAGACTACTTCCAGGGCAATGCAGAAGAGGTGTGGACAAAACCTAGGGAATACGACCTGAACTAAAAAAATTTAAAATACGGGTTTTAGCTATTTTCTTGGGTATGTTTAAAAGTGATCTATACAAAAAAATTTCATTTTTGTATATTCTACAACTTTTCTATTGAGCACTTTTCAATTTGACGCCAACTTCTGCCGAAAATCGCATTAATATGATTTCCGCCCCTTTTCCACCGCCCAAAACACCCGTAATCTCCGCGATGTGTGCACGAATTGTTTTTACGTCTCTAAACCTCCTTCACCCTTTTTAATCGTTAAAGTACGGTCTACAAATTTATTTTTTCAAATGTATAAAAAGCCTGGACTACTTGGTAGTTTACTTCTAATCAATAACCATGAAATTTAATGTACAACTTAACACCAATTTGTTAATAATTTGTTAAAATACCTATTCCAAAGTTTTCAACTGCTAAAAGGCTTAAATGTGTCTTTACGATTTCATAATTGTATTACTAAACATGTGCTATGAAGTTAGGGTTAAGAACAATCTTTTTGTTAATACAACATCGTATTCAAGGTTACTTATAGGTAAGCTATTTTCTTTATCTTTTTCATTTCAAGTTGGTTTTCTGCTTTAACTATTTTTTTAATTAATCGTTGGATAGCTTCTTGGCTGTAAGTAACCACTCCATCATTCTTAAGTACCATACCGTTAATTCTTATTACATCTTCAACTTCGGTTAAGACTTGTTCAGAAAGTGTTCGAAATCTGTTGATCATTTTACATGTTTATTTCAATGAAGTACAATGTTTGTTATTCAAAAACGTTTGATTTGTTAAAACAATTAATATATATTTATATGTTGAGATTGTTGAGTACCATAAGTACATTGACAACAATATACCAGGTATGTTCAATAATTAATAGTTTTATAATGAATAATACATTGGATTTAGGATAACATAATTTAATTTGAATGAAGACCCATACTTACAATTTAATGAAAATAAAAGATCAATAAAAACATGATTGAAATCGCTTGATTTTTATAATTCAAATTATGGTTCCGCTATTTTTTCTAATTCAGAGCAATATAATGATATAAAATACTACATAAGTATTCTCAAAAATTAAAAAAAAATAGACACAGAAATAAAAAAGTAGGTAGCATATCAACCAAGATGGTTTCTCACTTTACATACAAAATAATTTTGACAAATCCGTTGGATTTTCTTTTCTAGACTTATTTGAGGTGTAAAATAATTAGTCCGAGCAAAATTTAGTAAAGTAAAATAAAATGTGAAAATAATAAATTAACTAACTATTTATAAATTATTATATGGAAAAACAAAGGTGAGGCGTTTGTCAGGAAAAGTGCTTTCTCGAGATGACACATCTGAAAAGGAAATAAAATACCTGAGGAGCCAGTTCAGAAAAGATTTGGAAATTAGGTTACAACAACAAAAGTAAATGTTACCAAAGTTTAATATATCAATCTAGTGTATTTATAGTTCGTATATTAAAACCAAAACAATTAGAGTATTTAAAACAAATACACAAATAAAACATGATAATGTTCAAACGTCTCTCGGGTCATAGGTATTAAGGGC
Source organism: Galeruca laticollis (assembly GCA_963921935.1). NCBI lineage: Eukaryota > Metazoa > Arthropoda > Insecta > Coleoptera > Chrysomelidae > Galeruca > Galeruca laticollis. Next base: position 86,101,517 of record OY998183.1, read on the forward strand.
CAACTCGCGAAATACCTCTCCAAGAGCATAAAATTCCTAGTCCGAAGTATTTATCATGATTAACAGTATAATAGACCTTCACTAAGATACTAGGGGTCAACTCGCAAATTATCCACTCCTATCAACTAGCGAAGTACGAAGGGTTAACTCAGATATCAAATTACTGAATTATCAAACAGTTATTTTATGTAAATATGTATAGACCGTTTATTTAATTTGATATATTATTATTATTTTAATAGTTATTAAAGTTATAAAAGTCGTTGTCTTGTTTAAAATATAGACTTGACTTACCTTCGGCTAGCTTCTAATGATAATATGTTAATGTTAATTTAATTTTTTAACATAGAGTCGGTAGCATGTAGACTCCTCCCTTTGAGTTCAGGACGCACAAAAAATAAATATGATTTAATTTTGACTATCTAATTATTTGTCATATTTCACTTTATTAATAAACAAAATCTTTCCTGAATATATACCTTTGATTTTAATGATTTAAAATATTCTTACATAGACTGAATGAAGTAAGCAAATTTTTAATAAATTTATTATGGATATGAATAAAAATAAAATACAAACACTTTCCAGAAAATAATTTAATAAATTGTTACGATCAAATTTTGTATTATTTTTAACATTAAATTTCCTCATACCACTTCTGCATTCTATCCAGTCATGCGCACTGAATACTTTGAACGATTGCGTCGGCCCATAAGAGAAACGTATGCTCTTATAAAGTTCCACGCTACACTAAACGTGAAAATTAAAGTCGATGTTATATGCATGAAATGTTTATACACTTCTAACGTTCATATATTTGTTGAAATTATCTATACGTTATTTAAATTTGAACTATACAATTACACATATATAAAAGCAATACAAGTGAAGTTAAATGAGGATAGTGATAGATAGAAAAAGTCAAACATGCATCAGAATGAGAGAAGACATGGAAGTTATATGATCATTTAGTTACAACGTGAACAATGATAAAATGAATGAATTTAACAAGTAAGTACTATACTATCTATTACTAAAATGCATAGATATCCATGGATATTATATGATATTCATCATATTATAATGTTTTGGGCCTTTTTTTGTGAAATTAATATTTAAACGTTGAAACTATTTTTATTGTTCACTATATTCTTTTTGGAATTCCAAAATTAAAACTTAAAAGCACAGACCTTATTTCGAAGCTTCGGTACCTGGACTGCGGCTAGCGTCTCCCAAATTCTTGATGATTTCTCAGCGGAGAAATGCTCCTTTCTGTTCACATCTCGTTTATAAACACAGTTTAACCAACACTAATATTACTATTTCTTTACTTTTTTTGGCTTTAAACTTTACTTTTACATTATTTTAAATAAAATTTTGTATAGGAGATTTATACAGAAGCCATTGATTCTCTCACCCAAGCGCGATGGTCTCTTTTTTTTTAATTCAACAAACTTTCGACTCATAAAATGCAAAGCCTGCTTTTCATTGTTTTTGTCACAATAATTGTTGATTTGAATGTTTTTTAGATAAAATGTAAAATTATTTATTTCAACAGTTCTGGAGGATAACAACACTTATTTATATAAGTTTATATTATCATAGGGATTCTATAAAATGTCTTTTTCATGTATTATAATAACAAATTTTGTTATAATTTCCTTTTTAAGGTATATCTATTTACATTAAATTATACAAAATCAATAACCTAAACTAATTATTAATACATATGTAATTGTGTAGTTTTAAGTCTTTGAATTTTTACTAATTTTGTCTTACATAAACTATTAGTTATTTCCAAATTTGACTTTATTGTTCTACATTCAATTAGTAACCAACAAATTTAAGTTGGCAAGAAAATCACTAAATTTGATTACTTCCTGTTTATAAAGATTATTGAATTATCATATTTCCTTGACAGATAACTTGGCTTTGTTCCGTATGTCACCTATTATAAAGTTTTTTTTTCAATTATTTTTTTAAATAAATTGAAACCATTACTATCATCATCTGTAAATATAGATAACCAATTAGTGAGTTGAATATTAATTTTTGTTATTTTAGGTTTCAAGTGATACTACATTCTATTTATCCAGATATTCACGTGGTAGTGTTCAGAGTATTTTGAAACATGTTGACATTGACTTGACCTGGGATTAATTGTTAAGGTAAAATTTTATACTTATTTATACAATGTTGTTGTTAGAATTTTTATTAATTATCCTTTAAGTCCTTTTGGTAACTGTTTTTCTCAATATCTGACAATATATTTGCTCATTTCATTTTATTCATTAATATGCAATCTTAGTTTTTAACTTGGTTGCGTCTACTGGTACACCATACGTATTAATATAACATTTTAATGTCTGTTCAAATTTGTGAATGGTTTTAATATAATAGAGGACTAGTTCAATACATATATATATATATATATATATATATATATATATATACATCTCATAAATTTTTCTTGACCATCCTGTATATATATTTATATGGAAATTTCTTGGAATAAGATCATTAAACAAACCATGGAGGTTTCTTTTAAAAATTTTTTTTATTGATTACGTACGTTTCGACCTAATACTGTCATTATCAAATCATCTATAATTAAAAAGTGAAAACAGTAAAATTCCTACCCGTAAAATATGCAAATTTGTTCAATTTACAATGAAATAAATTACCTGTTTGTTGGGACATCACACGGTTAAAAGATCTTAAACAAATTTAAAATTGCTTTTTCAAAAAATATACGTTGCCATGTCAAACACCATCCTTCCCTTATCACAGCTTAATTAGTTTTAAAATAGTATTTGCAAAACATACATTACTGGTTTTTAACCCATAACAACTGCACTTTGAATTTTTATTTGATAGTACAAGCGAAATTTCACAATTTTTAGTATATATTCAATAGTAAGGTACAAAAAATTTCAGAGGTGGTACTCAAATACGTAAATGTGTTATTTATTATTTTAATATGCCATCATAAGTAATACTAAGGTTTTTTATGTCATTTCTGGAATTAATGCTGTGGAATTTTTTTTAATATGGATCATTTCTAAAACAGTTCTAATCTCATCGTTTTTTTCCTTTGCAAGAATTTTAGTTTGGTCATAGTTAAAAGAGTGTCCTGTTTGTTCTCTATGATGTGAGAGTGCTGTTACATCTGTTTTGGAGTATTTGTGAGCTTGTAGTCTTTTTGCAGATATTGTTTAGTCTGACTTTTCGAAAATTCAATCCCTCGCTTCCAGTTCGGGAGATGAACAAGTCGCCGGCCAAGCGAAGCGTCCCAAAGAAAACTTCAAAAAGATTACAAAGAAACCTACATCATGCCCTCCAATCGTTAATGAGGGAAACGTATCAGCACATAGAGATATGATATCTAAATTAAAAGAGGATGTACAAAAAGCTTTCGAAATCAAATATACCAATAATTCCTCCATAGTATTCACTAAGGATACGGAAGACTTCGAAATGTTGAAAAAAACACTAAGAAGCGAGAAAGTGCAATTTCACATTTACACGAAAAGAGAAGATGAATCCCATGCTTTTGTTCTGCGTGGCCTCGCAGAGGGTTTACAAATTACCGACATCAAAGATGAGATGGAAAATACAGAAAGAGCATCAAAGGGCGTCCCCTGTACCTCGTTGTTACAAACTCCAAAATTACAGTGGATTATGTAAACAAAAATGTGAGAATAATAAAACCTACGAGAATACAGTGGAAACACCGACGGCAAAGCAAACCTATTATTCAATGCCATACCTGCCAACTGAGGGGCCACCCCACCTCAAATTGCGGAAGGACACCGAGATGCCTGAAGTGCGCCGGCAACAATTTGACGCCAGAATGCCCTAAACAGAGGTCTACTCCAGTCCGATGCGCGAATTGCAACGGAGATCATCCCGCCAACGCCGAGGTCTGCCCGGAATACGTATAATGGTTAGACCAAATACGTACAAACAACCAAAAATCCAATCCAAATTCAAATAAGTACATCCCAGCCCCCATCCCCACTATAAATCCCTGGAATCGCACCAACAATAATCATGCCGAATTTCCCTGCCTCCCTTCCAAATACCTCCCAGCAAAAACGAAACTAGAAAAATTCACCATCTATAATAACTTTGTTGCCGGTATAGACAGCTATGACATCTAGGCAGGTAGGTGGTAAGGCAGTCTTTCAAAAACGCTCTAATTTCAAAATCATTTTTTGTAACAAGGAGTTCTTTCCAAACTCCATTTAATCAGACATTTTCTCGATATCCACAAAGCAGATATTTTTATTCTAATCGAGACGCTCCTAAAACCAAATAAATCTTTTAATCTAAAAATCCCACATTATCGTCAACTTAGACAAGACCGCACCACCGATGCTAGAGGGGGCGGTATAATTCTATTAATCAAAAGAGTTATAAATTTCAAAACCCTACAACACAACAATTGATCTATTGATCATACCTCGATACTTTTTGAAAATAAAATTAAAATAGTCGGAGCTTACAATACTTCTTATGGGACAATTACGCTACTCATCCTAATAAAAACGGAAGTACCCTCCAAAGGTCTGCGATGATTCAGATAGCAATATTTTCGCAACTGACGACCCAACCCACTTTTCTTTCATAAACCACGCCCCCAGTACCATCGACGTAGTCATTGGCAGACACATAAACAATATTTCCAAAATCAAAACTCTTACCGACTTAAACTCTGATCACGATCCTGTCCTAATTAACCTAAAACTATCCCATCAAATGCACAACCCCTCCACCAAGACTTATGATTACAACTTTACTGATCTAGTTTCAGAAATTATATTAACAAAAACACTATCATTACTACTAACAAGATTGAAAAGATAGGACATTTTACTCAAATAATAAAAACTTTTCAAGAAACCATCATAACAGCAAGGAACCTTTCCACCTCCTTAAATCCCGAAATACCCTCCCTCAATACACTGATTACATCACAAAAATAATAAACGATAAAAACAAAATTAGAAAGAGATGGCGACATACTAGAAAAGAAGGGGACAAAAATATCCTAAAACAATATCAAAACATAATAAACACTCTGATCAAAGAATATAAAAACTACAAATGGGCCACCTTATTGATGGTAATGGGGTAATTGTTCACGTTTATCACTCGTACTGGGATCTCCGACCAATCCTTCATCCATTTATTACTCCTTTGCCAACCTCTTCATCGTAGTTCCTTGGCTCCATCATAACCGGTGTACCTTCCTCCATGATTCCCTGTAGCCGTGCTACTATTATGGTTTCTCTTCATGCAGGTAGAACGGTATATTCCTGTACAGCTGCCAACACCATTCTGCCTTCATATGGATGAAGGAATACCTTCTCGGAACTCACTTTAATGGTTCTGTTTCAAAAGTCCAACTGGTAACCATGTAGATTTATTACGTCCATTCCCAGAATCCCGTTTTCTGCAACGTCAACTACGATTACCGTATACGTGAACTTTTCTGCGCCAATTCTCAAGTGGATTTTTGTCTCCCCGTAAACGTTGGCACTCTCACCTGTGGCGGTCCGCAGTCGCAGTCTCGTTGGTAAAACCTTCTACTTGGAGTTTATTATTTATGGTCGTATAATGGTTCTAGTTGCTCCAGTGTCTACCAGCTGAGTATATCTCTTGCCATACACTTCGCCATCTACATATACACTATCGTTGCGACATCTGAGCGAAGCTATCAGCATGAGAGGGTATTTGGAACGATCATGGGTCGGTGCTGCTCTCTCGTAGCCGACCCGTTCTAGTTTTCCTGTGACTGGGGTTCTTGGTTTACCGGAGTTCTGGGGCGCTTACACGAACTGCGTACATGCCTTAACTCGTCGCAATTCCAGCATCTGATCTTTCTCGGCTTTGTGTTCATCATACTTATTATCAAACTGACGATCTGGTCAAATCTGTCCTCCTCACCTTCTTATCGGATGGTCCTAACTTTGTTATAACCCGAAGCCTTCGTTGCTGCTTCATATTCAAGAACAGCGTCAATGCATCGACTAATGTTTTGGGATGGGCTAGACGAAGCGTCCTCTGCATATCGAAGTTACGTAAACCATCAATAAAGGCCTGTATGCCCAGGCATTCCATCATGTTCTCTGGCGCTGAAGGATAAGCGAATCGACCTTGTTGGGCAATATCGACTTCATACTCTCGAAGGGGTTCGTCACATTTCTGTCTTCAGTTATTCAACTGGGATTGGTACAAATGTTCTAAATGTTCGTGACCATATCGCATGTCCAACCTCTTCTTCAGCTGCTCGAAGTCTTCCGTTTCTTCCAGATGTATCGTCTGAAGTACATCTAAGACATCTCCCCTAAGAGCGATAGTTGAGTTCACTGCCTTCTCCTTATCGGACCAATTATTTACTCTAGCGGGTGCTTGAAACTATTTCACATAATTGGTCCACGACATCTTTCCATCGAACTCGGGGAAAACTACCAATGTCTTCTAACTTAGGGAGTGTTTCTGGCTTGCAAGGTTTTGTTTGCTCGGACTTCTTTTCTTATGTTGGCGTTTCCTGTGTTCTTAAATCAGCCATATTTCTCTCTAACTTCTTGATTTTCTCGTCCATCTCGTTTTCCATCATTGAAATCTTATTCTCGATTTTATCGTCCATCGATGTCATTTTTCAGCGATAAGATATCGGCAGAAATATCGTTCTCCATAGTGGAAATCTTCTCGTCCATATTAGCAGAGACGTCGTTCTTCATATTAGAAATATCGTTCTTCATATCAGAAATTGACCAGGTTGAGGGAGAAGCTTTGTCTTTGAATAAACATATTTCTGGATCCAAGCCGTCACTTTCCAGTGCCATTTTGAGTTTTTCTATTAATTCAATCTTCTTTCCGGACGTTTCCAGCTCACGATTTTCCAATTCCGCCATCAATTCTATCACTTTCACTCTGACTCAGACTCAGTCTCTTAGCCATTTCTAAGTAACTATTTACTTATATTACCTCACACCTGATACCAGTGTAATGTTTTTCATATTTATTTAAAAGTTTTTTATTACGACGGGTGGGATAAATTCATACACACAGTAGGTGTACTCACTTAAATTATTCATTCACTAATTGATATTAATACTTTATTATTTACTTGTTCACTGTTTAACTCAGGTCAAATTATAAACTAACTCTCCCGCTGGTAGGTAGTCTTTATATAAGAGATGCCTTTTATTCTGGAAACTTTTCGATTGCGGCTCTCACATTCTTAGAAGTCTCTAGATAAGACTAGTCACAAAAAATGATGGTAAAAAGTTCGAAGAAATCCCTGCGCCTTCGCCAAAATTTCATCCTTCATATATAGCGTTAGACAGAATCGGATTGAGGGACTACACCAGTGCGATTTCGTAACAATATGTTAAAAGGCAAGGTTTGATGAGTTGAATACCACTTCAATCGCTCGTGATGCAATTTTTCCCAGGTTGAAGGGTATTTTGACTAGACTAGTGAAGCTACAACCCATTATTAAAGTTAGATTATTATTAGATTATCCTCACCCGATTGGAGTAAAAATTTGATCATTTACACGTTACGAACCCTCGATACGTATGCCAAATATTACCGGAATAAAATAATTTTTACTGGGTGTTCGGGTTTCTATGTCACTTTGTATACAATCCATTTAGGGGGTTAATAAGTAACCAAAATAAATTGTTAATTATTTTCACAAATTAATACGCACGCCTCGAGTCCCCACATTATAACTGATATTGAAGGGTCGTTAACTCTTATACATTTATGGTTCGACTATAATGTACAACAAAACAGAAAGCAGCTTATCTCAGATATCTATTTAACGATTTAAACTTGAGTATAATAAATTTCATTTGCTTAGAACAAATGTAGTGTATGACCTCTAACACTCAGAGTAGAAAGCTCATCACAGGCGATTAAATTCCAAAAAATTATTAGTGTCCTTCTAACCTTTCCCCTTCATGATAAAAAGGGTCCATGCAGATTTCACGGAATGAAGAAGACGACCGAATAAGATCGCACTGGGTAGGCATGTCATGTTTCTCGCCGTCTAGTTATAAGCCTTTCATAATTGTAGCCATGGAAAATATCCCAAACGCTTTGCAGGTTATTCGTAGATGAGAAGCAGTGGTGTCGATAATATTAATTTTTTTATTATTAAGAAAGTACATTTTCACACACAAAACAGCCATAAGTTTCTGTTCGATTCCCAATAATGAACATTCACAGTTAGTGACAGTTACTAGGGAATTTAATAACTGAACATCATCATTCAGAAAATTAAGCACAACCAAAAACAAGCGTAAATACCTCGAAGCACCAATACCGAACAAAAACCCATGGTACCATAACAGCAAAAGTGAATACATAGACATCCCATAGAAAACCCCATACCCAATATCGACAACAAAAATCAATTCCCATCCCTATCTATTATAAAACCCCAGTCTAACCCTAACACTACCCAACAACAGGCTCCCATTGCTTCAATCTACCGTATTACAACAATAACATTAATGAGTTATTCAAGGAACTCAACACACTAGTTAACCTAAGCGAATTATCAAGAACCATCAAAGACCTCAACAACGGTCTTAGACAAACCACTACAGAATTAGAAAAACTAACAGTATACAATAACTTCGTACTCAACGTACTCAACACCGACAGCTATGATATCTGAACGAACGGAATAAGAACATGGTAAGCACAAACGAGACACTCCAATAATTCCAAAATCGCAAACAAACCACACTCTCGACAGCCAGGATGCTGATACTATCAAATTGAGATATTCCTCAGACAACATTGCTAAATAAACTTTAACATCCTCAACAATCACCTAATCGGCAAAAGGTGCAACGCTGATTTCCGAGGCAGCAATCACATTATACTAATCAAAAGGCAACAAATAATGTAACAAAACAAATATCATAGCCCAGCAGTTCCTCGTATACATACAATACATACATACATACAAAGCGCGTTCCCCAAAAACTCCGAATCGTAGACACCAACCATCTGCCAAGTTGCCATCCATAAACTATCATCTTTTGTCATGTTGTAACCCCTGTATATCAAGGATAACCTAGCTGAAGCCTCTGGGGAGTCCTAGCTCCTCGAGGGTACAGAATCCACCAACTACAAAACTACAACCACAACGACTGCATAACACCTCAATTCACAATATATATATATATATATATATATATAAAACAGAAACAAATCCTGGCTCTCATTACTATATGTAGGAGAAAAATTATATTTAGTCGACATTTTAGTCTTTAGTGGATGAAGGTTTTCCTGCAATTTGTGAAATGTGAGTTTAATTTTAAATCAACACTACAAGTAAGTCGTAATGATTTCAAAAATTATTTTCTTTATTAAGTTAACCGATTTTTTCTTTCTGGTTTATTATAGCCTTTGAAAATGAAGACAATGCTCTTCGAAAGCTTGGGTAATGTACTATTTGATTCACTTTATCTCTAACCTGTAAAGTTTTTTTGGCTGCTATCCCCACGAGTTTGAGGTTTTTTTTAACAAAGACCACTCTTTGAAGTTTTATTATATATATATATATATATATATATATATATAATATATATATATATATATATATATATATATATTATATATATATATATATAAATATTGAACTAGTCCTCTATTATATTAAAATAATTCACAAATGTGAACAAACATAAAGATGTTATATTAATACGGAGGGTGTACCAGTAGACACAACCAAGTTAAAAACTAAGATTTAATATAAACGAATAGAATGAAATGAGCAAATATATTATCAGATATTAAGAAAAACAGTTGCCAAAAGGACTTAAAGGATAATGAATAAAAATGCTAATAATAGCATTGTTTAAATAAGTATAAAATTTTACCTTAACAATTAATCCCAGGTCAAGTCAATGTCAACTTGTTTCAAAATATTCTGAACACTGCCATGTAAATATCTGGATAATTATAATGTAGTATCACTTGAAACCTGAAATAACATAAATTAGTATTTAACTCAATAATTGGTTATCAATATTTACAGACGATGATAGAGAAGGGTTAAATTTGAACAAGAGTTGGAAAGACTTTATAGTAGGTGACATACGGAACAGAGCCAAGCTATCTGTCAAGGAAGTATGGTAATTCAAAAGTTTAAGAAACAGGAAGTAATAAAAATTAGTGACTTTATTGCCAACTTAAATTTGTTGGTTATTAATTAAATATTGAATACTAACGGCAAATTTGGAAATAACTAATAGTTTATATATGATAAAATTAGTAAAAATTTAAAATTAGACAGTTACATATATATTAATAGTTATTTTAGGTTGTAGAATTTTTATAATTTAATGTAAATAAATATACCTTAAAAAGGGAAATATAACAAAATATGATATTGTAAATAATGAAAAAGACATTTTATGGAATCCCTAAGACGATATACACATATACAAATAAGCATTGATACCCTCCAGGACTGTTAAAATAAATATTTTTACATTTTTAACTAAAAACATTCAAATCAACAATTATTGTGTAAAAGACAGTGAAAAGAAGGCTTTGCATTTTATGAGGAAAAAGTTTGTTGATTTGGAAAACAGGAGAAGGTCGCGCTCGGGTGGTAGAATGAAAAGCATGAGTATAAATGTCCTCTACAAAATTTTTTTTAATAAAATGATATAAAAGTAAAATTTGAAGCTAAAAGTTAAGAAATAGTAACATTATTAATCATTAAACTGTGTGAGAACGGGAAGTGGTCAGAAAGAGCTGAGAAATCCGAAAGAACTGGGAGACGCTAGCAGCAGTACCGTGTATAGCTATACCGAAGATACAAATTAAGGTCTGTGCTATTTAAATATTAATTTTAGAATTCCAAAAAGAGTAACTAGTGAACAATAAAACATATTTTGAACGTTTCAATAATAATTTTCATAAAAAGGCCAAAACATTATAAGATGATGAATATCATATCGTATACATGGATATCCATGGATTTTATTTAATAGATATAGTATTGTACTTACTTGTTATAATTAATTCGTTCCATCATTGTTCACGCTGTACGTAAATGATCATCTAGCTTCCATGTTTAATTATTTCTATCCTTCACTATTCTAATTTCACTTCACTCGTATTTCCTTTTATACATATATGTAATTGTATAGTCAGTTTTAAATAATATATCGATAATTTCAACGAATATATGAACGTTAAAATCGTATAAACATTTCATATATGTAACATAGACTGTGAATTCCACATTTAGTGTCGCGTGGAACTTTATGAGAGCATAAGTTTCTCCTAAGCGCCGACGCAATAATTTTCATGCTCCATGGTATTCAGTGCACATGACTGTATAGAATGCAGGAGTGGCATCAGGAAATTTGGTGTAAAAATAATTCTAAATTTTGATCTTAACAATTTATTAAAATATTTTCTTTAAAGTGTTGGTATTTTTATTTTTATTCAATCTCCATAATAAATTTATTAAAATTTGCTTACTTCATTCATTCTGTGTAATAATATCCTGAATCATTAAACTAAAAGGTGTATATCATGAAAGATTTATTTTCCGGATATAGCGAACCATAAAATTTAAGAATTAAATATTCAAGATTAAAATACATTTATTTATGTGCGTCCTGAACACAAAGGGAGGAGTCTACATGCCACCGACTCTATAATAAAATAAAAGCAACATTAACATATAAAAATTCAGAGCTACCCGAAGGTAAGTCAAGTCAAAACAAGACAACGACTCTTTTATAACTAAATAAAATAACTAATAATAATAAATAATTATATATATATATATATATATATATATATATATATATATATATATATATATATATATAATTAGTGAAATTTTTCTTGAACCTTCCAGTTATATATTGTACAAAAAGTTTGTCTTGGTATTTGGTTCGGTTTAAATTAGAAAACAGACTTTAAATAGTCATGTTATTTATTTAGAAATATATAAAAACGGGACCTTTCGACTGGTTCCTCAAGTCTTTTTCATACCATAATATTCCTGAAACGTAATGAGAATATCCAAATTACACTATGTTGTGTGTTACAAACTGATAAAAACATTGAACAATACACATTTAAAATCAATTAACGACGACATTTGTGGAATTATAATTCGAGACTTCATACATATTGTTTACATACATCCACACAGGAACTGTGTATTTATCATACTGAGTATATATATACAGGGTGGTCCTTAAGTAATTGTACATAGAAATATGGTAGATTCCTGACTTTAAAATATTACGATTTAAACCAACTTGCTTTAATAAAATTTTGCTAATAAGAAATATACAGGATGTTTAAGGTAAAATTTTAAAATTTCTTTTTTGCAATAACTTCAACGTTTTTGGATATGTATACATGAAAATTTGGAAATAGAGGTTTTTGGGCACGAAAAATTATAATCTGGTACCTACTTCGATGTAATTTGCAGAGGGCGCCACATAGGCTACATTTGTGGCATCAATGTGCCCTGAATTTTTTTGCTGTTTAAGTTAGCGGTATTTTTGTAAAAGAATATTGAAGCCACGTTATTTTAATAGAAAAAAGGTATACTTGTGATTAACCTTAAAACTTAACGGTTTATGATATAATCGCATTTTAGGGATCAGCTGCATGATTATTATTGAAAACATTTAGAAAACAAATTTAAGAAAAACTAAGCTAAATAACATTATAACTTCAATTGTGTCACATTAAATGTTCGATATGTCCTCCATTCTCGTCGATGCATTTATCTACACGTTCCATAAAAGATCGTCTCATATTAAACAAGATCATTGGATCAAAAAATACCGCTGCTCTATTTATTTCTTCCCAAAGTTGGTCGCTTGTATTTATGGGATCCTTATAAACAAGTTGCTTCATTGCACCCCATACACCGAAATCGAGAGGATTCAAGTCTGGACTACGTGCTGGCCAAGGAAAATGGCTACCACGACCAATCCAGTGTTCAGGAAATTTGTTATTCAAATATGTTTTGACTGCTCTCGTATAATGCGGCGGTGCACCATCTTGCATGAACCACATATTTTTTCTTATATTCAGTGGCAATTCTTCCAATAGATTAATGAAATCATTTTGCAAAAAATGTAAGTAGTTCTCACCATTCAAATTACGAGGTAACTCGTATGGTCCTAAGAAATTGTTACCAATGATACCACACCATACGTTTATTTTGAATTCATATTGGAAATGGCTTACTCGTTTATCATGGGGATTTTCAATAGCCCAAAGATGATTGTTCCTTAAATTAAAAATACCACGGCGGTTGAATGTAGCTTCGTCGGTAAATAATATTCTGTCGACGAAGGTGTGATTAAGATTTTGCCTGTTTCGGATAGCACTTGCAAATTGGTATCTTAACGGTAGATCTGCTGGCAATAAATTTTGTACCGGAGTAAAATGGTATGGGTGATACTTCTCTAGGTGTAGTCTTTTTAAAATAGAAGTTTTACTGATTTGTAAAGCAGCAGATAAACGCCGTGTACTAACTTGAGGATCATCTTCAATGCGAACCATTATTTCGTCATCTTTATCAGGCGTAATTATTCTTGGTCGGCCTAAGTTATCACGCTTAGGACGAAACGAACCACTATCGCCTAAATTCCTAAATAGATTCTGGAATGTTTGATGATTAGGTTGCTGCCTGTTTGGATATCTTCTCAAATATTCTCGTTTCGCAGCTCGCCCATTAAAATTTTGCTGACAGTAAATAGCAACCATATCTCTCATATCTGTATTAGAATAATTATTATGCCTCGGCATTTTCTGCTTTTTTTAAATTAACTAATAAAATGCAAACTAAATATTACAAGACTGACATAATATTGAAACAAATCGAATGCTTCGCTGTCAAAATCATTCGTGACGTCAGCCTACTATGTTAATAGTTTCCGAAATGAATAATTATTACTTTGGGAAGAAATAAATAGAGCAGCGGGTGTTTTTGATCCAATG